>NJRP01000188.1:367966-406673 GCA_003063835.1 Aphaenogaster floridana
TATAATACTGATCGAATACTGGGATGATAGAAATGGGTCAAGATTTGGCATACAGTACAACCCGGTATGGGATTACGGTGCTATTACGGTACGGGAGTACAGTACTGTTACGGTATGGGATTACAGTACCAATGGATACCAGGCAATATACCACTTCGGTACTGACACCCGACGCACTACTTTTACCAATTTTAATACAGATATGGTACCGAAAATGTACCGGCAGTATACTGGTTCAGTACATTTTTCCAATACCAAACTACTTACCGGTCTAGTACCCCATAACATTGTTTCTTTAATACTGATCCAGTACAGAGCCAGTACTGAAATATGAAATATATTTTTCGGTACAGAATTGATACCTCACCAATTACCGTAGCCAATACCTGGCCTACGGTATGAATTTCTCACATAGGTAGGTATCTACCTTATTGTACCTACGTGCTATATTGCCATTTTTAAAATATCAATAAAATAACAAATAATTATAAAATATATTAAAGAACCAAATCAGCACAAAACTATTGGTTTTTATCAGTAAATTGAAGTGATTAAATATGATGTGGTTAATTAAATCTAAAATGCAAAATATTTAAAAATTTTCTTAAATCTTAAACCCCGGACATTCATAATTACCCCGGAAACATTCGAAAAATCCTCCCGGATGTCCCCGGACGCCCTAAAAAAGAGGACGATATCCGGGAAAAAGAGGACAGATGGCAATTCTATATACGTACCGTCTTGACTTTTATTTTATTGCCGTCTTGACTTTTATTTTATTTTATTGTAACTTTATCATAATTATCATTATCGGCACAATCTATACGGAGACTTCGTTATTTTTTACAGCTCGTCCCGTAACGGGCAACTTCGAGATGAGGGGAACTGTATTTATATCCTTGCCGTTAAGATTTATGCCCTTGTAGTCCTATGTCCTATGAGTGTATGCAGATGTTTAGATCCAGAATTTTCGGGTGCGTCGGCTCTTTCGGGATTTTTCAAAATCAAGCCTCTCGATGTATGCGGCACGCCGCGACGTGGTGTGCATCCTCACGACAGCGCGGTCGCGTTTCCATCAACGGGGGCGAGAGATCCAGGAAGGATCCCGGCGCAGCGCGGCTGAAACGAGAGGGATCGTCTCGAGGAAGAGCCCGGGCGAGGATCTCGCGGCGAGATCTGCGGTGCACCCGCGTTATGATTTGTGGGCGTCCAGATCGTGATCCTGTCCGGTTGGCTGGTTGGTTGGCTGGCAAAGCAGAGTAGGCACCCACGCTTTCCAGGAATCGTCCGCCGCGTGGCGTCCACGGCGTCCGGCGCGAGGAAGGCAGAACGTTAGGGTCCCCGAGTGAGAAAGAGGAAGAGAGAGAGAGAAAGAGAGATCAGCCGGCCCCGATTACGCCGAGGGTGTAATGGACGGACTAATTTGTGAAATTTAAATTCCGTCCCCGACGTTTTGCCGCGAGGCGAGGCGAGCTGGTGCCGCGGGGTGGCGAGGGAGAGATAAAGAAGAGGGCGAGATAAATCGCGGCTCCCCTCCACCCCGCCGGAGACGACGGTCCACGACGGATCTTTCTGGAAAATCGTAGGTGGATAGGTGCTTCGCGACGTTTCATGGGTGGCGTAGATGTGTAGATGTACATCGCGAAAATAATTCCCGGCGAGATTAGGATCGAGTTGATAAGGACGACTCAGGGGGGAAATGCGTTAGGCTACACGGAAAGAATGGTTTTACTGAAGTATCTAAAAATTTGGCCAGATACAGATCTGAAAATAATTTTGTTAGACCATCAAAAGTAACTAAGAGTAGAACGCTCAAAATAATTGCTAGAATATTAAAACTTTGTGTCCTACTTAGTTACTTTTTATGGCCTAACAAAATTATTTTCAGATCTGTATTTGACCAAATTTTTAGATATTTCAGCAAAACCATTCTTTCCGTGTAGACTTTAATAAAATAATTCGTCGGAGGATTAGAGAGGGGATTGTGAGCTAGTGCGACAGAAACCCAAAACTCGTGAAAATTCGAACTTATTCCCTATTCATTTAGATAATTGCGTAATGAAAATTAATTTAATAGTCACGCAACTTGCAGTATTCATTCATTTTTTCTCTTCAAAAATATTTGTTAGATTGAATAGGTACTTTATACAGTGCAATTTTGCGTTGCATGCTGTTTACAATTCTTCACTAAACAGTCATACTTCTTTATCTTGTCAATAATGGTCGTTCCTTGATTGAAGTATGCAATTTTCATTATGCATGTTGCAAAAGTAAAGAAACTCATGCATAGAGATCCTTCAAAATAACGATACTCCTTCTGTATTATTGATAAAAAACATTTTTTTCTGAAAATAGAGGTTCCAGACGCAACGAGAGAAAACGAGTAATACGAAGATGGAGAAAAACATATTGTTTACAATTCTGCACAAAATAACCATGCTTCTTTATCTTGTCAATAATGATTATTCGTTAATTGAAATATATAATTTTCGTTGCGCACTTTGCAAAAGTGAAGAAATTCATTCGTAAACAGCTCATTTATAGAAATCCTTCGAAATAGCGATATTCCTTCTGTATGTATTGATAAAAAACATTTTTCAGTTGAAAACAGGTTCCAAGCGCAACGAGAGAAAACGAGCGATACAAAGATGGAGAAAAACATGCTGTTTACAATTCTTCACAAAATAGCCATACCTTTTTATCTTGTCAATAATGATTATTTGTTGATTAAAGTACAATTTTCATTATGCACTTTGCAAAAATGAAGAAACTCATTCGTAGACAATTCATTTATAGAGATCCTCTTCCGAAATAGCGATACTCCTGCATTATTGATAAGAAAACATTTTTCTCTGGAAAACACAGGCGCAACGAGAGAAAACGAGCGATACGAAGAGGAAGAGATAGAGAGAAAGAGAGAGAGACGAAGATAGAAAGATAATGAGCAAGATGTCTAAGCGGTGGCGGATTAGAGGCAGCTTCTCTCGCTGCACGGCGAGAGCAGGCCCTATTGTCGGGCCGCATAATACGGTTATGATTTAGTTTGGGACGTGAGGATGCGAGCGAACAAATGAACGAACGGGCCGGAGGGGGCCTGGCTAGGCGGACGGGGAGAGGGCCATTGGTGTCAGATTACGCCGGGGCCCGGGCCCCGTCTGGAACATCCACACGTCCGCGTAAGGACTCACACGCGGTGTCGGGCTCTTTAAGCATACGTGTGCGTGTACGCGCTTTACCTTTTTTTCCCTCCGTAAAAGAGTGGCCCTACTTTTCCCGCTTTCTTTCCCTTATTCTCTCGCACTTTTCTCGCGTCTAACATTTTCTCATTTGAAATGTATCTCGATTGTGTCTGTCTAGGATATCGACAAGATTCAATTAATGAATTATATTAAGATGTAGGAAGACAGTTATCGGGATAAAGTTATCAGAAAATTATCACCGTCTGATTATTTAACGTTTTGTATCCAGGATATGTCTATTTATTTTTTTTAACTCTGTGCAAAATGAATAGCTTTTGAAGTACACTCCGTGCACTCAAAAATTTAAGTTAGCTTATTTGGCTATGAAATTCATTTCGCAATAAAATAATAGTTATATACATATATAGTAACAACTATAATTTTATGATATTAATTGATAGTGTTTATAAACTCACGATGATAGAATAAAAAAATTGAAGATATTGACTTCCGTCCGTCATAAGTATCTTTTGAAATCGTGACAAATTATTTTTTTCAAAAATTTCATATTTTATTTAATTTACAGATATAAATCGAGATACCAAGATAGTAGCAAAATGAAGGAAACGTTCTATTTGTTCTATTTGTCAGCCTTTAAATATTAGACGAATCTTCACGATGTCGATGTGTTCCGGAATAATTTATAGCGCGCTTAACCGGAACTCTGTCCCTCGTTGAAGCGCCAACAATCGTCCGAATATCTCGGGCTTTTGTATCACAAAAGAGGTAATCCGCCATCTTTCGGCGGTGCTTCTTCTCTCTCGTGCAATTCGGGCGCGGGTTCTGCGAACTCGCGAATTATGAATATGATTATCTCGGACGTGCTCTTGACGGGACGCCAGACCTGTCCCGAAGGGGTGTCACCTTACACCCTTTCCCGCCCTCGCATCAGGTCCTGACTTGGCGCCCTGGCACTGCTCCCCGTAACCGAATCTCGCGAATAATTGGACCTCCTTCGATTGCGAAGGTCGACGATAAATAATAGCTCTACTATCGATCTTGTGTATAGAAAAAACCTCGTGTCAAACGCCACATAGACCAAGATTTAAAGTTGGATATAATTTCATTAAGCTCAGATTTCGATGCTATCGAATCTAGGAATCATTTTTTTTTATCCAAGAAAATGCGATGATATATATAATAAACATATAAAAATCCGTCTTTTATATTATTCGAAATTATTTAAAAGGAAGTTGTACCGGTTTCGTAATCCTTAATCGGCTGCCGATTCGAGAACCAGTTCCACCCTCTTATTCTCTTGCAGCGAGATGAATGCCAGCCCACCAAACATATGTCGAACATCTCGGGGCTCTCCCTTCATACAATGACACCCCGAATTTTTGTGCTCGGGGATTGGCCGGGTGTTTCGTCCAATCGAGTTCCCCCGTAGACTCTCGAGGATTGACAGCTAAATCCATGGGGTAGAACTTATGGGATTATGCAACGCGGTGACGCAAACGTAACGTCATTACGACAAATTGCGATCCTCCCTGTGGGATAAACGCCGAAACCAGTTGGAACGTGAATGGGTTAATAGGATTTTACAGAATACAAAAATCGATACACCGCACAAACATAGAGAAGCCAGAGATCCCGCGATGCTTTGATTGCTAATAAGATCAATGACCTGTTAAAATTAAATATTATTATAAATAAATAAATTAGAATTCGGGTTGGGATGGGGAGGGGGAAATCTTATAGATGCTTGTTAGCATCAGTAAAATTAAATTGATTATCAATTTAAAATTGTGATATTCGAGAGCTGCGTTTCAAAACCGATAGTAACGGCGCGCAGTTCATAAGAATAGAAAATCACACTAATATTATTTGAGCACTAAGATCCGCTATGACCGTCATTGGCCTATCTCTCGATTTAAATTGTTTATACATATTGCGGTCTTGTCCTAATTATTGTAAATAAATTAGGTTGTTAATACAATCTTAGACAACTTTGTCTAGATCTTTCTTAAATATATAAAGCTAAATATAGGCTCGTTTAATGCAAAGCAAAATGAACAAGGAACGGCCAAATGACGAGCAAAAATAATTGTTAAGAATTAGAAATAAATGGTTGTTTAATAAAATCTAAATTACATGATAATGACGACGAACGTTTCGACTTTACTAAGTCTTCTTTAGCGTAGTATAAAGAATTAATATAATAAAAATAAATTAATAAATATCAAAACAAAAGATTTACATATAAATAGGATAAAACGCAAAAAATGAAGTAATGTTATTAAATAGTAATTATACGTCCAAATTAAAAATGTGTCGATAAGTAGCAAAGTCAAAAGTTAGAAAAATTGTCAAATATAAAAACACGCTTGTTTTAAAATTATAATAATTAAGTCCGTAATTAAAAGTAATAAAAATTACAACTAATTCGTCGTTCAAAAGCGAGAACATGTTGAGTCCCTCGAACAAAGAATCCGTCATGTGTGTTTAGTAAAATAGTCCAAAGTAATATAACCGTCAGAAGAGGACATTTAGTTAAATAACCGGGTGAGAAGTGAAAAAATCTCTTATTCGTGTTGCTACTCCTTGGACGACTGTATGACAAGTGGCATCTTTCTATCGTTGTTAATTGAAAATAATTCGTGCGAAATTAATTTACAATGAAAAAATGCAGTAATATTATGGAATACTTACAATTAGACAGAATCCACCTTCATTCCTCTCTTGTCCCTACGGCTGTTTATGTCATTACGCAGCACTCGACATCTTTATTATACTCTGAATTTAAAAATATTTTTGAAAACTAAAAAGTAATTTTTTAACGCACATTGCGTATAATAAATAATTACTTCAAAAAGTTAGTCCGAGTTAAAAACAATAATGAGTGAAAAGTTAGTCGAGTTAAAACAACAATGAGTGAACTAACGAGCACCAAACACATCTCCATATCAAAAAAACAGATGGAAAGCTTTCAATATTCTGTGCAATAGATATTATTTCGAAAAATCCAATGTCTGACGAGCTGAAGTTGATAAAGTAATGAGAGGTATATCGGGGGGGATTTCGATACTCATCCCGTTCTTTCTAGGGGTTGCTAAGTGAGCTGGCCTTAGCTACGATATATGGGGCACCCTCGTCCTTATCTACGATCTGTATACAACGCCGCATACGGGGTGTCGGAATTCGATTCATAAACGTCAAGCATAACTGTTTACGCTGTTCGCACCTCCATTGTCGCCTCCCGATTTCGGGACTCGACCTGTCGATCGTTCCGCACCCCCGGGACACAATAAATACATCCATCTCCACGGTACGGCGCGGTATAATGCGCGAAAGGGTCCGAGCGGTTCTCGTATCTCCGATACGATCGGTAGTTACTTAGCACTTCCACGATGCTCGATGCTTCGATGCTTATCGAGCCGGCCCTGCCCCCCTCGTTGAATTTATTGCGGGCCTCTGCGGAAAAGAGGCTGGCGGCCCATCTGCATCTCCTGCTCTCGGCCTGATCTACCTCTTTCGTTGGCGAACCAGTCGCTATTATATCTCTCTGCAATGCTCTCGCAGAAATACACCGGTAAGCATCTGGTAGTATACTGGTAGTGTATCGCGTGAAAGATTGAATTGTTACTTCGGAAGAATAAAGCGATGGATAATCAATTTTAATTTTGGAAATGTCTTAAATTCTATTCGATGCGCGGTAAATGTGGTAAATATACAATTACGTGATAATTATTATTATAGTGATAATTATTAACATCTTTAATTGCGTATTACTTCTCCATTGCGTTGATGTGAAGAATTAAGAAGTTAAAAAATATTTTTTTCTTCCTCTCGTCCTAGAAAGGCGATCTTTTTTCTCTAAATGTTAATTAATTCTTTTAAATAACAAAACAATGAATTATTTAAGAACAAGCTTATTTTAATCCAACATTAAAACGTGAGGAATTACCTATTTCCATAATTATTAAATCCTGCTCTGGAATTGGATCTTCGCGATGGTTTTAGGGAGTGGGAAGGTTTTTGATGAACAGAGAACTTTTTCCAATCTCGAAAGTCGCGTCGCGGATCGAAGCCAACAGTTGTGACGTACGGTTCATTCAGAAGTCAAGGAACGTTGTTCTCCTACAAGGAATTACACGCGTGTGCACATGCACACGACACTCACGCGGCGTGACCTACCCCACTGAGAATCGTGTTTCAATACAGAAACCGAAAACCATATCATTACGTAGAAGCTCCGTTTCGTCGCGCGCGAGACGCGCGCCGGGCGGTTGCATTGTCAAGAACCGCGTGTCGTTTCAGCGAGCGGTTCGAGCGTTTCAATTCGCAAATTGTCTTCGTTAGGGTGTAGAGGGCTATCATTTTACACTCATTTTGAAGAGGATGGGCTGATCGGCTTTCTCTCTCTGTTAAATCCTTTTCATTTGCAGGGACGAGGTTCTATATTGGCCGCTATATTTTGTAGAGCAAACGCGATTAATACTGGCCCAACTTAAGATAATCGATTGTGAATGATGAAATATTTTATCTTGATTATTATTTGAAAAATAATTGATTCCGCCGTTCAAAAGATTATGAGTCTTGTTACACGGCGACCTAAAACCGGTTTAGTAACACCAGTTGTTGACGTTAGTCTACGTTTACATAGATAGCATAAAATCAATATATTAATTTTTTATGTTTTAACTAGTGATATTATGTGTTATACATACATTCATAACATATTTGTTTATATTACATTTAACATCAATAGTTAAATATCGGAAATTATTACATCAGTTTTTATGCTGTTCATGTAAACGTTAACTGACATGGACTACTAGTGTTACTAAACCCGATTATAATGATGACGTGTAAACGTAGTCAGTGCTACCCCAGGTCTACTTCAAAACTCTTCACCCCGTCCTCTATTTATTTACGCATAAATATTTTTATACAGGAATTTTAATACCCTTATACGTAAGATGAATATCATAATGTCTTTTATTATATTGACGATTTGGGAAAAGACTCTAAAATAGAAATACATATGAATTAAAAATAGAAAACTGCGCAACACATTGCGACAGTATGACAAATTTTTATAACATATACTTCTCTAAAACGAAGTTTTTAACCTCTGACGTTAATAAAATTTGTAAAAAATATATATTTCGCTTCAATGACTGCAAATTATGTTTCCATATTATTTTACCTTAAAAAAGCTTCAAATTTCCATAATTACTTAAATAAAAATTGAATTAATTGAAAAAAAACAACATATATATATATAACGCATAATAAAGCATTAATTACATGTCCTTAAAGTAAGGGAAAAAAGCCAAAAAGTGGTCGGCGAGACTCGAACACTCGTCGTCGGCGCAAAAAGCATCTGGACGAGATCCTTAGCCCTCTCAGCTACGATGCTTTTTTTATTTTTTTAAATCGTTTATTAAGAACCATCATAAACAATCGTATTTTTGTATTACAATAAACTAGTAATCGGCTTAATGCTAAGATTGTACTCGGTGGCCTGTTTGGCACTCGCGAATCAGAATATTATATTTTAAAGAATTTAAAGGACCGTAAAGGGGATTGTAATTATAAAATATGTACCGTTTTCGACTCTTCTCGCTAGTAAAAAAAGGTCAGAAAAAACTAGCTTTCTTATGAACGTTTTCTTGGTTAAAGAAAAAAAAATAAATAAATAAACTATAGAATAATGACACAAAATAAAGATAAATGTTAACTAAAGGAAAAAATATTTGTACTTTAATACTAATATTAGATACGCGATTCTAGTAACTTGAACACTAATGCCACTGCGCTCTTTAGTCGCATATCATTAAACACTATTGTCGTTTTGCAAACCAAACGATATGCGCCGTCTAAACTCTATACTTAACGTTAATATCACTGAGCTGTCTAATCGCTATTATCAGTATTATCACATCGCCACTAGTATTTTTCTCGTTTCTTTGTGAGGTGGTTATCGTTTATGTGTCTCTGTCAGGTAGGTCTAAACTATATTTTAAATATATATCTGTAATTCCTACTATTTACATTAGGGGGAGGGATAATTAATAGTCTTTCGATTCTTACGTCTAGGGATACGATACATTATCGGAATCATCGTGTTACCTTGCATATAACCTCCATCGAGGAAGGGGACCGCCTCAGGAAGTACAAATCCTGTTTCCAATGTTCTTTTTACATAGTTATCATCTGCGTAAGGTAAAAGAAAAATCAAGCTATTTTCTAAGTTAAATCATATAACGAGTCATGCCTATAAAAGCCAACACAGGATGGTCATGTGTATAAAAAGTTTATTAAAATCAAAGAAATAAAATGACGTAAACGTTTCAACCTCAATTCAAGGTCCTCTTCAGTACATAGCGCGATATGTGTATATAATTACATAATCCAACGTTAGGAAACATCGTGGTGGATTGAAGACCCTTGGTCAATATAATATAAATTCATCGCAGTGTGTGAATAGTCTCGTCGTGGTTAATATTGCCGAGTAAACCATTCCGTAAAGTGCTTATCGCAGAAACAACGAAGTCAAACTGTAATAATTATAATTTTACAATAGTTATCTGTGTCTAATTACATAGTCGATGAAATACGATATATATATATATATATATATATACTGTCACTTACGAGTGTCAAGACGTGATGTTAGTTATAGGAATGAAACTTAACGAATGTGAAAAGCGTTTGAAATAAGCTAACAATATGATCATGTTTATTCCTATTTAGTCTAAATAAGAGGAAGCATCAAGAGCCAGTAAATAATTCTATATATAAACGGTCGAGAAGTTCGGTGTCACTCTGTAAATTTAAACTTTGTTTTTATGAATATAAATCATTTCAGAAATGAGTCTTTTATTTAAAATCTTTTCTTGATCTTTCACGGATGATGGTCAGGTCACAGAAAAGAAAAAACCGATTTATCATTCGTAAAAAATCAGGAAAAGATTTTATATAAAAGACTCATTTCTGAAATGATTTATATTCATAAACAAAAACAAAGTTTAAATTTACAGAGTGACACCGAACTTCTTTAATAATTTATTTATATTGTCTATTTTCTAAGATTTCAGCTGCGTCTGCAAAATAGTTTCTTATAAGCTTTATGATAAAGTTATCAAATCTTATCGGGATATCTGCTAGGTTGTAGATAACTTCATTTTTTATATATTTGTGGAAGTTAGATTCTTTGGATCTGGATCTTCCAAGGCATGCTCTCAGGCATCTTCTCTCGAAGACACGAAATTGTTCCATTTGCGAGGAACTGATGTTGTACCATATGGGACACCCGTACGCGATTATGAGACGGATAAGCGCTTGATAACATATGATTTTTGCCCTAAAGTAATCTTTCGTCAAGTTGTATACCCAGATATCTGACTACTTTTTTATAGCAAATTATCTTGTCTCCTGCGTTTTCATCTTTCAGGAAGAAATTATTATACTGCTGCAAAATTAGGTATTTGGCTCTCTTCAACGACGGCCTGAACAGTATGGTCTCACATTTATCTCTGTTGATTCTAAATTTCCAGATGTTATAGTAGTGGAAGATCTTATTTATAGCTAATTGAAGATTTTTCTTGATTATATCGGGTTTCCTTCCCGCGTTATAAATGATTAAATCGTCGTACGCTATTAGAGAACATTTTGTGTTATCAGGACCGAAAAGTCAGAGGAGGTTAGCCGTATATATGTTAAACAATTGGTAAGTTTATCGTGCCCTATATATTGTAAACCGTTGCTCAATCTATATTTTTTTCTAGAAGTTATATTAAAGTCTCAGCTATGACAAAGAGTTATTAAGTTTCGCCTTATGTGCGGCGGAACTTACAACTCCGCGACCATAACTTTGCATTGTAATTTCTCGTAAACAAAGGGCATTCACTCAAACCCCTTTGGGATTTTTATGCTCTACATACAAGCTATCGAACGAGCTATGACTCGTCCGGAAATCGATTTCGTGATTTGCGGCCTCTCCTTGTGAAATTGCTATCGTCGGAGAAACGTTTTTCTGGACGGGAAAAAATGGTGTTGTATTAACAGCATTAACTCTAATTGGAAATAATCTCGTTAATTCAATAACAGTTTTAATAAAACAAGAGCATATGTATTTGTTTCATTAATACTGTTATAGAATTAACAAAATTATTTTCAATTAGACTTAATGCTGTCGACACAACGTCATTTTTTTCCATGTGGATCGCGAGCTGAAAGGAATCGTCGCTGCTGAGGAGATATGTAAAATTAATTGGCAAATTTTAGCGCGAACACACGAACGGCATAATTTCGCGACGCGACAGCGACGGTGCGTGCGACGGGCACGAAGTTCGGTCACGTCGTAAACGACGTACGGTGACGGATAGAGGAAGTGAAGTCGCGCGGAGGGTTGGCGACAAGTTAAAGTATTAAGTAGCCCGTCGCTGCGTCCGCTGTCAGTCTCCGCTCTAATTAATCGTAATTGACGGCCGCGCGAAGCCTCGCACATTGCTCGTAGCGTAGCCGCATGCCTCCTCCTCGTCGCAGCTGCATAATCGTCTACGGCGACTTCTTCCGTCGCTCGCAGAAATCTGTCAACAGAACTTTGAGATCCGCGGTCTGCACGTGGCCGACATCGAAACGTAAGTCCCTAATTCACTGCAATTAATCATCTAATTTCTCTTCGAATTTTTCTTGGTAAGTTGCTAATTCTCAAACGATACACGGAAGAAACGATAAGGTTGCCACAACCACAATAATAGTAACATTTGGTACAGCCACGTCCTGTGGTTGTCACATTCACATTGATGTGAAGGCAACATTTGGTACAGCAAACATAGTGAATGTTGAGACAAACATATATAGATGCACTACACAAAACAATATGAATGTGACAACCACAGGACGTGGCTGTACCAAATGTTACTATTATTGTGGTTGTAGCAACCTTATTGTTTTTTCCGTGTACGTGTTTCAACGTTTGGTCTTCCAAAAATTTTCGAAATCCTCGTCTCTGAAAGAGATTTGCATGGATCTGCTTTCTGCCAAACTCGATAAACTCTTTCCCTCGAAATTCTATACTTTGATTCGAGTCGAATCCGATCCTCTTCAATCTTGTCGAAACGGTAACAGAATCCATTATTTGTCGTATTACCACACGTTTCGCTCCCACGTGTTAACCTGCGACAATAATGAATAAAAAGCAATGATGAACATAATCCGGCGTACGTGGTATATAACTAGATAATTACGGGTGTAAAATATCGGTTAACGACTACGATCATGTTCGCCAGTGATGCGTGGTGTGCGCAAAACAAAATCAGTTAATTATAATAATGATAAAAACAGGTGATGCGTCGCCCGAGGTGTCATTAATTGCGATCGTTGGCCACGAAGGGACGATCATGAGTCAACTCTTACGAATTAATTAAAAATACAATCCGATCGAAAACTCTGTTGTCTCATTTTATTTATACATTTTATGTATATCTATACATATACACAGGGTGGGCTCAAATAAATAATACAACCGGGAAGGAGGTGATTCTATGGCTTAAAATAGATCAAAATGATAGAATAAATTTTTTTCGAATAAGAAAACCTTATTTTCGAGAAAAAAAACTTTGAAAGTTACTCGAATACGCGTGCACTTGACTGATACTTGCCGTAACGATTTTTGCTACAGACGTTTTGTATGATTTATTTATTATCACTACTATAATTAATTCAATCAGTTGTCTCTTAAGATAGACAAGTGAATTTGTGTGAGACGAAATATTTTTATTTCTCACACATTTATTTCTTATTTAGTTGACATATTGTTGAAAATGTTGACCGTTTTGTCGTATTCAAAAATATATTCTCTACGAAATTAAATTAGAATAGATTGTTTCTAATGTATTCTATCCTTTTAATTCTTCAAATACACTCGATTAACTTTTCTCAAAAACGAGGCCTTATTCAAAAGAAAATTTATTCTATCATTTCGACTTATTTTGAACCGTAGAATCTCTCTTCTCGGTTGTATCGCATATGTGAGCCAACTCTGTATAGATATATGTGTGAATATCTATATTTTATGTATTTATATATATTATATATATTTTATATACAGGGTGCTCTAAAAAGGTACAGCCAAAATTTAGGGAGATATTCCTCACACCTAAAGGATGAAAAAATGTTATATGAACATGCGGAAACGTTTTTTTCAGGAGTTATGTTGAAAATACTGTTAACTGTATTACTTACACAAGAAAAAATTTAGGATTAATAATTGTGGACGACAATCGTTTAATCAGTAGGTTTATTTACATTTGTTTTTAATATGACCTTGAGTACGATTACAACAAATGTTGAAAATGTCCACCATTCGCCCGAATATAAGCATTGACACGTCGACGCATCGATTCACGGACACGTTCAAATACGTCTGGCGTATAGCGGATTATTCTCGCAGACTGCAGTGATACGGTCACGAAGATCCTGAATATCACGCACTGGTGTAGCATGTACGATTGTCTTTAAATGTCCCCACAAGTAAAAGAAAAGAAGCTCAGAAAAGAAGCTCTAATTCCTGAAAAGAGCATTTCCGCATGTTCATATAACATTTTTTCATCCTTTAGGTGTGAGGAATATCTCCCTAAATTTTGGCCGTACCTTTTTAGAGCACCCTGTATATAATTATATTATTGTACATTGTTATATATGTAATACATAATATATAATTTTATATATATTTTATATTTATGTATATAGCTGATAAATAGGAAAGATAGTAATCGTGGAGTGTGCAAAGACGGGACGGGAGTTACGCAACTCAACGAGCAATTTGCATGATTAGTTCACCCATTTTTTCTCCTGCTTTGGCCTGTCCACGCACCAGATACTGGATTCTCACGGTACGTACGCCAATTGGAGTCAACTCATCTAAATACCCGGGCTACCCGCTATTACAGACGAGCCAGAGAAGGTCCATTATGTAACTGACGTGGACAATGTTGCCCTGCATTCGCCAATTGGCCGAACGTCGCAAACCTTTTTCAGCGAATGCCCTACTTTCGAATTATGAATGGGATCTTCGTAAAGGCGAATGCTAAAAATACCGTATCGTAGGTGTCAAAATTAATATCGTTATTACAGGCAAAAGCTAATATGAATGAACAGCAATAATTGATTGAAACTTATACTTCGATTCTTCATAATTCTAATTTTTCTGTTATTCTTAAAATGAAGCTTCTGTACAGGTAAAAAAGAATCATTATGTTAGATTTTAAACTTTGCAATAAATTCTATAACAAATAAACGAAACTCGTAAAATTGCCGTAAATGAAAATCCCTGCGAGAGCGGCAATTAAAAGACGCCAGTAAAAGTTTACTACGTGATAAAGAAGAAGAAACGCGAGAACCGTTAGAAGACACGCGGAAAATTTCGAGATTTAACGCGAAACGGTAGTGTTTGAATGATTATTCTCGTTATATGTCTACCTCGCTAATAGAACCATTGTCTAGGTCCGGTTAGGCACGTCTAAAAGCATAATAGCTGTTTCCTAGAGACGCGCCAGTCCGAATACAGAGCGAATTAGAATAATTCGTTCCGTCTGGCTGCGTCACTATATTGTATCGCGTAAGATCGTCGTCGTCGTCGTCGTCGTCGTCGTCGTCGTCGTCGTCGTCGTCTGTTAATTCCAGCTCCCTTCCACTGTAAAAGTAATTTTTTACCTGAGAATAATCCATAATGTCGGGTAACTTATTTTACTCTCCTAGAAAGAGATACTTTATGCTACAAGTATTTTGCAGGAAATTGAAGTCGCGAAATGCAAAAAGACAGTATCTTTCCATGAGCTTCTAGTTCATAACGTTCATCTTGGAATTATTTTGTAACAATTAGAATAAAATAATAATCAGGTTTTACAACGTGTAAAAAAGTTAATGGCAGCGACAAAAAGTGCATATAAAAAAGAACTTCAGTTGCTTCAAAACTTTGATTAACACTAGATCTACCGACGATCAATTATTACTTAAGTATATCTACTATATATATTTTTTTAGGGATAAAGAGGAAAAGTAAATTAATCAATTTAATCATTTACATATTGCAATAAAAATCATGGAAAATCTTATCAAATGCAGTTATAAATTTGAAAATAAAAAAAAATTTTTAACCCGTCATTTTGACTGCTTTGGTAATCTAATATTAATAAACTAATTCGTTCCGCATTTTATTCTTATTTTGATAAATTACATATTCGATAAATAATCTTCGATTATATATTAACGCATCCCATCGCTCGTAATATAATAACGTAACGATATAATACTTTATTATTATTAATGTATTTAATAATGCGACGCCAAATGAATTTGCGAATATTGACAATAATATCGAAGCGATTACATCGGGAGAGTACTGTAGCCAGAAGGCGCGTCCCGGTAAACAAAATATGTATGAATTTTCGAGGGCCTCGGAGAGAGCAAACAGTCATGCCGACAGAAAAAATTTCCATCCGCTGCCCACGCCAGAAGGAAATCGTTTTTTCTACGTTAGCGCAATTTGCTATGTAAATTCGATCGTAACATGATTACACGCCTTAGCAAACTATAACCGGACTCGCCGCCGTCGGTCGCCGAAGCTAGACGTCGTTCCGTCCTGATCGATCTTGATCGATCTTTTGATACGCATATAGATATAGATCTTACCGAAGATCGTGCCAGATGGCCTATGGGACGAGCCAGGACTATTATGTGGCCGTCCGAGAATCCGTAATGAAATTAGAAATTAAGAAAGAGAAGGGGATGAGAGGTCTACGAGCTTGGCCTGAATTTTCCTGGAACTTCTCGATCGTCCTCATAGCTATATACAAAATGTTCTCTGATAATGGATAATATTTCCTTACAAAATTGGCAATTGCTAAACAGAAACACAGAAAATCGCAAAATGGATGATTGTTAATTCAATTTCATGTCATAGTTAACGACCGATATAACGAAGAAATGTACTCTCTATTTCTACGAACGTATATCAGATTCAGAGGATTCGCCGCAGAATTGTTTCTACAAAACTCTGCTTCTTTTCTACATTCGTAAACAATCTAAAGTATAATGGTCCAAAGAAAGAGAGGAGCGGAAGGGATGAAAAATGAAATCAACCTCGGTTAATTTTAAATGCTTTAAGCCAATGGGGGGGGGGGGCATATAGAAAAACATATGTAGTAAGTCTTAAACAGGAAGTGAATCGGCCAATCACAGTCGAGAATTGTCAAAAACGCAAGACTATCATTTTAAAACCCTCGATTCTAATTGGTCAATTATTGCTTACTGCTTAAGTCTTACCGCTTATGTTTTTCTACATGCCAGTGGCTTTACGATGCCACTGCTGGAACGTTTAAGTATAAGCACATGTGTAATTTATAAGACACATCGTAGATTACCGTGGCCGAATAAAAAAAAATCGTCCGGTTACCGGTTGTCGCACGCCGCAAATAAAAAGTGTCGGTTGCAAGAGTGGGGGACGAGACTCCGTATACAAAGCCCCTGGTGCACAAGCACAAAGTCGTCGTACAGGACACATCGCGTGTACGCGTAGCTCGTGTTCGGTCACCCGTTAAGAAGGAAGCTCGAGGGGCCCGATGTCGAAGATAAGGCGGGGTCCTCTCTCTCCTCCTCCCCTCCGCCGCCGCCCGTTCGTAGAGCCGAAATTCGGGGACCAACGCGCGCAGGGGGAACCCCCTCACGTAATCCACGAGTACGTCGCGACGAATTTGTTCGCCTGCCCAATGAGCCGTAATAAGCCCCCTCCCCCACACGGGGACCCCGCTGGGGCCCGTTCGCCACGTCGTTCCACGTCGCAGCGAAGAAGCCGCGAAATTGGGCCCGTGCATCAAAATGGCTACCGTCCGCATCGGTGGTCATCGGACCCCGATCGCGATTACGCGCGGAATTGCGGTAAGATACGGTAGGATACGGAAAAATCGCGCCGTGTCGCGTGGGATCTTTTGAAGCGTACGGTACAGACACGTATATTTATATGTAATTATAGAAGCTTTGCAATTAATGAGAATCGAACAAACGCATAAACTGCACGCTGCCGCAATACTAATATAAATATTAATGATGTAATTTGTAATAAATCAGTTTTCCATATAAACCGATACGATATTTATCGTTGAAAATTTACATGGCAAATATAACGGTGGGGTAGTACCCCACCCCGCGCGCGCGGTATCTGTACTTATCGGAAAATAAATGCGGGGGCCGCGCCACGTTAATAACCGACGAAGAAAACATTAACAAAACATGCGTATGCATTAATTTTTGCACGCAATATGAAAACTCTGCGGATGCGGCCAATTAAGGGAGCGGGCAACAACAACATGCTTTTCTCAACAAAAATACACAGCGTCGAAATATTGTTTTTTAAACGAGGAAAATTTATTATTCAATATGTTTACCGTCGCTTCTCAAGTCATTTTCTTCACTCTCTAACACGTGTATATTTATACTACATGTAGAGACGTGTTATATAATTAATATAATATGAATTTATGTTTAAAGAAATTTATATTTATTAGATATGGATATATTATTAGACATTGATATTCATTTAGTGCAGGGTAATCTTGTTGAAGACGGCAATAGCGGATCCCTGCTTACCATGCACGCGTCCGGGTAATTGCGCGGGGTCATTTGTTACCGGTAAAATAAAAAGTGTCGAATCCGGCCCGTAAGCGCGACCGTTGGTGTGTAATTTGTCGATCGAATAATGCGATGTTAATAGAATGGTGTATTGGGTACACCGACCCCATAAATCATTGTTAATTTGGCAGAGCCATTCAATCGCCGGTGCTGCCAGGCCTCTTCTCTCTCTCTCTCTCTCTCTCTCTCCTCTCTCTTCTTCTTTTCTTTTCTCGCCGGCGATCCTTCGACTGCTCCTCTTCGTGTCGGCTCCTGTCGGTCGAAGGGATCCGAAACGGCCGTAAAACGAGGGCCCTTCCGATGACCGCTGGTGAATGTGGTCGTCCGCGAAATTGCCCCTCTATTTTCGTATCCTCCCGCACACGCTCCCGTTCGCCTTTTTGTTTCCGTGTATTTAACCGGCTGACCTTCTCATAAAATTCAGCCTCTTGGCCGTCGACACCGCGCGATTATCAACAAAGCAAGTATTATCGTCAAATCGAATGCTCATTGCGTCGCGTATAATCGAGCATCATTGGATATCTTTAACATCGAAAGATCTAAATCAATCAGATCTTTCAATATTTTATCATCGCCCTTTGTGTGTACGTTTTGTATGATTGCTTAAATTAACAAACTCGTTACGGTTGCAGATGCATCTTTAAAGAAAGCATATATATGGTCACTAATGAACGACCCTTCGGTGATCCTCGGAAAACCGACGATTTACCTGTCAAACCAAAGGAAACATTAGGTGCTATAACAGCACAAATTAGATGCTTGACAAACTAGATGTTAGCCCTATGTTCTGTTCTTTCAACCGAGGAAATCTCTTTTTCTTAGGAATCTCTCGTAAATCACGCATCGCGGGACCCGATGCGAGCTTCCGCCGATCGATAAGTCAGCGGACGAGACCGACACATTCAACATTGTGCGTCGACTCGCGGTTGAACATGGTGGAAACGGTTATCCCGAATTTTTGCACCATCGACCTGCGGACGTCGAGCGACACGATTGGCGGAATCATCGCGGTACTTTCGTACTGGAAAAAGCTACGGCGGGAGAGAGGGGACGTCGATGAGGAGGATGCACGGATAGCGAATGCGAGGGGGTGAGAGAAAGAGAGCGGGGGGAGAGGGAGAGAGAAAGAGGGGAAAAGAGTGAGTACGAGAGAGATACATTGGCAGACAGAGACAGAGAGCGTGATAGAGAGGGGAAAAGGAGAGTACGAGGCTCGTGTTTCCGGCCGGGTGAACAACAATGCCCGCAGACAAATGAGCATCCCGCCTCCATTGTTCGCCTGATCGGCACGGCGCAGCCTCTCCCCGGTTCCGCTTGCGCTGCTCCGGACCTCCCTATGTCGTCGTCACGGGCCCAACACCCGGTTGGGGGGGTCCTCGATCAACCTGATGCGGGCCAACACCGATTAAACATCGCTGCTTCGTCGAATCTCCGTCAACGGGACTCTTCGCTCTCCTCTTTTCCTTTCTCCACCCTTTCCCTTCTCCCTCACCCATCCCTCTTCTCTCTCTTTCTCTCTCTCTTCGCCCGTCTGGTTCCTCCTGCTCCTTTTGTACCACCTCTCGATCGCTCTCTTACCTCTCGTGCTTTTGTCTCTGTACGTTCGCCCCCTTCGTACCCTGGCCTGTTCTTCTTCCATCAGCGCGTCCATTATGCTCCAGATGCGGCTCCATTCGCGAGAGAGGAACCAGAACGAGTGACGACTGACGACCCTCGTGCGACATGTCAGGATTGTGTGGATTGGAGATACGAACCGTAAATTATGCAACTAAACTGCACGATGAACACGCGAAAAATATACGGGTGCAACAGCGCCGGATAATCAAGAGAGTTCGTGCAGTTTTTGTAATATTAAAAACAGAGTGCCGTGACAAAAATATTCAGCATTTATGAAGCTAGTATGATCTAGTCAATTAAGTACAGTATTCGATAAATGTTGTAACTCATATACGAGGATATGCTAAAAATTAATGCCTCCTGATTTTTCATTTAAAAACGGATATAGTTATTTGAGTAAAACAAAAGCGGATAACTTTCTACAACTTTATTCTTGATATCTATATAATTGTTGCTCCACATAATCGCTCTGGCAATTAACACACTTCTGCCAACAGAAGACCAGTTTCTTAATACCGTCACTATAAAATTGTTTACTCGTATTATCAATTATCACGTATATTATCAATTATTACAAAACTGTTGCTATGAATGTATCTCTATCAAACGAACTTTCTTGGTTATCTAACACAAATAATAAATGTTGAAACTCTCTTGACTTATATTGATATAAAGAGACATTTTGTCAGCTTAAAGATATGCTCTATCAGCACGGATTCCATCCTTCGTATCCTTTTCGTATTCCTGTCATTTTCTTCGTATCTTCACATATCTTCGATTATAATTTATTTTTTACAGTTTGCCTAAATTATGCGATTTTATGACTCTCACATTTCTTATTTTCCTATATTCCCTTCGAAATGAAGTAACATCTGACTGAGATCGTCTGGTGAGTCATGCAATATTGGCGTAGCATGCCAGTAACTTCAAATTCAATTATTACGGGACTCTCGACGTTATATTTGGACACGTCTCGCATAACTCAACGTATCGGAATCATCGAGAATTAGATTCGTCCATTTTGTATATGTTACTTGGCTAAGCACATGTCCTATTTAGCTCTCGTAAATAATTGCTCTAGAAACCAACGATGTGCCAATTCCAATTTTCCGTCATAATTTAGATCCTCTCATGTCCTATCTAAAAGCAAATAATATCATTATGTTATTTACACGAAGTTTGGTGATATGGACTATTTCGAGGGACTGCCCGACCGAAATAGTTATTGGATCACTTTTATGAGATTACAGATACACATCGCGATGTGTGTACAACGTATGTGCAGGCGTAAGGGCGCGGTTTCGATGGCCGATTTCCGGCGCGGTCCCCGATCGAAGAAACTTACGAGACAATGGACCGTTCGTTCGCGGGAGACAAATGGTCCGCGCGTAATGGCATGAACAGGAAAAAAAAGGAGAACGTAAGATCGAAGCGAAACGGAAGCCCCCTGCGACGCACAAACGATCGCTCGTGATTATTGTCCATGGAAGATAATGCTGACGGAGCCCGATAGCCGCATGATCGGACTGAACTTCCGGTTACGTTTTGCTCCGAGCGGTCGCTACAGTATGTCCCGATCAAATTTCCAAACATAGTGTCAATATGATAACATTGCTTCTTTTTTTTTTACAAAAAATATAGATATCGAGCGAGAGAGATATACGTAACTACTTCTCAAAAGTTTTAGCACACTCTCCGTTTATAGAAATTTTGTGATATAAAGAATAAAATATGAATACAGTTTGCACATATTATGTTTATTAATTTATTATTACATATTTTTATTGAAACTGAGAAAAAACTTATTTTTTTTAGATTTTTAATTCCTTAAAGTAACCTCCTCAGGCTTTGATAACTTATTGTTTATTATTGTTTATTAAATAGTTTATTGTTAGTCGCCTATTCAAATGTTTATCGATGTCTAGCGCGAAATTTGAAATCGATTTTTCATTCAATCGATATACATGATATTTGTCTATTTGAGAAATTTACTTATAATTTCCGTTTATAATTATTTTTCGGCACTTTTGAGCGACCTTATTGAATACTTCTGTAACCAAAAATAAGAATATATTATAAGTCTATATTTTAGGTATAAAAAATTGGAATTATTAGCAAAAATATAAAGTTTGCTGAAACTTTTGAGCGTTAATGTATATGAAACTAAATAAATTTGTCTATGTTTGATGCCAATTATAATTATATACGCATGCGTACGAATTATATAATGAAAAATAAAGTAAAATAAAGCAGATTATTACACTCTTAATATGGATGCAATATTTGATCATCGTTATCGGAATTTTTCAACCGCAACTCAATTTTTCAACCGCAAGATCAGGAAAGGTATTAAACAACATGTTATTAAACAATTTTAGAATATCAATGCGCGCACGTTGGCCTTTTTTGCATTATTATTAATTCTAAAAATATGCGACAATACTTGAAAGATCTAGTGCAACCGTGGTCGGATCAACTTTTTTGAGAGTTTATCGAGTAAATTCGATCCAATGTCCTCAAAATGCTAAGAAATGTCCTTAAGGATAGGTGTGTGGTGTCATATCTTAAAACGTTTCCAAAAACATAAAACTTTCGTAGATTGTTCTATTATTATGTCTGATTATCTACGCAAAACTTGAGCACTTCTCTTATTGGTTTAAAAGTTATTTGATTTTTTATTTGCATTTGATTCTTATGTAAAATCGCGTTTTGCAGCACTTATTTGCAAATTTGACGAGAAAGGAGCATTACAAATTAAATCAAAATTGCACTAATAAATATTAATAATAAAATTTATAATAAAAACCTAATAAACATTTGTGCCAAAGTTCATTTGGATTCACTTACTCGTTTGAAAGTTATTTACCTAAACCTGCAACACAAAATATGGTCATTGCATTGCATAAGCCATTCCCAAGTAGAACACGAAAGTCATAATGACGTCAAAATGATGCTAAAATGACGCCTTTGACATCATTTTGATGTCTTCATGACTTCAAAATGATGTTAAAGGCGTCATTTTAACGTATCATGACTTTCTGTTCTACTTGGGTTTTAGGCTGCGTTGCGATATTCATAGGAGTGCTGAAAATCTATGGTATATATTACGTGCACTATAGATTTTCAATATCGGAACGCAGCCTTTGTTTCAACGCTCTGTAGCGGGATTCAGTAACTTTGTTATCGACAGTTTTCGGTATCGTTAACTAGCGACAGCCAATGGCAAGGACAATCCTGGTGAAAAGCGTAACTCTCATAGGCTATCGCTCGCTAACGACAACGATAATCGTCGCTAAGATGTTAGAGAATCCCACTACTGAAGTTGATTTCAGAACATATTCACTATTCCAAAACTTTTTGTCGTTGATTATGAAAAATATTAATTTCAATATTCAAAAATATTAATTTCAAATATTTCCTTTCTTGAAGACGTAAAAAATCATGTTATTTTACGATAGTTTAATTCCTTATGTAATGCAAATTTATTTATTTCATGATCCGGGCGATATAAATCTACGAAAACTGCAGTTTTTATAAATTTTGATAACTTTTAGCTAGTATTGTATTATACAACCTAAATATCTCAATCGTGGAATGCTTCAGGGAAATCGAGCGATGTTCTCGATTGGCGCAAAGTGCTCCTTGTACGGACAAGGCTGACAATAAGAAGACGGTGTCGTCGGCCCAGGAGGCCAGATGTCGCGTAAGGATTCAGGATCCGGCGGTCCATTCATGGGTAGCTCCCGTGGCGGCGCACCTTGCTCGAAACAACGTCGACCTCCTGGACTAAGGAAATCCGATACACCCCGGCGCGGTACCTCGGGATGTGCGCTACCCTACTCATCCATATTCCGGCCCGTTCCAATTCCATTAAACGACCGGCAACCTCCGCCGAGAGAGCTGGCTCTCTCGTGTGTGTCACGTTAGCATTGTGAAACGCTGTAATTCTCCTGCCATCGATTACGTTGATCCTGCTGTCTTTGACGGTAGCTTAACCCTTGGTTGGCGGTGACTGAGTCACTCGAGATCCGATGGGTATTCGTGAATTTACGAAGATTATTTGTACGTCTTCTTTACATTGCAACGATATTAAAACTCAAACTTGAAAATTACTACGTTTTTCCTGTTGTTTTATATTGTTACTATATTTATACACGGAGCGACTTTCTAATTATCTAATAAAGTACAAATCAAGACAGCTAGGTAGAAATAAAAAAGAAATATGGGGAAGAGTATGGAACGATGAATTGTGTGGACAAGGTAAAAGGAAATGTGTTGAGGAAATTGCGGAGAGAAAGGGAGAATATTAAAAGGAAGGTAAAGGGAGACGAATTGTAGTAGATAGAGATTTGATTGGTAAGACATTGTATTTAGGAAGAGAATGATATAGTACAGACTAGGTGGAATATGTAAGAGTGCGAAAATGATTTGTTGCGAAATAAGAATAACGAGGTGTGGAGTATGGAAGAATCAGTGAGTTAAAGAAGAATTGTAAACCAAGTCCACTTCTTGGTTGTAAGCTAAAGTTAATAAATTATATATAAGTGTAGGTCAAGACTCAGCCACAGTCCTTCAAGGATTTTCCGAGCGTTAAAAGCGCGCGGTCGATGCGATCGCTGCGTCACCGAAGCGTCTCTTACGTCCGTTTTCACCAATGTAGATTAACTTTAATCTCGGTTTAACTTATTCTTTATCTTTTTCTAATTCTAAGAATTATACACGGAAAATAAATTTTTCGCTACCATAGCTAATCATGATTTGCTAAACTTTGTTTGTTGTCGTGACTATAAATTTCTAAACTACAACAAACCATTTTGCACCGACAGCAGTAAAATAGGTATCACAGCAAACCGTTTTGCACTGACAGCAATAAAATAGATATCACAGCTAAGATGTTAGCTGTATATATATAACAACTGAAATTAGCTACCACACGCAGTTTTTAGCTACGGCAGCTAATTTTTTTTTCCGTGTATAGTTACACGTCATCCGATGATATCTTATATCATCGACGAGTTTTTGTTAATTCAAGTTTCTAAGCACGAACAGCTCTTTTACGCGCTCTTCCAAGATGATGTATTTCTCTTTTAACAGGACATTCTACAAAAATGAAAAAAAAACCTGATCGATAGCATTTATGAATAAACACGTATGATTTGTTGAACCGCTAGTGAATTTGAGTTATTAGAAAACGATTGAAAAATTGGAATTCCAACGGGAACGTCGCGGTTCCGCGGAACGCGAGTCGAAGGGAGACCGCTTCAAGGCGTCGACCATACACGAGTTGACGGCCGCCAACGATTATTTTTTCGTTTTTACGTGACTGGAGTCACACTGATTTGATTTGCCGGCAGCGTAAGGCGCTTCGCGCTGGTTCGAGTCGAGGCTTTTCTGACGCTGCTCGAAGGCCTCCATGTCGGCGTTCAATTCCTCGTACGGCTGCGTTACCGCATCGGCCAGGTCCCCGCATCTGCAAAACATCGGAAAAAGCTCTGGTTTAATTAACGCTTTCACCGAATTATTCTGCTAATCGTACTGAGTTGTTTTGTGCGCGAGGCAGAGCTTGCATCTGTTATCAGCCGCAAGAGCGGTCTTGTCCAGGCCGAGTCGCTGGAAGACCTTCAGTCCCTTGCGCCAGATATCCTTCTCCTTCATCATTTCCTCCACACTCGATACCGATGTTTCCATTTCCGACGGCGATTCACGCTCTAATATTCCTTCGCGAAATTTTGCTTCGATTAATTTGGATTTTTATTGTCCGGTAAAAAAATTTTTCATGTAAAAATTTATATAAATATATATAATTAAATTTAATATATGTCCATATATATTTTCTTTCTCTTGTATAATCTCTGTTTGTATATATAGGAAACATAATAAAAAGACTAATTAAAGAATAATTTAAAAAATAACTTTTGCATTGTGTTTTTACAAAAAGTAAAACTACGATTAGATTATACAATGTTCTATATATAATTATACATATATATAATTTTTCTATACGATTATTGCATATTTATATATGATTATATAGGGGCAATTTTTTGCGTGTGTGTGTGTGTGTGTGTATGTGTATGTGTATGTGTGTGAGTGAATACATAATTTATTATTAATTTCGTGAGAAAGTTTAATTTTTTTCACCAGTAAAGGAGAAAAAGTATTTTTTTCCTCTATCGCAAAAGGAATATAAAAAATATATTCATATAAATGCACTAAGTTATTTATTTTTTGCTATATATAATAAAATGTTACAGTGAAACATATTATAGAAGGTATAGAAAAAAGTGTCATATATAGTAAATAAAATTTTCAATAATTATATTGCACACATACATTAAATTTTAAAAAACATTACTAATTTATTTAAATATTGAAAAATTTTTACCCTATTTTTGATTATATATGTATGTAATATATATAATTAAAATTATTATATTAATATTGAGTTTTATGTGATTATGTGTTATAAAAAGAATATTTAATAATATACATTTGAAAATAGAAATTAACATGTAATCTCCGTAATAATTATATATGCCTATATATGTACAAATTTTATTAAATTAAAAAATTTTAATTTTTATCTTCTCTAGAAAAACGTGAAAAAAACATTTCTTAAATTATAGTTTTAAAAACGTTTTTGTCTAAACGTTTCTCATTGGTGCTTAAACGGTTAAAAACTTTTGGATACGTCTAGGAAACATTTCTGAAACGAACATGTGCTACCTGGGGAATATCTCCCTAAATTTTGACCGTACCTTTTTAGAACATTCTGTGTATATGAATAGAGTTTATATACAAGAAAAAGAATCCCTAGGGGAAATGGATACACAAGAAGACAGAAACTCTGTATACGTATATATACAAATTGTGTATCCTTGTGTACCCATTTCCTCTAGGGAAAACATATATGAACATATTTTATATATATTTTATATATATTTATGTTCTTATATGAAAAATTTTTTACCGGGTCCATTTATACTGACCGCTTTTATATAATTCTACATATAATAAAAAGAAAATAAGTATATATAAATCGCCTTTTATACGCGTGACGGACATCGAGTGATTTGATATGCGTGATATGTTGTTAATTTTTATAATTAATTACAAAATTTCCTTTATTGCATTACAACATTGCATAATAAACACATTTATGGAATATTATATGGCACACATCTTATAAGATGCGCAAGAAGTAAAGTGATAGAAATGTACCCTTATTGAGTATGATAACCTAATTATTCATATTTTTCCTTACACGATACCTTCATGCGGCTGCAAGCAATTCTGAGAGTCCAAGAATTTCCAGAACGCCTTTACCTTTTCCTGTTGACTCACGCTGTTTTCCTTGACGAATTCAAATTCCATGTAAGTTTCCTCGTCTCCCGAACTCATTTTGAAAGCGCGCGGCAAGCGCGTGTAACTAGTCCTTTGATTATCATTTCCGCTCTTGGGCACGATATGCGCGCCTAGTGAAATCGAATATCGATCTGGTTATAATCGCCGCTCGGTCGGTAAAGATGGTTTCGTTATTCTGATAAAACACTAGATTTGTTCGCGTTGCTTGAAATCCCCAAAAATTGTTGCCACTTGAAACGAGATAAATATATATTCGGACGTTGGAGAGAGAGAAAGCAAATATGCTGAGTGCAAAAAGTGCAAGCAACGCGAACAGACCTAATGGCCGCGTTCAGCAGACTCAACAGTTGAGCAACGTTACTAGATTTATCTATATTATATCTTCATTTATTATAGAAAATCTAGTAACGTTGCTCAACAGTTGAGTCTGCTGAACGCGGCCAATATCACGAACAACGCGCGTCTCCAAGACACATTTTTCAGCTTTGCCAAAAAATGTATACAATATATACATATAAAAATCTTTTGCTTTTAATAATAATTATAATTATATACAATTTTCTACAAATAAATATTAAATTGACTATCAAAACTGATTATCAAAATCTATATTAAAATGCTATATTAAATTATTAACATACCGATTTATCAAACACATATGCTTTTTTTCTGTTTACATATATCTACATATTATTACTAGTTTTACTACTTAAACTGTATTACCGACCGAATACACGCATCCAAAAATCAAACAAGATTTCTTTAAAAAATGTATAAATCAGAACATTCAAAAGATATCATACAGATATTTTTCTGGCAATTCCATGAGACGCCTTCGACATTTTAAGATGTCCGTTATAGATAATTTCGAGACGTCAAATATGTTCTCTGGGAATTGGATGACGGATGATGTCATTGCCCCGAGGAGCCACCGAGGAGCGCAGCGCTGGTGCGTGCGGCCCACTCCAGTGAGGCGCTCAAGATGGCTGTCACGTACATCTGATCGGAGGTGTGTGCGAAATTTGACGCCGATTTGACGTGACGAGGGTGGGCCATGCATCGCGCACCGCTGGCATGGTGATCGCACGGAGGTAACCGGACCCGGCATCGACGCGGACCGTCCTGGGCGTCGCCGTCGATGGTTGTTCCTGTCCCCGCGGCCGCCGGCGGCACGAATCATGTTCAGCAAGAAGCTCCATGTAGACGTCAAGAAGTCGACGCTCAAGATCCAGGATGTCAAGAAGGACAGCGCGACGCGGTTCAAGCATCTCAAAATCGTGCTAGGTGAGGTCCGCGACGGTGACGGCGCGCCGGGTGACGGGTCGTGGTACGCTAAGTCAGGATAATTCGTGGAAGGGCGATCGCGAGCCGAGGCGGTGATACCACTGATATTTACTCGCTCCCACGCGCGCTGGCGGAGACGCCTCCGAGTGGAGTGCGACGACGAAGTTTCCAGCGCGACCAAGTTCTAGCGTTGCTTTGGATCCCGCGTTGATTTGAGGAGCTTCATATCGCTTTCTTTAATGAGGCCCACTTCAGCTTTTACCCCTCGCCTGAATATCGTGAGAGAGTATATGCCACTTTTCGCATTGCTGAAGGAAAATAGTTCACACAACTCATTTGACTTTTCTTGAAATTAGAAGATGACACTGAGAAACGTTGATACTGTTAAATAATGGAACACTTAAAATGACTATTATGGATGATTTTGATTAATTCAACCAGCAGAATTGCTCGTTGCAAAATTTCTTATTTATTGTTTCTAATTTAATCTATTTTTCCATGTATTAAATAATAAAAAATTAAATATTTTATGTTAAAATAGTACAGATATTGCTAAGTTGATCATCAATTAACCAGTTCACTGGTAATGACTCATATATGAGCACCATGAATAGCTCTGCCAATTTTCAACGGATTTGCATTAAACTTGTTTATCAAATTATGTACAGTTATGTAAACTTGATAAATCTTTATAGATAAGCTTCCATGTATAATACGAAATTATTCGCTCTTACCAGTTTTGGCACAAAACGTTGATTTCGAATCCACCAGTTAACTGGCTAAGTTAATCAGAGTTTCATCGAAATCGCTGTAATGTCCATTTCTACCAATGTAAATTATCTTTAATCTTGGTTTAACTTACTTTTTATTTTTTTTTAATTCTTAGAACTAGAAAAGGATAAAGAATAAGTTAAACCGAAATGAAAGTTAATCTACATTGGTAGAAATGGACATAAGTAACATTAAAAGACCTTTGCAAAAGCATATTTTACGCATATGCAAAAATTTGTTGCGATAATTAAAACCCAGTTACACACAAATTTTAGAAGACATAATTTTCATGTGCACCTCTTCACGAAATGTAAATATACTTTGTATAATATTGTAACAGATTTTAAAAGCAAAACTAATAAGCATTTATTTTTATTTAGATAGGTTTTGTAAGAAAATTACTAAAAGATTTGAAAAAGTATTCATGTTATTTTATTCCTCAGCTGTTTGTTTAATATAGATAAAATCTGTTGTGTCGCTTATTGCATATCCTAGTTAAAAGAGAAAAGGATTTAAATCCAAGCAGTTACAAGATTGTGGTTTTAGAGTGTTATAAGAGAAGTAGCCAATATCTAATCACCAAACCGCCTGACCACATTGACCAACCTATGGCCTTCATCTCCAGCTAAAGTTACATTGTTATTGCATGTTCCATATATCTTTGCATATGTATTACATATAAAAATTGCCTATAACTTTAAGCACTTTGCACACATGTGTCTATATGTGCTTATACAATTAGTATTTTATTTAGTATTTTATTTACAATTAGTATTTTATTTTACATAGATTTTTTATATAGAAAATACTTATATTCTATTTATTTGCTTCATTTTTGCTAAGCTAAGTAATTTTAAAATATATTATAATATATAATTATATTACACATCCCTTTTCCTTTCTTCTTTTTCTCTGTTTCTTACAATATACATATAAGGAAAAAGAAAAGGAGTTCTGCTATATAAGCACAGATGTTCAGAACCAGTCATGATGTAATAGAATTTCCACTACTCCTTTCTCTATAAGGCATATGTACTGTGGGGAAAATATTTCTTTCCTATTTAATCAATGATTATAGATTGTGCCTTTGAATATCATATATTTCATATGTGAAACACGTGTGTTGATTCATGCATGTTTTTACATTAAAGAAAACGTGGACACTGACGAGGCAAAGGGCTTTTTTGAGGGAAACTTCAGCCATGTGTACTTCATCCTGTACGATTCTTTCGTGTCCGCCGAAGCAAATCTTCGGCAACGCGGTAAGTTGCAAACTAGACTAATATTAAAGCATAATGTACTAAATAAAGCTAACTGTCCTACTGCTATATAACTTTGAAGATTTCCATGCTTTAATGTATATCGCATAATTATATCGTATATAACTTGACAATAATATCATTGCCTTCAAAATTGTAATAAATTTTGTATTAACCATAATATATTCACCTGTTATTATTTTATTATCATCTCTTTCATTTCTTCCCATTCTGCTGCCAGAGCTTTCCTTCCATATTGGTAAGTCACATATCATATTAAAAAATCTAGCTTAATTTTATTGCATTGATTTATTTCTTCCATTACTAACTTTTTAAGAATTACAATTTATGAATATTTGTGCAAATACTACTCTCATGTTAAGTTTAATCATGGTATTTGCCACAAATATTCTTCATGTAATATACGACTTAAAGATAGAAAAACTAATCTATACTTTTTTTTATAGTGCATAAGGCACATAGGGAGGAATTAGAACAAGTATTGCAGCTTCTGGAGAAAGTTTTAACTCTTCTTCCTGAGCTGCTTAACAGACGATGGCAGTGTCATAGTTTAGCGCGGATTTTACAGAAACTCTTACATCCTGGTAATAGTTGGAAACTTCGTAGGCAAGCTATAAGGTATACAACAATTGTTTAAAATATATATGTTATACTTATTCGGAGCAATGTGTAATAACATCTGATGTTTTAGGTACTTTATTTTATGGTATCAAGCCCTTGGCGAAAATGCTCCCGAGCATATACATCAGATGTTTGCCAGCTTGGTGCCAGGATTTCCACCGCATCAAGCATCGCCTTATAAATGTGATCGTAAGACAGATGGCAAGAAAGAAAAACTGGCGAAAGCAGCTAATTCTGAGGAGAAAGATAAGAGAGAATTTTATGACACGCAACTTGGACAAAGTACTTTTCATGACAATGGATCAAATCAATGTCCTATCAATCAAGTTGATGGCGGGCCTATCTTACCACCGCAAAGTGGAGAGAAGCCACTCGACAATGAAACTGTTAGGTTTTTGGAAGCATTGCTTGAATTTATGGTTACTCAGGTATATAATTTACTTCCCTATGCGTATATTTATAGATATTTGTCTAATCTTAAAAACACGATAAAAATGATTTATAATGTTTACGTTATCTAGGTGGTAAAAGTAGAATGGCGAGATAAATCTACACGGCAGCATAAAACTTTCCAATTTTTATTAGAACGTTTTAAGGTAGCATATCTTCGTCACATCTGTCCGGAATTCAATGACAATTTTTCGCTTTACAAACCTAATTTGGAATTACCCACAATGCGTAAACCGAATCAAAATCAGAATAACTACGTACTTTGTAAAGTCGCTTTAATCAAATGGATTGCAAGCTTTACGCATGTCGCTAGAAAAGATGGACTGTTCGCACATCTTTCGCAAAGGTAATTTATTTAAAATGTTTGCTTTTGTTGTAATTTTAATTATAATATATTATCAAACGATAATCTACAGTACAACACCGAATGAAGAAAACGCCGAATCGGAATTGCGCCGTGTGTCGGTGTATACGCAAAATTCTGCAGATTCGACTTTATTGTCACCCGAATCAGCCATATCTCAGCAGGATAGTCAAAATCAGGAAGATAGTGCCGTTTCGGCCATGTTAGTCAGAGAGGTTTTATATGGAAATAGGGATAATGTAAACTTTGTACATGAATTGTACAGACAGGCATTTCTTCTGGATTTCAACCATGCGGGAGCCATAAGAAAGGCTATTGCCGTTTATAAAGATTGGATTCAAATGAATGTGAGTTTCAAATACTAGAAAATTATATGCTATATGTAATTATATATATATAATGTTTATGTAAATTGTTATTGTACATTTCATATATTTTATAGGAGATCCCTCCATTTATGTTGGAACCACTGGATGGCCATAAAGATAGGGATTTGGAAGAGAGTCAAAGAAAGGATGCAAGTGAAATGGAAAAGAGTCCGTCTGATAGTTATCGACAAACGAGATTAAGAAACGATTCTTATCTTGGCGCTATACACCGGGAAAATTTGTTCATTCGGGCAGGCCTGCAAAATGTTCTGCAAATTTTTATCACGCAAGCATCAAATGTATTTTTCTTAGAGAATTCAGGACCGAATGCATCTTTGACGTTACTTGAGGAACAAACGGACAGTTGTAAGAGAGTCCTAAATGTGTATCGATATGTTGTTATGCACTCCAGACTGGAACCAGCAACTTGGGAACAGTTACTTAGGTATTTATTTGCGGTTTGCTATTTTCTTTTTTTACGATTAACATTCTTTTGCAATGGTTAATTTAAATTTTTTTAATCCGTCAGAGTGTTATTGCAAATTACATCGCTCGTATTAAGCGAGAAATCCTCTCGTCGCAAGCATCAGGAAAGTATTGGTGGTAAACTTGCGCCTGCCATATTCCAGACTCTAATTGTTACATGGATTAAGGCTAACTTAAACGTGGTTATTTCTACCCAATTATGGGACCAGTTTCTAGAGGTGTTAACGTCGTTAACACAATGGGAAGAATTAATTCGAGAGTGGGCGGTAAGTGTGCAACGAATGTCTCACGAGTTCTGACTCATATCTGTGGAGTAATGTTTTTTTCTTTTTTACACATGACTATACAGAAAACTCTGGACACGCTAACGAGAGTATTGGCGAGACACGTGTATAACTTGGATTTGAATGATTTACCTTTGGACAGACTCAGTGAACAGAAATCAAAAAAGCGACGTGGAGTCGGGAGCCGCGCGGCGTCGACCGGAAGCGTACAGCCGCCTCGGAAAGGTAGCGTTGATCAAGAAAACAACATTGCGCCGAAAGAAAGCGTCGTAGGTACGTAAAACCTGTAGATTGCTATTTTCGCTTGCAATACTGATCTCGCAAATAACTTCTCAACTTTGATCAGATCACCCGCTGCGTGATATGAGAAAGGTGCGACCATTACCGCGCAGTGCAAGCGACAACACTATATACAATGTCAAGGCTCGTGCAAAGTTGCATAGACAGCGAACGCACACGATTCACAGTGGTATTCCGGGTAAGTGAACAAGCGCAATTAACCACATAATTTTTTTTTTTCTTGCTTTTTACTTCTCGGAACTAATAGCGAAATCTTTGGTAGTGTCTTTGTGTTGCTGTGTACGCAATTTATTTATAACTGTGTCTCTTCTTTTTTTTTGCTTTGGCGCCGGCACCGGGTTAAAAATAACTTCTCCCTGTACCGTAGAGACGGACAGTACTTTCGTATCACTCCCTCTCGTAGATTTGTCATATTTATAACGCAGCGCCCATCGTCGCTTATCCTAATTTTTAATCGGCATGTCGTTCATAAGATCGATTTTAACTAAACGATTTGTCATTGAATACATCTCCGCAGTGATTGTCCTACTTCTTGATTAAGTGTAAACAATTTCCCACACGTGCAGTACTCCCCCTATCGATAGAACAAGATATGGCGCGGTTACTGTCAAGTGGCTCGACTTCGTCGTCAACGACCGGTCGGAAGATGCTGTCCAGCAGACGTGCCAAATCTTTGGATAGCATTGTTATAGTTGATAGCGAACCACCGTCGCCGCGCTGCCCGTCGCCGACACCCAGCAGCGGCGTTGACAGCAACAAAGATAGCCCCATACAAATAGAAAATATTGATGGTAGCAGTATCGGTATGTATGGCCTGTCATTGTGCAATATTTATTCAACGTACAATTTCAATGTACGAAAATTTGTTATCATAGTGTGTGAACATTTCGATATCTTCAAAAAATTGTTATATCTGTCTTGCATTAATAACCATTTCTTACAACATTTCATGTTAGTCGAATAATGTTCTTTTTCTAACAATACATTATGCTTTAATGATCGCTCGAACATTTAAGGCAACACAAAAAGAATTTGAATAATATTGAATCAAAATATTTCTTTAATTAAATCTATGCTTCTCAGATGGTTTTCTGCTTTTTGGGTTTTACATATTTATCATTGAATTAGTCGTATGTTAAGCTTATAACAATTTTTCTATTTTTCTTGTTACACAACATTTCGAGATACAAAGCTTAACATTAATTTTTTTTTATGGCAATTTCATAATCCATAAATCCTAAAAACGCAGTGAACTATGTTGTTCGATATATATTTGGTTTCAAACTTGGATTTTATCTAATATGATATCTGAAATTGATTAAGACTAGTATATATTTAACAGTTATTATTGTTCTGTAGATACAAATGACGCATCCGAGAGAAGATCAGTTATGGCAGGTGGAGGGGTTCGTGGATGGTTGCCAGATGTGGCTGTCGTTTTATGGCGACGTATGCTGTCGGCATTAGGAGATGTTAATAATATTCAAGATCCTGTTTTGCACGGCCAAGTCATGGATTATCTTGTGCAACTTACACAAACATTGATTAAGGTGAGAATTACTTTAAAATGTTAAATAAATTGAATTAAAATCGAGAAGAGCCTAAACGGTCATAGCTAGACCTTAGTGCTTAATAATATTTTATGTGTGAATATTCTAGTTCAAACAAACTGCGCGCCGATTAATGTCGGTTTTGAAACGCAAAATTTTAAATTGAACCAGAATACTAATATCATAATATTAAATTGCTAATCAATTTAATAATAATGATGCTAACAAGCATCTATAAGATTTCCTCCTCCCATCCCATCCCGAAAACTGTAAAGAACCTGGACCAGGTTCAAATCCTGGCTGAGGTAATATTTTTTCGCAACAAATTCTTTACAGTTTTCGGGATGAGATGGGAGGGGGGAATCTTATAGATGCTTGTTAGCATCATTATTATTAAATTGATTAGCAATTTAATATTGTGATATTACTATTCTGGTTCAATTTAAAATTCTGCGTTTCAAGACCGACATTAATCGGCGCGCAGTTTGTTTGAACTAGAATATTCACACATAAAATATTATTAAGCACTAAGATCTAGCTATGACCGTTTAGGCCCTTCTCGATTTTAATTTGTATTATACATTACGCAGTCTTATTATTGTTTAAATTGAATTAAACTAAAAATAAAATACATGTGTATACGTGTGTGTCTATTTGATTCTTATGCTATTATGAACGGTTTATGTAGATACGTTTAAACCAAGGAGTATCCGGGGATAATCAAGCAACACCTCCAGCACCAGAATTAATTCCACCTCTAACAGTCATTGCACCTTGGTGTTTTAAGGTACATATACATATATAACGTGGAAATTGTATCTTTCGTTGCTTACCTGCGTATTGCTTGTAGGCAATTCAACTTCCCGATCAATATGAAATTGGCAAATTAGCCGCATATCGTCTTATATGTCTCTTAACGGTGCAACCACTGGATATCAGTCTACCGAAACAGCATCTTACGCTCTTCTATCGTGCCGTTCACAATGGAATTGCCAGTAATGACAGTAAAGTGCTGCATGTACTTGTAAAATACACAGGGCCCAGATTATTTAGTCTGAATCTACCTGGATCGAGTCTTCTGACTTTGGATTACATACACGCTGCTAATATGATACTTAGTAGTCAAGATGTTGAGGTATTTAATTTTTCTTTGTAAATTAAACAATGTAAAATGTTTATTTGAATGTACTGCATTTATATTATTCTTTTCTCAGGCACCAAGAACAGAAGCTGTTTCTATTATTGGTTCATTGTTATCCTTACCTATTGCAATGATCAAGCTACCCTTGTTACAACCGAATGGACCTGATATTGTAACCATGACATGTCCAGAAGCAAAAGTAATATCACTATTGCGTATAGTTTAATGCATGGGTGTCCGCGAGGGAGGGGGGAAGAGGAGGCATTTGCCCCCCCCTGGAATCAGCAAAAATTTAAGCATTTGCTCTCCCTTTGAATAAAGGAAAGACAAAGTTGTGCTAACCTTGCCGATCTCTGCCCTAATCCATAGGATTATAATTTCAAAAGATTTATAAATTTCAAATTATAAGTATTCTAATTCTGGAAGTAATATTTTAAATTATTCTCCCTTTTGGAAAAAATCCTGCGGACGCCCTTGGTTTAATGATACAATTGATAGCCCCTAAACTGATCTTTATAATTTTATATTTATTTTGAACTTCACATTTTTAGGAGCATATTGTAACAATACTTTTGCGGAGCTGTCGACGAGAACCCACTGGTATTGCGAGATGCCTGGCCTTGTCAAGTATTGCGATGTTTGTATATAAAGAACTGTCCTACAAAACACAACATCCAAGAATTCCGGAAGCTGTCACAGTTCTTCTCCTTGCACTTAGAGTAAGTTGAAATTTTTCTATGTTAAATTGTAAATCTCTATTAGTTTTGAAAAACGATCTTATACAAAATCATTAGAACAGCTACATACGCACATATTTTGACAAATGACAGAAGCCCGTAGAACTTTCGAACATAGAATGCATGACGGAGAAAACTATTCCCTACGATTTGTAGTTGCTTGATAGTTTGCATTTGGAATATTGCCTTAAGTTAAATGGTATATATCGCGTAAAATGCACCGCTGCTATTCGTGAATGTATATTTTTTAAGAAAGAGAGAAAGAGATCCGTTTTACAACATCTAAGCTAAACAAAGCAGGTGTGTTGCAATAGTAGTAAGATGAAAGCGATTATCTCTTTCATTGAGTGTCATTGGCAGCGGATGCAAGGAGCAGAGCGTCGCAGAGCTGGTTTCTGTTTTCCCCTAATGGATCAGGTAGTCCTTCTTTTTTTTCTGTCTTAATGTAGCTGTGTCGGCCGTTACCATGTGATGTTCACAGTTTTGGACTGATACCTGCGTGTTTTATGAGGATATCTTTGACTGTGCATGGCCTACTGCTATATGTGTGTCCGAAATAATGAATTGTTTCAGTCTGCGATGATGTCCTTTTATCTGATGCTCCATATACGCTAATGAATTCTTTGTATGTTACTAATTCAATGTTGATAGTTATTCAAATATACAGAAATTAATCTTTATTTATCGGAAATTAATCAATGTTTAATGATATCAATTTTTTGTTTTCAGTCTTCGCACGCTACAGTTGCACAGGTTGCGTGTGATTCTCTGTTACTTCTCTGCGATAAGGCTGATGTACTGCTAGAGTTGTATCCTAATGTGCCATCTAAGATAATACAGGTATGGTGTTTGAGATTTGATTTAAAGGATAATAAGGAAGAGTATATAATGATAACTTTTATTTTCTGATATTTAGATCTTATCGGATACGCTTGGGCGAATGACAACGCGTGAAAGGCGCGGACCCTTAACAGTGTCGATGCTATTTTGCTTGGGCGAATGGGCCATGCAGTTAGGACCAACAGTATTACTACAGGTGTTCCAAGGGAAACCTCTCTTGATGACCTTATTTACAGTTAGTATTACATTTTCTTACATTTTATATATGCCATAATTTATCTTGTTCATTTCTACAGAATTTAATTTTATTTTACGTAGGTGTTAAACAACATAGTGCAAAATAAAGTTGGAAAGGAATTTTCAAAAACCGCTAAGAATCAGGACGACGATGACGACTTTGATCCTAATATTACGCTGGATAATTTAATTGACGAATCCTCTGCGAAATCGCCTCGCAAAGGAAATGTTCAATCCGTACAATTGGCAGCAAAAATGGTAAGCTGATCTGTTAAGTACATATAAGTATATACATATAATTTACAGAAATATTTCATCTCGAACAGGTATTGATGCATTTAATCAATCACCTGGGACATTTTCCGATGGGTATCGGAGCCGCGCGTCTCTCATCGCTGGTCGTTGAGTTGGACGATGTTCCTGGAATCGATGGGGACGAATTATCCTCCGCTGTTTTTCAAGCACCTAACATACAGCTCTTGATGCTCTCTAATTCAATCATAATGTCGCTGGTGGAATTAGCGGCATTGGATGCACCCGGCGGAGGAGTCACAGCTGGTTTGACTACAGCCCCTTCTCTGGTCAGAGTTTTGCTGCGTGATCTTGCTGGAAAAGCTTCTTGGGACAGTTCGATTTTGTATAGCCAACCCTTCGTTGATGACGATCTGCCTCTGCCGTTTGCGAAGCCTGGTAATAATTCATTTATATTGTTTTTTTCCGCGCATTGATAGCGCATTGAAACACTAGCTTTTTTAATACAAAAACACAAATTGTGATAAATCCCTGTAATTTATTTCAGTCGATTGGAGCGTGAAATTACATATGGACGATTTGAACAGTGTCATCACACCTCACAACTGTACACCCAGACACACAATACGGCATCGAGAACCTCACATATTGCCGACTTTTGCGAACGCTGCAAGCGACATGGACAACTTGGACGATGTGAGTTACAACGAAATTAAAGTTATATTTACTGCGACGGCCTATTTCCGCCTGCCGTGCAAACTTCGTCGCTTATCACTCGGTATCCTCAATCTAAATAGTTTCTTGGGCGCCAGGTACGGTCACGCCGTACCACACAAAATAATACACGAATAAATTAATTACCAGCGACGGCACAACCTCGG
>NJRP01000188.1:412446-436728 GCA_003063835.1 Aphaenogaster floridana
ATATATAAAGTTCATTTATTATATCATTATACGCAAAAATGCTTTTACTGATTGTATTTAAATGTACTTAAACATTTTCATTAGTATCGCTACCACGATTGTGCTAACTTTTCGCTAACGTTTAACTTTTTGAAAGAGAAATCGTTCTTAATGTCAAAATTTTGCTGAAATATCTTATGTTGCATTTAATTGGCAGAGCGACAGATTAATAAATGCGTAAGGATAATTTAAAAATATTGAAAAATTTTTTTGCCGTGGGGAATAATTCATTTTTTATTTGTCCAAAAAGGGGAAGTATTCAATAGGATAAAATAAGCCTAAAAACAGAATACCTGAACCCCTTAATCATACTAAACTGTTTTTGTACAAGAATAAAGTCGTACGTACGTCTACCTTCGCGTGTAAAGGTATTGCAAATGTTTACATATATTAATATTTATGCGAAATAACATAGTGATCTTATAGCATTTCTTCATATTTACAAAGAAATCAGTTATTTCCAAGAGTTAAGAGAAAATAAGATATATATATATATATATATATATATATATATATATCTTACAATATACAGCGATTCTATATTAATATAAAACGAAAGAGAAAGAAAGAGAATCGATATATATATACTAATATATATATTTATTGTTTTCTACAGAAGGCTGTAAAGCTAAATGTATATTTATCCGATTATCTTTCTATGTAATTAACCCCATGTTGTATAACAACTCCAACTCGGTTCGTTAAAGAGAAATTATGGATTTTATTCGATACTTTCGTATAAATCAATATGTAAATTCAGGAAATTTGAATTCGATATGTTCAGTTATGTACGACGTTACTGTTATGAAATATTTGACACGAAATATCAATGATTTTTTCGGCACAAGCTCTACCAATCTCTTATCGACTTTTCAAATTTTTACGATTTTATGCGGTACAGTAATCAGCATTCATTGTTTTGATATCTGTACAGCGTTCAAAGGTGTTCAAGAGATGTTATTCTTCTGCCACACGGAAATTTGTTGTCCAAAGATATCTCTGCTATTATATTCATTGTACACATCTCCGTAACGGAATGTACATTTTATTGCACAATAAAATTGTGATGAATTGCAGCGGATAGTAAAAATCTTTACTTTTCCATCGCTGTTTGTGCGTGTTTCCATTAACATTTATCTGCACGAACATCGGAGTAGCATTAAAAGATTTAGCACTCGGACTGATAAATTGTTTGATAAATTGTATTTATATTATCGTACAAGCTTGATCATAAATATTGCAGACATTTGGATACAAACAAATACATCATCTGTAATTTTTCGATCACTGAGATAACAGCGAAAAAAGATTGGATTATAAAAATTACTCCCGGTATATATAAAAAATTCTTTATATATAAAAAAATATAAATTATATATATATTTATATAATTATATTTTTCATATATATAAAAAATATATAATTATATGTAAAAAAAATTTATATATATATATATATGTTTTCTTTCTCTTCCTGGCGAAAATAAAAATCGGAACGTAAGTCGAATGTAAGGAGAGAATGACATAAGGCGATTTTTGGCGTGACTCTGGTATAAGCAACCAAAGTGTACCAAACTGCACCAGCACCAATAGCAACTTTGGTATATGTACCAAACTATACCAAACGATTGCCAAAAATCGCGCCTATAGTCGTAAACAAAACTTCTAGAAAGTGAAAATTGAGACAACGGAATGTAAAAGAAGCGTTTTAAGAGATAAACGTCCCTTTCTAGAAGCGAAAATTGACTTACATTTTTATTTTCGCCAGGACTTGTATAATATTTGTTCGTATATATAGGAAATATAAGAAAATAATTAGAGAAATAACTTTTGCATTGTTTTTATACAAAAAGTAAAATTGCTATTAGATTATACAATATTCTATATATAATCATATGTATAATTTTTCTATACGATTATTCCATTTATATATGATTATATTATATATGGGCAATTTTTTTTCATTTCCTCAAATTTCACTTTTTATTAAAAAAAAAAAAAATGCGAAAATTATCTTGTCAATTTTTTTAAAATTCGAGAATAAAGTGTGATCGACACAACTGGCTAATAAAACGTTTATTATAGAGTACTACGTTTCGGCCATGGGTTTTGGCCCTTTTCAAGTACAAAATTGCATATTTCCTTTATAACAATGACATATGTCCAAACAACGCCATTAGTTTGCAAAGGAGAATTTTTTTTTTTTTTTAATTCTTATTATGTTTCCTGTATGTACGAACAGAAATTATACAAGAGAAAGGAAAGATATATGGACATATTTTGTATATAATATATATATTTATGTATGTTTTAATAACATTTTTTACCGAGCCGTGACGTACATTTCGTTTATCGAACCGAAGCCAAAATTCCGGCTAATCGCACTCGTATCTCGTGGCATTCTTGCAGCGGGCATTCTCGCAGCGAGATTTGCAATCGCGATTACCTCTATTTTAAAGTCACCCCGTGCATTTCCTTTATTTCAGGGTTTCCCCTCGGCCTCCGCCTCGCCTCGTTCCGTTTGATGCAAATTTAAAAGGCTTCGCGCGCTCCGTCGTTCGTTCGCCCTCTCGCTCCTTCACGCGGTCACGTGCTCGCGAGACAACAGCGAGCCGGGGCGAAGGGCAGGAAGGAGATAGGGAGGGGGAATATTAATTAGTAGAAAAACAGCTGACTCGAAACAGAGGAAATTGATTGTTTATGCGCACATTTATGAGGAGTTTACCGACGCATGGAAAAGTGGGGAAAAAAATGCGCAAAATGACGACACACGTGAAACGGAGCGCTTATCTTTTACTTTTTCCATAGAAAAGTCGCGCAACGATTAGACGTGTCTCGTGTAAATGCACCTGATTCCCTCGTACAAACGCGAGAGCCTCGAGCCTGGCCCGATCGGGTAACGTCGGGGAGGAGGCCCCTTTCCGGTAACGTCGAACGCGCCGTCCCGAGCCCGAGCGATTTGCATAAACGCGCGAGGCGTATGCGGGGAAGGATCGGTCACGCATCAGGTTGAGGAGTTGAGGTAACCGTTTGATTTCTTCTTCTTCTTCTTCCCCCCCCCTCCCCCGCGGCTCCCGTCAGTCCCGTCCCCGCGCATGAATGCGTAATAAAGTCGCGTGGCGAGCCTATCGGCGAGTCGACCGCGATATCGGCGCGCATGTGTACGCGCAGCACGACCGCCTGACCGACGGTGTCTAATGTCTTGTGAGTGTCCGTCGTGATCGGGTGACGCGTTTTCACGGGGTGTCCGTGTGCCGTGTAAACGACGGCGAAGGGGAGACCAGCTGCCGGACCAAGACGTCGCCCGGTGCCTGCGACGTCGCGGAGGACGTCCGTCGGGTCGCGCGGGATTCGGGATTCCAGCGCGACGTCGCCACGCGACGGAAATAACGCCGTCGGCGTCGCACGGAGCTCGCTACGCGAGAGAGGGAGAGAGACGAGGCGAGAGAGAAAGATCGGAGTCGGAGACGCATCACGCACTGCGCGAGGAGCGCGAAACATCTGATCGTTTGACGCGAACGCGTGAGTCCCCCGCGGGTTTGCTCCGTTGCTCGTCGCGCACGTCGTGACACGCGAAACGCGTCGGCGGACGCTGTCATCCCGGGCGTTGGTCCCCACCAGTCTAATCGCACGTGTTTCTTTGCAGCCGACAGCAGCCTCGCCGGTGAACGTCAGTCGGCGGTCCCTACGACACGAGAGGTTAGGTCTGGGATGTCTGTCGGAGAGCATCTCGTCGTCCGTGACGTGCCATAGCTGGGAGAAGCTACGCGCGACGAGGACACGCGGCGGCACGATGATCCTCAGCATCCAGAGTGCGCGAGCCTACACGAGAGACAAGTCGCGAACCCGGAAGGGAAGATCCGTCGACCACGGATCCGTGCAATAAGCGTGCATCCCGGTGAAGAGATGCGCGGTGTTGCGGCATGTTAAGTTACCAAAGATTGTGCGGTGCTAGCCTGTATTTGCGCGAGCTTGTTGAGTCGATACCGAGGTATTAGGTTTAAAAGAGTGGGATATGAGTTACAACAACTTTGGCAGAGGAAGGGGCTTCGGGCCGCAGGGTACACGTGCCGCACGTCGCTTCGGCAGACCCCGATTCCCACGTCCGCCCTTCCGGCATGCAGGGCCACCGAGGCCGGGGCATCCGGCATCGTTCGGTATGCCCTGGCAACCGAACAATATGTTTTTTCAGCCCCACCCGTTACGGGGCAGTCCGCAATTTAGACCAGACGGCAGAAGAAGAAGGTTCTCCTACGACGTTCGATTTCTTAATAATATACCACCCGCACCTCCGGGGTGCGAGGAGGGTGTCGTGTTGCCATTGAGCAGTCTGCCGGTAGAGGCCGATCAAAATGAACCACAACTTCCTCTGCTCGGTTCCGAAGAAGAGCGGCAGCAGAAGATAACCGAAACGGCGGATCGATTGAAGCAGAAGCTCTCTTCTTTTAGCAGCGATGATAATATTTGGAGTGAAGACGTACCGTTTAACACCATCAAGGACTTTAGTGTGGATAATAGATGTATCCCTAAAGTCGGGTACAAATCAGTTGAGATCAGTCTGACGTACAATGATCTAAAGGACATTGGGAAAATAAATCCTGATAACACAAAACTTGATAAGCAGCATACGACGGATATACTTAATGTTACAAATGATACAGATAACAATGTAACATTAATTGAAAACGAAGATGAATCTCACCTAATAACACCTAGCGATCAAATGACAAATCTGGAAAATGCGCCAGATGATAATGAATATATGGTAGTGGACAACTGGAAGTTTCAGGAGCCAATTGATAACCTTCAGAATTTAGAACAATCAGATTTACATGGAGATAACAACATTGAAAATGAATTATTAGAATCAGACGTTCAGTATCAGTATAACACATCTCCAACTAATATTTCACAAGATCAAAATGACCAGCAACAGGATACTTTGCAAGGAATCGGAATATATGCTACAACCACAGATGCTACGAAAGAACCAGATGAGTCTGAAACACTGAATTTACAGGCTGTATCATTTCCAATTGATTCAGCAGATCAAGATATTTTGCAGAAGGATGTATCGCAAAGGGAAGAGAAACTTTTAACGAATTTAAAAGTTCAAGAGGGTATTTTAAATTCCCATGCAGAAAATTCAAATAGTAGTAATTGTATGTTGATACAACCAGCATTAACTGATATGTCAATAAATGATGTTGCATTAGATAACCAATTGCCAACAGTGAAGGAAAATTCCTTGCAAAGTGGTCCACCAAAACTGTCTCCACATACCGAGCAGGAATTGCCTATTGATTTTGATCCTACTACTCCACCACCGATACTTTTGAAGCAAGAGCACCCACGTATCTTGCCTCCATATTCAATACCTGATTTACTACCATTGTTTGATCCTACAGCACCACCGCCAAATATAAAATGCTTACTCGGATCATCCCATGAAGACGCAAATCCTGCATGGAGTAATGCTCAAAATCCAATGCCTGCCACCTATACAAATATAGAAGTTCATACGGGGTTAAATGCACATGGAGGATTTATGTCTCAACAGTTACCATTAGAAATGGCCAGTCAGAGTAACGTTTTTCTGCCACCCCATATTGATTCAGTAAATTTTTCTCCAATATTTCCTATGCCGTCAAGCAGTCATTCTGGCATCAATACACATGCTCCGTCAATATTACCTCAAATGCATGCGCCACCTCATAATACTTATGTACCTTTATCTTCCTTACCAGAGCTTTCTTCGTCTCCTGATTTGTCTTGCAATATGAACAAAGACGATGGTTTAAATGACATGCAGGAAGCTATGAGATTTGCAAAAGAAATGACAAATATAACAGAAAAAATAGATGAAGAATCCAAGTCAAATTCCACATCTCTTTCCGAAAGCAGTACCTCAGTTAATCCTAATAGCGATGTAAATTTTATAGCTCTACCTCCAGGAAAGCCGAAAGTTAAAACTAACAAGTTGAAAAGGATAAAAAGAGATGACACATGTAACAAGAAAATAATAGTACCTGAAGAACGAAGTACAGCGGACCATTTGTCATCACAAGAAACGATACAAGATGCAAATGCGAAATCTAAGGATGCCTCATTAGTGCAGGAACAAGATCGCCCTAAGGTAGTATTTAACTTGAATAACAAAACGAAAATAGTAAATGCTAAGACATGGCAAGAAAACAACGGGAAAAAAAATGGAATGACGCAATCTATGGAATTAGAGAAAACGCATGCAGCACCTTCGACGACCAAGAATTTGAAAAATACATTAAAGCGTATTAAAGAAGAGGAAAAGAATTTGAAGAGAAATGAAAATAGCTTTGAAAATGCAATATTATCCGAGTCGATTGTAAATCAGGATACTACATCGTCTCATAAAAAGGCACAAAAGGATGTTCATACAGAAAAATCTCAACATTCTAGCGTTTCACTTCATCCGAAAATCAACATGCAAAAGTTGAGGAGTTATGTAGAAAAGAACGAGAATTCTAATATGGAGGCTTCTTGGAAGAACAGGATTATCAGCCGATTTTTAAAGATGAGTAAGAACGATATCTACAACATGGTGAATAATACTAGTCTTCGGAAGTTTGATATTATAATGAAGCGTCTAGTCAAAGAAAAAAAGCCTACGTTATCCTTGGAAATGAGACACGCACAGGACGAAAAAATGAAATTGTACGATCAACAGGAATTTATGAAGCAGTTGAATGCGATGTTGAATACCGACGCTATTGTATCCATTACGGATTTACCTACAGAGTTTATCCATCATTTGAATGAAGTACTACAATTGGATGTGCAACCAGACAATCACGCCGAGTCCACAGCAGCTTCGAGTAGCCAATGTGGTCACTCGGAAGATACAAATTATGCGTTCAATCCCGTAACCCATACTACCATACCAGAGTGCGCAAATAAAACAACGTCAAACGATGTTAGCCAAGAATGTGTAAGAAACAAAAGCCATACGATAAAACCGAGATATAACAAGGATGTACAGGCACATAATACTAAAAGTAGCGATCTTAATTTGAAAGATGATACTTGTAACACTATTGTAGCTAATGTTTCTAGTATTAGTAGTAACTTATTGGCTCTACAGCATGATTTGGATGATATATTTTCAGAAGTAACGAAGAAAAATCAGATTCCTGCGGCAGCAAAAGAACGTAAGCGTCGCAGTATGGGACAACGAAGCGCAAAGAAATTCGATGCTGGCGTGATTTCGACAAACTTGGAAAAAGAAGCACTCTTGGAGAATGACAGAACACAGAGCTCGGAGAATCATCCGCTCTGGGACGAGAAGTGCGATAAGTGGAAGAAAAAGGAACGGGAAGACCCGCACGCGTACAGAAATCTTACCAAAGAAGAGTGGGAAGCAAGATATGGGACGCAAGCGATAGCAAATTCGATACCTCCTGTTAGTACCACACCTTCTGTTAATATCACACCTTCTGTTCTTAGTACCAAAAGGATCAGCTTTAGCAACAAGAAATTACCAGACAGAGGACGTGGTAGGAAAATTTATCCACGACGCCGTTATTCGTCTGAATCTTCAAAGCATCCAAACATAAGACACAGAACTTTGGAAAAGGATCAGCATACAAATTCTAGACGACATAGCGACGATAGAAGACATAGCACAGAATATCTAGAACATAATGCCGATCACAACAGTAATAGCAGCAGCAGCAGTAACAGCAGCAGCAGTAGTAGCAGCAGCAGCAGCAATAGTAGCGATAGCACAAATGTTACAAAGCTGTTGAGAGCGATAAAAGAGAAAGAGAAAGTAGCCAAGCAAATGTCGGTGAATGAAGCGATAAGAGACGAGGTATATGCTGAGATTGAGCGGGAGCGGAAATCGAAGAAATCGCGAAAAAGGAAACAGAGAAAGGCACGTAAGAAAAGGAAGCAAAGCAAGAAAATTACGAGCTCCTCTAATTCCACCTCGGAAAAAGATGAAGAAGCGACCGATAGATTGCTGATGGAAAACGAAATTAAGAAGGAAATCATAGAAAATCAGATTACGCAGGAAGTGATTGTTAAAGAGGAATTAGACATCGGCCAAGAAGAGAATAGCGGAGACGCTGAATTTGCAAATGCTTTGAATCTTATGGTAATGGAAAATGAGGCGGCGTATTTGCTGCCCGCATCGCAGAATAGACTCGAATCTCCTTCGACACAAGAAATTCCGTTGACAACTGTCAATGCCACGCAACTACACGCTTCTCCGACGCATCCGAAGACCAAGGCGCAACTGAAGCAGATGCCAGAAACGTCCGATATGAATGATAACAAAGTTTCCCTGAATATATTCACCTGCATACCGGAAGATTGGAGTACGCTTCCAGCGAATTTCTCGGAATATACGGAGAATTTAAACGAACCCTGTCCAACAATTGACGCCGGCTGTAGTCAAGATAAAGCTGTTATATCAACCATTGATAGTTTTACAAATCAAAATAATAATGTGCATACATCGTGCGGCGAAGCTAATAAAAGTCCAATACAGCAACAGCTGGATGCAACAGTATGCACTTCTACTGAATCGTCTACTAAAATACAAGACGGTAATGAAATCTCAACTACTGATGACACATTAAGAGTATCGACGGTTGCAACGTCAGCATCGTCGGTATCGAGTGTCCCGCCTGCGAGTACTACAACACAGAAGCCAGGAGCCAGTAAAAAAATCGACATAAAAACATACTACGAGCGCACTCGTACACAACGTCGCATGAACGAGAAATTAGAATTAAAGAAATCTGCAGAAAGTCCCGCGACATCGACGCAAAGTTTATTTACATCGAAAACCACGGAGCCAGAAATTGCAGTGAAATCTACATTTATATACAGCGGCTCCATTCAAGATCCGCGATTAGCAACGAGATTAGCCGTTGTCCCATGCGCGAATAATAAAGACGATATTGCACAAGCAACATCAGGAAAGAATGTTCGGCAAGAAGAAAAACGGACGACAAGAGGATCTACAAAATTAGCATCGAAACGTCCTGAAGAAAGTTCAAATCTTATCGTCAGCAGCAATAACGCCGTTAAAAAAATAAATCAGAACAAATCAAACGATAATGTATCGCTTACTGATAACAGTAATGTACTATCTAACGTTGTAACAACGTCTAAGATTACAGCACCAAAATCCAAGAAACGCTCGGAAGAGAGTGTAACAGATAAAAAATTACAAAGCAAAGGTCCGTCTGATCCTAAACGATTTAAGAATATTCGATCGGAATGCAGCAAAGAGTTGAAGCTAAAAATGAACGAACAGAAAGCGAAAAAGAAGTCTACGGTAGCATCGAAGTCTCCTAATCTAGTTTCGACAAAAGTATATTTTCCTTTGGAAGAGATAACAAAGGCGGTAGAGCTAGCTCAAGAAAAGAAGACCAATAACATCAGTGATATAAAGAAAGTAAAAATTGAACGAACACAATTAACAAGTTCTCGCGAAAATAAGGTAAACGATAACAACACGAAAATGGAAACGTCAACAATTTCCTCAGGGAACACTGATAACGATGGTAGCGAATTACCTCATGATAAGGCGAAAGAGCGTTCCTCGAACTCGGAAATTCTTGAACAAGGAAACGCTGAAGAGGCTGTAAATAATATTGAAAGCAATGACGCGCGTGAACATTCTTCCGAGACGACGCGAAACGAGGAAACTCGCAGCATAAAAAATGAAAAGGACGTTGCAAATGTTGAGATTGATAAAAAAGGTCAAAGTACAAAAGAAATTTGTAATGTCATTTCCGAACTCGACGTATCGAAAACTTCTAAAATTGTTTCTGAAAATGAAATCTCAAGTCATATTGAGAAAGTAGGTAAGGAGGATTTCTCAACTAAGATTCAACAATCTGATACAACGAAAGATATGGAGCTTTCACTAAATTACGCGGACCAAAGTCAAATTGAAAAATCAAATGGACAGGATGTGTCAGAGAGCACAATTGATATGAACAGCATTTCTGAATTGAATGTGACGTCTCGATTGGATAGCGTCGATAGACAAAGTAAGGAAGATCAGCTGTTAATAAATAGCGATATTGAAATTAATAATACTAAGGAAAAGAATAGGGAATTATTAGAAAGCAATACGGATGTACCGGACGATATATATAAATCTGCGAGTGCGAATGAAGACGATTCTCTGGCTAAGAAAAGCACGGAACTGTTATCAGCTTCGAACGAGAACTCTCAGAAACAGCAAGGTACGGAGAACACCGATAGCGTAGGCAGTCCGTTCAAAGGCTTTCTTCAGGAAACTATGATGGATTTTGAGCAGCCTAATCTGTTCGATGTCAAATTGGACGAAATCGATGCCGATAAGAAGGACAAGCTATTTTTAAATGATTGCAACGTAAATTATGTGACACCTACTGCCAGCTGCAACGAGAAGCTTGAAGGACGACAGGATTACGAAATCCTAGAATCCGCTACCGACTACGCTAACGATGCGAATATCGGTGAGAATTTTAACATCTCTTTCGGTACCGGATTACTCGCCTCAGATAAGGAATGCGCGACGAGCGAGAGGAGCGATAAGTCCGACCTGATGACGGATGAAAGCGGAGAAGGACACGTGAGGAAAGCCCCGAGCGAGATAATCGCGTCCGCGTTACATGACGAGGACAACAACATCGGCGAAGGTGGCGAAACGGAGAGACGGTTGATAAGCAAGGATGGGTATGCGTCGTGTGCGGGATTGGTGATCAAGGGATCCATGTTTATTAACGAGGAGGAGATTATTCAGGGCGAGACTCGGTCGAAGGATCTGGCGAGTAAGCTCAAGACCACGACCGACCCCAGCCTGTCCGACGCGCTGGAGGCGACGATCTCCGGCGACGATCTCCAGGGCGCGGAGCACCTCGACAACCACATATACCTAGAGGCGAATATATCCGCGGAGAAGACGCCCAGCGACAAACTGCCGGGCTTTGATTCCGACGAGCATCTGGACAACGACATATTCTACCTGGACGATCGTCTGCAGAGCGCCGCCGCGTTCGACAACAAGGACGTCGAGTGCGCGCAGAGTCCCCGGTACGACATCACGCCCGCGGTCACTCCGGAAACGACGATGATCGCGCCCTGCGAGATGTCGAGGCCGGAGAAGTGTAAATTCGATCTGAAGCATATCTCGACGGATAGCGATCCGCTCGCGGCAGCGCCGGCGGAACGTTCGTCGACCGCTTCGCCGAGGACACTGAATGTCCCGACCAAGGCCGCCCTGAAGGAGGCTGCGGCGAATCTCTTTTTGAAACCTTCGAGCAACGTACCGACCGCGACTAAAGAAGCGGCGCTCGGAACGTTGGATAAGACACGGCAGGGTGAGGCGGATTTGAATTGCCAAACACCGGCCTGGCGTGCAACTGCGAACGAAAGAAGCAATATAAAAACACAGCCGCCGGAGACACACAATAACACGACCGCCGCGCAGGAGTTAATAAACGTAAACACGATATCGTCGACGCAAAACAGTGACGAGCTGGTTCGCAAGGGTGTCGGTACTGACCACAACAAGTCCATAACCCCATCCTCCGCCGAAAAACGACTTCGCGACGGTATACAGCGTAATCCGGTTGTGGAATTAAGAAAGATGAAAGAGTTGGATAAATTGTTGGAAAAGAAGAGGCGGGAAAATTCTGAGAAAGCGAAAGAGAGAGTTCGCGAGGATCGTAAGAAACGTAACGGTACAATTTTGCACAAGTTAAAAGATAAACCACAAATGAAGTATCAATCCAAAGGGACGTCGCGCAGAAATAGCTTGGTGAAGAAACTCAAGAAGATGAAACAGACCGGACAGGTTGTCGGTACCACGAAGGAAGCTATCCTGGCTAGAATGCTAGAAATCGATCTCGAGATGCACAAGCTAGTGGCGGAGAAGCTAAAATTGCACGAGCTGTTGCAGAACAACATCCCGTCGACCGAAGATTCTGTTTCAAATGGCAGCGCCGTACCGAGGACGGCGGAAGGTGATACTGTTCCCGGTAAGTCTGAAATACCGTCAACAACGTTACAGTTGGCGCGGAACAGCCGTGCCAAACAAGCTAAATACCCGCCTTCGAGACCATCGTCGATTAAGGACAGAAAGAGAATCTTGTCTCGCGGTTCGAAAGATGCCCAGAGAACGAAGATGCCTGTGATTAGATGGAAGAAGAAGCCGCGACTAGAACAGACAGTCAGACGGGAAGAAAACGAAGAGGAGGAAGACCTTGACGAGGCGCCAGAACAGCAGACTTCAACTTCCGTGAGTAAAAAGGTGGTAGATGATTCGATCGACGTGTCTAAAGATATTGTTCAGAAACCAGAATCGGACGCTGTGATAGATGAAGCGCGAGAAGAAGAAACCGTTGAAAAATCTGACAAAGAGGCTGCTTGCGATGTTGATTCGAAGCGTGCGATCTGTTTGGACAAAAGCGCAACGGATAAAAATGTGGATGATCATTCAGAGCGGCAGGACTTTGCTGAAGGCGACGCCGAGCGTGCAAAACATTTTGATACTGATAAGCGAAACGATATTCTACCAGTGAGCGAAGCGGCGAAAGCGAGTTCTCAGCCGTTGAACAGGCAGGTGCGCAGCACGCCGGAACCTTTGTCTATATATTCTGATGACAGCACGTGGGATTCTCTGGTGCAAAACACCGCGTCGGAGATGCATGAGAACAGGAAAGCGACGGGTCTCGTTTTGCTGGACGAAACGCTCAAGAAGACACTAGCCAGATCGCGGAAGATGAAGGCGATCGTGCGTAAGAAAAAGAAGAAGCAGCTGGATATTTTCCTGAGAACGGTTAACAACCTGACGGTGGAGGAGGAGGAGCTGCCCCTGTCCAAGCTGTATATCAGAAAGCTGCAGCAAAAGCGAGACTTGCTCGATACGCTGAACCAGAGGAAGGAAGACACAGATCTCATCGCCGATTCGAACATTCCGAAGAACGTGGATGAGGTGATAAACGTCGTGGTGAAAAACAGAGTGGAGGATCTTTGCGAACCTCAATCGGAAGCGCGAGCTACCGATGACATTCCAGCAACGTCCAACGTCTCTCCTGTGTCGCAGCCTGATAAGGATAAATTTTATGTCGACGTTGAAGCGAACGCGAATTCGGATTGGCCTTGCCGAGAGAAGGAAAACATAGAAGACGTCGCATCGCATCAGGAGAGTAGCGATGTACCTGGTACTGATGGATCAAATCATGTTTTTAAAGCCGTGAACCAGGACAAAGTTCCTTTCTACGAACGTAACGTGGAACCTGACAGTAGCATCACTCCTGAAGAAACTCTGATAGAAAGCCATTCTTCAGATAGCGAGCGTGCTCGTCCAAAGGATTCCAATAATATCACGTCGCGCAATTTTGACATTAAAGTGTCTGTGCCCAAAATTTTAATAAAAGATGATTTTAGCCTGGGACTGTTGCAGAAATTGAAAGACACGGAGGACGGCGTCGTGGGCACTAGTCTAGTCGATTCTACAACAAACGCATTTTCGGCCAACTTTGAGAGATTGGAAGAGAATGATAAGAATTCACCAAGTACTTCGCAAGCCGCTAAGCCCATCGTGCAGGAGGATAAGAAGGATGAGGAAGGCGAAACGAAGGATAAATCTGTAGCGAACACAAATGAAAAAGAAGAGACGTTTGATAGCGTGAGTAATGTACCATCTGTGCCGCAACCGAGCGCTGCGAAGACCGGATATTCCGATGCCACTGAGAACGAGGAATCAGGCGACAGCATTACATCTAACCGATACGATAAGATAACAATAAGAGATACAGAGCGTGACTCAATCTCGGACTCTACCGTAGAAAAGATAGGTACGAAGCAGAAAAAATCGGACGTTGAATCTGAGCAGCTCTCGAATGATGCGATTACTTTGAAACAAAATTGTCAAAGTGTGCAGAATACAGCTGCCAAAGAAGAAGAGAAAAATGATCCCGAAAACAAATCACGCGCATTTGAGAAAATCTTGGATAATGATCCAAGTACCGGCAGTTCCGTTCCAGTTGATCTAGTGAGCGAAAGATCAGAAGAATCCAACGAAGCGTCCAATGAACAAAAGTCCGGCCTGGAACGCACGTCAACTTCTACCTTCTCGTTCAATAAAACAACTGCAAAGGGCGGAGAACCGAGTAAGAAAATTCGTCGGAAACATGGCAACTTAACGCCTGTTCGAAGAAGCACCAGAAACTCCAATGAGAATGCCAAGTCTAGTAAGATGAATGAAGCTAATGCTAATTCGAGCAGCAGCGAACCAAGCAGAGAGCCAAGCAGAGAGCCAAGTAGAGAGCCAAGCGAGAGAGATTTGACAACGCGAAGCAGAAGTAAATCTCCTGCATGGACAATGCGCGATGAAAGAATTGCAAACAACGTTAAGAAGATTCACGTTACGCAAAAAGTGCAAAACGCAAGTAGCCGAAGAGTTGCTACTGAATCTGAAACAAAGGTCGAAAATTCGGTTAAACGCCTTGACGTGATCGCGAGGAAGAGAAAAGAGCACACAGAATGGAAAATAAAAAACTGCAAAGTGAGATTGATCGATTGTAAATCCACTCTCTTGAAGTATATCAATCCTGAAGCTCTGGACAGACTTGGAATAATTGCCGTCAATCCTTATACATCTGACTCTTCATGTATGCAGCATGCCACATGTAATCAAAATATAGCAATAATTTCTACTGCAGCTCCAAGTAAAAGTATCTTTTTCCCAGACAAGTCCTGCAAAAAAGAAAAATCCGAAATCGAAATCTTAGACGAGAAGCCAATCAAGGAAAGTAACGATCAGGATCTCGTTGAAGAATCTGTTTCACATGCATCAGAGATCGACGAGGAGGAATCAAGGTTGCAGTACACAGTCCACAAAGGCCCTATCTTAGACATCAAGGTAACTATCTGATAAACGATTATATTCTATAGACAGGCAAAATAATTTGTATCTTTTTTTCTAGATTTTTGAGAACTCTTTCTTAGCAGCAAGCGAAGATAGCAAAATATACAGATACAGTCAGACGTCTAATGGAATATTGAATATCTATAAAGGTCACAAATCCGCGGTTACGTGTCTGTATATCTGTAAGTCGGATGTTGCAGGAGTTGACAAAGAGCTTATGTTTTCTGGTTCCTTGGATGGCACTTTGCGTTGTCACAATATAACGGTAAGACTTAGAAGTTTTTTCACTAAAAAATTTTATTGAAAAACCAATTAAAAAACTATCTTTTCATATTACCAATGTGCGCAGACTGCCGCATTGGTAAAGAGTCCGGCGCAAATAAACAGCCCAATTCAATGCATGGATCAAGCGTGGGGATTTATCTTTATTGGCACTAAATCTGGACATGTTTCGCGTTTCCATATCAAGGTAAGTTTTTTTTGTTTAAGCTACATTGATCTACATATTCCTGAATATGGATGCAGTAATTTTTATTAAGAGAGAAAAAGAAAGATGAAATTTTATCCATATATGAAAAATATTTATAGCTAATATTTATACAATATTAAATATTTATGAATACAAATTTATTTGCAGACTGGTGCCATTAAAGGAAGCAGTATCCTGTTTTCGGACAAGTCTGTACTTGCACTTAAAGCTACGAATGAAGGCCCTCGAAGAATCCTCATTGTAGCATCTCGAAACCAACCGATAACTATACGTGATGCACAGACTGGTTTGTTTCTCCGTACGATTAGCGGCCAGAAGAATCATACAGTTTACAGTTTATTACGTCATGAAAATTTGATCTATTGTGGTACAAGTAGCACATCCATAAATGTTTTCGATTTCACAGTAAGTGACAATAGCTTTTTTAAATTCTTTGAAATAGAAATTGAATTGTATCATCATTCTTAAAATATAATTGCAGCTGGGTGAACAAGTAATTCAATATGATGCTGGTGTCGGTATTGTATGTATGCGGCTTTATAAGCAATTGCTATTTGCAGGCTGTTACGACGGCAATATTTACGTTTTTGATATAAACGTGAGTGTTACATCTTTATATCTCGAGTCATATAATCAATTTATTACAACATATTTATATTATTCATAATTAAATCAATTAAACCTCTTTACAGAATCGTACATTAGTATGTAGCATACGTGGTCCAGGGAATATGTTATTAAGTATAGAGGTTGTAAATAATAAGGTACGCATTTAATTATACAAATTTCTAATTTTTTAACAATTTCTCCTTAATAGCTTTTCTTCAATATTTTTGTATTATCTTTTTTTGAATTATTTTTTTTCATTAAGTACATTACGTATAAATGTTTTCTTTATTTATTTTTATTGAGTTTTTAATTAAGAATGTATCTTAAAATAAAAACATTGATGCTAATAAATACTGATCAAACTTTTCAATTTTATTATCTTTCAGATTATAGCAGGAAGTAAAGACAAGCGTTTGCATTCGTGGCAAATGCCGACTCAAGTGCGTGCCTTACTGTGAACAATGTCATAGCACGCTCAGGAATTCTCCACTTCAAAAATTAATTGGGAAAACGGCCAATCGGTTAATAACTCACAGCGATCGAATAATATATAAAACAATATATAATGTGTAAAGCAAGAAATTTAACACCGAAGATATGATACATCTCTGTATATTTTCTAACTTTTTCACTATAAATAGCGTTATACCATCATTACATTTCTCGTGAATCATTTTTATTTATATCATATATGTAGTGAGTACATGTTAAATAAAGCACAAGATGCTAAATGAAATGATTATTTATAATTACGATACTATGTACAACAGTATGTAAAAACTATTTATAGTGAGAAAGCTTACTAGCGCCAAAATCGATCGTTTATCAATTATATGAAATATTACATATCTGTAATATGTAAAGTGTATATTTGTAAAGAATTTAGACTGAATTAATGCAATAATTGAAATTTATGCTATATATGCTTTGCACACACGAGAGGATTAAAAAATTTGCATAACTTTTTAATCATTCAAAAATGTTACATTTAATATACGCATAAAAGCAAATTTTATGTCAACATATGTCACATCTTAATAAGCTATTTAAAAATTGGGACTGGTATGCACATAGTTGAAAATACATGCAGATTACATGGCATTCAATAGTTTATATAAACTCTTTGTTAAACAATATGCTTGTTCCTTGTTGATATTTTGCAAAGATTTGTTGCTCTGTTGCCTGTTCCTAGAAAGCTACATGTTCTTAAAAGATCTTGTTTATATTGACGAAACAAGTCACGCTTCATTCGATATTTGCTTCATCCTGTGTTTTCAATGGAACCAAATATATTCTACCATCCTTTAACTTCTATTTTATTGCAATAGATATTAGCAAATGTAAATAAAGAATTGTACCAAAATGTGTAACACAAGCCGCTTATAATCCGATCAGAAAGTCAATATGAAATTAATCAAAGAATGGAGACTATGTGTATGTTTATGTATGTGTTATGTAAAAAAGGGACAAAAGAATGTTACATTTAATAAATTCTAAACTTATGATAGGCTGATACGTGTGTTTACAGTTCATTATTATTATAAACACAATTACCATATTTATTATTATATTGCTTGTACATGTACTGATTACTGTATGTAAATTTAATATGTATGCAATATTTACTATATGTAGTTATAAAAATTATATACACATGTGTCATTGTTTGCAAACTGATGAATGTACAATGTTAGGAAATTACTGCCAATACTTAAATAGTGATTTTACAACATTGATTCTCTATTGTGCAAAGTTCTCGAATAGGACAATGTAAAAAAGTTTTATATTTTTTTTTGTTTAGGGTAAATAGAGAAGTTACATTTTTCATTTTGTTAAAGAAAATTCTTATAATAATAAAACCATAAAATCATAAGAGCAATCGTATATTTTTCATATTTAAAAAGCATATATGATATATACATACATACATACATACATGTATATATATATATATATATATACACACACACACACACACACACACACACACACATACACACGCGTACGTAGGTATATACACACACACACACACACGTATATATGTGTGTTATAATTAATTTATAATGAATGTACACATCCATACCCATTTACGCATCTACATATGCATACACATACATGAAAATTTTTATACTATGCTAAAGTCATGAGCCATGATAGAATTGTATTTTCAATTAAATTATTTGAATGCAATATTGATTATACAATTATAAAATAGAAAAAAATATCTGAAATTTAAGAACAATGTAGTTGATATATAGATAGATTATTAAAAGTTTTAAGACAGTATGTTTAAGTATTGACAGTGCCATTAAAATAAGTTTTAATTCGAATGCAATATCGTGAATAAGTTTTTAATTTTTGAATTTAACGAGTTTTGCAACTACATGTCTTAATTAGCATTTTAATTTGATCGATAGAAGTATGTACGTCATTCTGGCAGTAAACCTGTTAAATCAATATTAGTCTGTTGTCTCCTATAAATTCAGTGAATTGTAGACATCTATTAATCAGACAATTTATAGATGCGTTTTAACATAAAGTTAACAACAGTTAAAGAATTTTGAATACGGAAAAAAATGTGTCTCTGCATTGGACCATTCAAATCAGGCAAAACTCTTTTAATGAAAAGTCTCCAAGGAGACGAAATCGACGAAGCGACTCATACTGTGCCTACTAACGGAATAAATATATATACTGTAAAAAATGATACTGGCGAATTCGATATGGTGATTAAAGAGATTGGTGGTAATATGGCACCGATATGGAAGCATTATTTTGATAAGGTATTGTGTGTAAAACGAAAAATTGCATCTTTTTTAATAAATGCACGATACACTTAAAGCACGTATTGCATTTCTTTCTTTCATTGTTGTTAGATCCATAAAATAATCTATGTGGTGGATACCAGTAATCTTTGTCAAATAAGTGCCGCGGGTGTGCTGCTTTATTCTTTTCTTGTGGAACCGAGATTACGGAACGTGAAAGTCGCGCTCATCTTGAACAAGATGGATGTTTCGTATCGTCAGATGAGAAACGAAGCTTTGCTGATGCTGCAATACGCGCGTTTACAAAAGGAAGTGACACAGAAGATCACCGTGCTGGAGACGAGCGGTATGACAGGCCAGGGGATAGAGAGTTTACGCAGCTGGCTATTCGACCCGGAAACACTGCGAGCCACGCTCAAGGCTAATAAATAGGCGACGATTGTCGTCACACGACGAAAGAGAACGTTACCTCAAAATGCATCATCCTTTTTATTTACACTCGATCTTACAAAGATACAAAGATATTACTCTACAAATTCGAGCACTTGAAAATAATTCAATTAACGAAAGTTGTTGTATATTACGTCTATGTCATACGGGCGATTCTAAAAAATACTTTAACGGATGCTAACGTGTAACTAATGAGCGTTGAAATGAATTCTCATACAACCTTCAGAAGTGCTACGAAAAAAAAAGACAAAATAATTTTGTAGACAGAAGAGAGGAGTCCGGAAGATAAGATAAAATTTACGTCGTTTTTTGTGTCAGCGATAACAAAAGTTACCGTATAAACATTCGCACTCCCGCTTAAATCAGCGCTTGAATCTTTTCTATGTATATCTTCTAATATTCTTATAGGTACATTTCATAAATTTAAAATATTGTTTACTTATACAACATTTAATGTATCCTTGTAAGATCCTCCACTATTTTTACAAGATCGTCTACCGTCGCTTCTTTCTTCATGCCGCTACCGTCGTCAATCTATAGAAAAATATTGCGTTATTCAGAGATTTAGAAAAATTAATTCAGTGTGCTTATTTTATATATATATATATATATACACACAATAAATTATGAATAAGAGTATGTGATCGAATTACCATAAGACCTATTGCGACTTCTGCCATTTTGTCGTGGTTCAAATCGAGGAAACTTTCTATCAGATCACCGTCTATAAAACCCTCGCACTGCTCAATCTTCAATTCCGTATTAAAACTTCTCCAGAAATTGTGTTCTATTTTGCCCACGCTCTTTATGACGCTGTTTAGCCTGTCCTCCATGTTGCGCAGGAATTCGTAAAATGCAAATGGTATTTGTGTCACCAGACCGATCGCGCCACTTACAGTGCCGAATAATACGCAACCTAGGGTCGGCGTACTTGATTCTCCCAAATTCTGCATCACCAACGAGCCATGCCGAAAAACGTTGACCATATCACCTAGATGAAACTGACCTACTTCCTGCATCTGTTGTCTTTCATCTTCGGACGTTGCAGCGCTAGAAAGAACAATTGTCGATATTTATAAAATTATCTTACTAAAAATATACGAATAGAGATGATGCGTGGTTCTATGTGAAAGTAGTCAATCGTAATTAGATCACAGGGGTTCGATATATATTATATATATTTATATCCCATATATATTATACCTCAGTTTAAAAGAAATTGATTAGGAAAAGGTGAGTGTGAAGAAATATGAAGTAATGGTAATTCATTTCGAGAAACCATATTTCAATAAGATAAAAATGTATCTGTACCGCAAGCGTACCTGTCCTTTTGACATACAAAGAGATTGAAGCAATTTTCGGCGCCCAGAAAAGTATCGTCGTCCAATATCTCGATAGCGGTCATCCAATTTGGATTGTAGTCTCTAGCTATTTCCTCAAAGCTGCCTTCCATAGTCTTATATTGAAGCAATGTGAGGGATCTCATCAGATCTCCCACTAGGACAAAGTCGCCTTTGGTTTTTAAATACAGTGCTATAATGTTATTGAAATGGCTGCATTCCAATCTGAGCTCCTTCTCCGCAGTCCATTCGAACAATCTTACGGTGCTATTGATGCTCGCCAAGAGTTTCCCGTTAAATTCGACCAAGGAATAACACGAACCCTTGATCTCCTTTTCCGCAACCTGCGTAAACTTGCCCTCACTCCAGTGATACAGCAGTATCCTGCCCATTTTGGGCTCAGTCTCGTCAGGATTTATAAACGCGGTTCCGACCACGAAATAAGAGGTCGGATCCTCGCCCAGTCTTGTCGAGATCAACGATAACGCGTACTCGGTGGGCATCAGCGTGTGCGCGTGCAGAACCTCGAAAGTGTGTTGATCGATGATGAGAAGATTGTGAACCTCGATCTCCTGGCCGATCTCGCTGGCCGTGTGTCCACTGGGTTTGTTGTGCGAGGCGACGTGGCTGGTAGTGGATGTGGATCCCGCCTGGGTAGACGCGGAATGCCTGACAATGCTTACGCCGCTGCTTTCCTGTACGTCGACGCGCATTGTGATCACACCAAAGGTCTGCGAGCTTTCCTGATAAGCAATCCTCCTTGGAGACTCTCCAAGCGGTACTGTTCTTATATGCAGCTTCTGGATCTCGTCGATTGTACCGATGGTAACCGTGCTGTCAGTCGCCAATGCCAGACTATCGGGGTAAGATTCTGCATTCAGGGAGCACATGTGATTCACCTCTTTGAGATTAACGTTACTGAAAACGAGCTTGTGATTCGACGAATAAATAACAGTGGGCCTGTCCGAGCATGCAAACACATTTGTCGTGGAGAGCGATCGGAAGGTCCTGAGAACAGTAGGTTGCGTTCCTAAAGTAACCTTCTTTTTGTCCGAGAGCATACCGTTTTGTCGATGTAGAATAAAATAGTACATGCTGCCGTCACCTAGCGCGCAAAGTAAGTATGTATTACCCTCAAAGCAGGTCATTAAGATGGACCTAGGTATAATCTCGCCTCCGAGAAGCTCTTTATTAATCTCCTCTAAATTGGGCAGAGTTAAGATACGAACAGATATATCCGTCCAAAGTCCAACAGCAACAATCTTGGCCTCATTGACGCCATCCAGGGGGGAGATATCCAGGCATGCCACTTCGTGTTGCAAGGTAACGAATCCCTTGGATACAATCTGATTGCATGAGATCTCTATATAGAACAGATCATTTCCTGTAGCGCAAAGGATTTGCGTGCCATTACTCGCTACCACACTAATGGTCCTTTTGTTCTGTGGCTCCCACTCAGAAACAACCATTTTACTCTCGTGCGAGATCAATCTAACAGAGGATGGAGTTATTTGGATAAACAAATCGTCAGTAACGTTGCCCGTATGAAACGTTTGCTCATCCGCAACGAAACCTGGGATATCCGTCTCTTCGACTTCTTCACCGTTTAAAGTTAAAATTCTAGTCTGTCCAACAAACGACAAGACCAATGTATTGTCGAACTGTGAACTACCAACTTTTAAAGCCCACATGCCTTTAATCCCTGGTAGATCGATACTCGCGTGTTCCTGTATGCCTATGCCGTTTCTAATAATCCTGAGAGAACCTTCCTTGAAGGCACCCGAGCATGTAACCATCTGCCCTTGGCCCTGTCTTTCCAGGTCTACCACAGCCATATCGACAATAGGCGCCAAATTAGTGAATGTCTCCATAGGTACGCAATAGGATCCATTCTCATCTGCCTTTGTAATTAATTTGATCAATTGGGAATCACCTAGGCGACTACCGACATATATTACGCCGTTGTCCAAATAAGTTATACATTCTGGTATACTGATTTCACCTAACAACTCGACTTTCAGATCCTTCACCACCTGCGTTCCATCAGGCTTCTTTTCTTGCTCCAAAAATAACATGAACAAATGACCAGCCATATCCCCCAATAGATACCTCAGTCCCTGATTATCAACCTTGGCGTAGCAAGTAATAGTGCTCTGCTTTATAATTGGTGGCACTACCGCAACGTATGTGGTACCATCGTGGTACAGAATACTCTCCTGTCCTATTATAATTGCGCCACAAATAGGAGAAGGTACGGGAATGACCATCATTGCCTCTCGCTCTACATTATCCTGCCTCCATGGTATCTTGGCAAACTCTTTATCTCTTAAGTTAATCTCGTGTGTTTTTACATGTCTACCATTGATATCTTGATGAATAAGAATTAAGGTAGGATTAGCACATCCGTGGAGAAAATTGACATCCTGCACTTGCTGCTCGTCCATACGGATTGAAGACGCTTTCAATTCCGGGTTATCTTTGTCAAGTGGTATAATTTTAAAAAGGCCATCATATAATCTAAGACCAATTACTCGTGCTTTTGGATCAATAACAGCTTTAATACCAGTCTCAGAAGCCTTCCCAATACGATCTGCTACATTTCCATGAGCTTTTGTTATAATTTCTATATCCTCTCCCTCGCCGATACATTCCAAAATCATGGCATTATAACGTGTTGTTAACAGAAACAGAAGGTCCTTTTTCTCATGCTGTCAGAAAATAAAAATTTTATTAGTATTATTGCATAATTTAATCTGCCAAATCAATATTCGACATATTCCTTAATGCCATAATCATACAATATTGATATAAGTTTCACAGATTTTATGTATCTTTACTAAAAAAAACTTTAGCGGCTCTTTTGAGAGAATACTTATTTACAATATGTCTTATATACATATTATAATAATGCGAAAAAATATTTATGTATAAAAGTTTAATTCATGCAAATCACCACAATGTAATAGTGCTTTCCTTTGCAACTTATTAGCGAGAGGTAAACGTGACTGCCATATAACAAGTGTAAACATGACTCTGAAGAGACATGCCTTAGTATGGGGATAACCTGGGATAACCTTACCGGCGGTCTGAAGAATTTTATGACGGCTATCTTGCCGTAGATACCGACTTCCTTCAGGGGCCGCAGACCCTCCGGTGTCACGAGGTATATCTCCAAGCGTACATTCTTGGCCAATATCAGATTCAAATCGGTAGGCGAAGTAAAATTACCTTCGGAAAACGGAGCACAAAGCTATTATACAGCGACGCAGCTCTCGATGTGCGATTTCGTAAATTTAATCACTTACCAGTCACGCAGGCAGTGACAGCCGTTGGTTTATGTGCCGTCACCACGTAATGATGGGACATTGCTTTCATAATATATTGCCTGGCAGCTGATAAACACTTTTCGACAACCACGGATCTCAGCCGAGCCTCCGCTATCCGTGTTTTTCAATTTATCGCGCCATGAAGTTGGTCACACTTCAGACATGCTAGGCCCCTTCACAACGCACGATGTACCATTAAACCCGATACTCATCGGCCGGTATTCATAAAGGCCTCCGCACAGACTTTTGCATAACGCATAATGCTAAAACTCCATAGGTTTGTTCGCGTCGCCATGCCCCAACATGCTCCTACTCACTCCAATGCACTCTAATTGGTTGGCGTCACC
>NJRP01000189.1:0-11515 GCA_003063835.1 Aphaenogaster floridana
TTTCTTCCGACACGACTTACGACATCCAATATAGACCCAGCCATTGGTTGGTTCTAAAAGTAAGAGCCAATCACGTTCGATTGCTACTGAGCGGCTTGGTCTGCTGAACGCGACCATTGTAGATGGCCCTTTACGGTCCCGCCGGTACTCCGTGCTTGGCGTATGTACACGATTTTGGACAACACTAGTACTATGACGGTTCAGTGGTAAGTGTATCGTTTGTTCGCACTCGCGCCAAGGGTGTTTTAATGAGGTAATTCGGCAGCGTCGCGCGGCCGAGTTTTCATCCGAACGTTCTCTCGCGATTAACATCGTTTCGCGCACGGCGAGCGCGTTACTTGCGACGGAACGCCATCGTGAGTAACGTCGGCTTCGTATTCCGGTAGTCCGCCATTACTGGCGTTCTCGCGGCGTATAGTCGGCGTATCATTAGTCTTCATCTCGAAGCTGGGATTCTTCCTCCCGAGTGTGCAGCCAGGAAATTCGTTCGTCACCAATCATGTGAGTAACTTAGTTACGTGTAGTCGACAGTTATGTGATATTCGTTCTACTTTTAACCCTCTGTTTTTCTCCCCTCCGCGCCTGCCGCTTGTTATTCAGGGCGCGAAGCCGGAAGGACAGCACGGGTAAGAGCGACTCCGAGGCTACGGATAAGGAGAACAAGAAGGAGAGAGGTAGAGAGAGGGAACGGAAAAAACGGGCGGCTTCTTCCTCCAGCAGTGGCTCTAGGTGAGTAGTGGATATGAAGACTCTGAAGAGATACAGCATAAATTTTATTGCAAATTTATCTTGAGCATGATTTCTCTTGGATCCATCTTGGTTTATATTATCAACGTTATATTATCACATTGATTTTGCACATGTTAATTTATTTGTTTTTCACGATAGAATATTTGTTCACATTCAATAGCTTTTTCAGGATAAGAAATTAAACCTAGATTTTTCAATGCTTTTTCAATAGTACTGAGCTATCTAATACTTCGAATTATATTTTATTGACAAATATATAAAATTATGTTTGATAGCTCATCAGATAGCAGCTCTGGATCTTCAAGCTCTAGCAGTGGCAGTAGTTCCAGATCAAGCTCCTCTTCCAGTAGCTCATCTAGTAGTTCAGCTAGTTCTTCAGTTAGCTCCAGAGATCGAGGAAGAAAAAGAAGTCGTAGCAAAAGTGTCGATGCTTCGCGAAGGCACGACAATAAGGAAAAGGAGAGGGATAAAGAAAGAGAAAGGGAAAAGGACAGGGATAAGGACAGAGACCGTGACAAGGAAAGAAAGAAGGGGAATAATGTTGTCCCCGAAAAAGCTAAACAAAAAGGACGGTCTAGGTACTATATTCGTTATAAAGTTGACTCTGATTATTTCTCGTTTATATTTAATTAGCAAGTTATTAATCATTTTCTTAATTTCACAGATCTCCCTCTCCACGCAGGAAGCGCAGGGAACGTTCGCCGATTCCTAGACCAACAAAAATACATATTGGACATCTAACACGGAATGTCACCAAAGAACATGTCATAGAGATATTTTCGGCGTATGGTCAAATAAAGATGGTTGATTTTTCATTAGACAAGCTTCACCCCAATCAGGGAAGGGGGTTTGCTTATGTCGAATTCGAAACTGCAGACGAAGCCGAAAACGCTATGAAACACATGGATGGAGGTAAAGCGCGATCTACATCAATGTCATTTGGTGGATTATTTTATTGTCATATTAACGCGCGTTTCGCATCGATTTCACAGGACAGATAGATGGTCAAGAAATCACGGCTGCTCCAGTATTATTGCCGAAGCCCCGACCGTTGCCGATGCGACGCATGTCGCCAGGTATGGGACGACGTGCGCCACCACGATGGGGAGGCGGTGGTAGAAACACACCGCCACGTTATCGCAGACGATCACCGCTCATGAATCGCCGTAGAAGTCCGCGACCACCACGACGCAGAATACGAACTCGATCGCGGAGTCCGCCGGGTAATCCCAGACATCGACACCGTCGTTACACAAGGTCCAGCTCTAGTAGTTCCCGATAATGGTTTTTCATCGCGTTGTACATACAAGATATCGAACTGGATATGACCAACATTATAGTTGTGTTACTGCGCTAAAAAAAGTAACGTGTAACGATCATGTCTTAATAATGATAAGGTACGTTTGCCAATGGCATAAACTCGTTTATAAATATCACAATAGTTTCATGTTTCGTCAAAGCACATTTTTGAAATATACCAATTTCGCAACATGTATTGATGATCCTTTGTAGTTAACACCTTAAGTTTTTACGAACTAGTTGTAATGTAACATTTACATCGTTCACGATACTGTCATAAGATAAATGAAGAATTGTAGAAAGAATTTATGTAACTTTTTTTTAAAAAAATTGATATATATTTTTTCTAGTCGTCTATTCCTAATTGTATTTGATATGCTAAAACTGGATTATGGGATTTAATTAAATAACCTTTACATATGGATGAACAAAAATAAACAAAATTTTTAAATCTATGTAAGAGAACTAATAAACTGAATCTGAGAGAAAAAGAGGAAATGTGTTCCTCTAATATGAAATATATTTTATATTAGAATATCGGCTATTTTTGATTTTTCAGAATGTTTGTCTTTCATTTTTAGCAAATGAGATGTATGTATACATACATATACTCATTTGCTGTTTCATTTCTAGCTACATCCACAATCTCAAATTTGACATATGCGAATCCTCGCCGTTAATTGGGATGAAATGTGTTTAAAGCAAAGTCAACCATTTTTATTTGACTATACGCCGAAAATTATATAAATTTTATATATATAAAATATATGTAGAGTGGAACACAATTATATATTTCCCCTTTTTTCAGTTCCGTCTCTTATATATATGTATAGTTTTATACAGGGTTGGTAAAAATACTGAAAACACCAAGATTGATAGAAACTATGATTATTAGATCCTTTTACAAAGAATCAGTTTTAGAAAAAACCTATTCACACAAAATCCTCTTTTATACTTCGCGATATCTACATGAACAAAATCATTGCATCACATTGTAACTTTGCATCGATGAAAAATATCTACAATTTTTAAACTGCGTGTGTATAGTTGTTAATTATATAATATACAATTTTATGTGATTTTACAATATAAACGAAACAGAGTCTGAGAATTATTCCGATTATTCAGAAAAGTCGTGTTTTTCTTTTGAGGCACCAGGGATATTCGAATGTGACCTGGTCCATGGCACAGAACTTTTAAGAGATCTCATAATTGGCTCTCTGTGGTAACACAACGACGTATATGGCTGAGAATTGAGAGAATAGTTAAAAGAGAAGGATAAAACTGCCATAATTTCCACGAGAACGTGTAAAAAAAACAGACTTTGAATGTTATATGCACATGCACACAGTATTAAATATTCTTTGATTGAAGCACTTTGGCACTGACAAACTGCTATTACATTAAGCGTTATCCTGTGTTTTTCCGAAAACAAAAAAGAATAATCTAATTGCCATGACTTTATCAAAGATAGTTTAATTTTATTTTATTTGCACCTTCGATTTACGGTAAAAGAATCAATGATTTTCTATTCTTGATTAATTTTTCTTTTTCATATCACAGGAAAGCACGGGAGTGCTTTTAGCCAGCATGCAAATGAAAAAAGCATGTGCCGCCGAAAGCCAAAGAACACTTTTCATTTTATATACCCTCTCCTCTTTTTCTATACCGTCTTCTCTAATATACAAATTAAAGTCTAAGAAGTAAAATTTACATTCGATCATTTGTATATTACATCAATTAAATAAGGGCAAATCTTACGCACTTGTACGTCAGTAGTAGAGATTCATCAAGTTATACGTCGCAATAAATAAATAATTAAATAATTTTTGAGTAATAATAGAGATCCGCTTAACTCTTTCTTCTAACTTGGATTCGTTTTTTTTTCCTTTTTACGTAGCCATCGCCTCACGTTCTATAATAACTATCAATATTACACACGATACTTTTTAAAATGTACGCATAGTTATCGTCGTAATAATTAGCTCGTTACCACTACAGACAGTCAGATCACTGAAACTGCAGAAATCACATAACGACAGCGTTATTATTTGTGATACATCAGCGATGCCTCCGTAATTATTTCACGAAACGTCATCATTCATAAGCCGCCGTTATTGGTGGAACACCGGCATTAGTAGCAAGGCATCTTCGTTACGTTTTCTCATAGTTCTACGCGTTTTCGCGCGTACTCTTTTTCTCGATAACTATAAATATTATATATTTATTATATAGTATCTATATACACTTTCTTTTTTTTAAATAACGCTTCTTCTCTGTTAGCAAAATATCAGCACCGAGCTTCGAGCGTTAACTGGGTGGGGTGCTCAAAAGATCGGCCCGTCAGTGCGTTCGCTCGCAGAAACCGAGGACGCTGGAACGATGTATCATCGGGACTGCGATCCGTCCTCTTTCTTGTGAATATCCGCGTGCATAAGGGCGTTTTCGAGCGGACGTGACGGTACTCCCGGACCGGGTCCTGCTCTATGATGCATATGCAAGTTGCTGAGTGGACCTGGACTAGGGTCCTTACTCCTGAGTGTGTTTACCGGTGGTGGGGGATAGCCGGCGTACAGTTTCGCCCGTTCCTCTTCTTCGGCTCTGAACGCTGCCGCTGCCACTAACGGGTTATATCGCAATTGTAGCGTGTCGAACCGGTGGTACTCCCGGAAGGGGTCGCTCGGCCAAGGAGCTCCCGGTTGACCAGCGGGCGCGGATGGCGGTGGAAAATGTTGCATTGGATGTGCGCTTAAACTGGGAAGCATGCTACGCGGCATAGAATGCGAAGCTGGCATACTGTGCGGATGCCTCGTAAGATAGGCATGCGCATGCGGATGATGGTATGGTCTCGGATCAGGCAGTGGATTTGGTCCAGGTCCTGGCACGGACCCTGTTCCGGGGCCGGGTACCGGCGGTCGTGGAAGCATTACAACCTCGTCGTCTTTACTGCGTGGTTCCTCCTTTACGCGCACTTCCCCGGTATCCAAAGGTGCCGAGCCGTTTCTGAGCGGCGAACGATCTCTGGAAACAACTACATGTTGTCGATTCTGGTGAAGTAGTCTCTCGCGCTCCATCTCACGTCTCTCCATCTCGCGACGTTCCTTATCCCGCCTTTCTCGCTCTCGTTCGGCTGCTTCCTGTTGTTTCCTCTTCTCTTCCTTCTCGCGTTCCCGCCTTTCTCTTTCACGTTGCTCCTCTCTCTCCCTCTCCCGTTCTCTTTCCCGTTGTCTGATACGTTCGCGTTCTCGTTCAGCACGTTCACGCTCCCGTTCGCGTTCTCTCTCTCGTTCGCGCTCCCGTTCTTCCAACTCGGCGCGCCTGTCTATCGCAGAAGGTTCCGGCTTCAAACCCCACGAAACAGTAGTCTGTGGAAATCCAGTAGTAGCGCGTTGCAATCTGAAATTATACCTATAATTTAGTGAAAAGTATGTTGCAATAAAAAAAAGTAATGGTCTCATAGCTGATTGATGTTTTATAAAACGTACCCTCGCCATGGATCATGTACTGAACCAAGTCCACCCAGAGGTGGCATTTCTCTTGGCGGAAAAGTTGAAAGATTTGGAAAATTGGGATTTGGTCCGCCGAACGTTGAAGGATATCTTCCAAAGGGAGATATTCCTGCTCCTATAATATAAAAAAAAGATCATAACAATGATGCAAACACTAATAATAATTATAATGCAGTTCAATGTATGTAACTACAAACATGAACGTGCGCACGTGAGAATAAATGTGAAACTTTGTTACCTCTATTACCTAAATGTGAGGCTGTTGTAGATAGAAAACCGACAGGATGAGGTGGAGGTGGTGCGGGATGGGCAGATGGCATGTTAGTGGGAAACGGAGGTGCCATTGATGGTGCACCGAGTCCAAGACCACTGGCTGGTCCCCCTGGATAAAGATGGCCCGGTGGTCTTAATAACTCAGTTTTGGTACTAACGACACTTCCCGCCTTAGCTTCAGCCTGTTGCTTTTGTTGGTGATTATATATTTCCCACGCAATGCGCACGTGCATCGCATTCCACTTTCCACTTTTCTGGATTAAAAGATCAAACGTTTAGATATATATAAAATATAGAAGAATTTTTAGCTTTTTGTATAAAAGTACCTTTGGCGCAAACGGAGTCAAATGATTAGGTGGCACGAAGGGTGTCGAAGGCGGACCAATTCCGGGATGAAGAAGGCCAGTGTTAAAACCAGAATAACCAGAAAGGTTTAAATTTCCACGAAAAAATGGCGATTCGACTCCTCCCAATTTTGGGATGTCCTTAAACTATTAAAAGACAATTTCGTTTAACATCAGTTTACATATATAGACGAACTTACAATGTATCATGATCAGATGATTAAATATGATAGATATAAATCTTTAGTCTCATTACATAATAAATATATTTCTTACAATTGGAGGTGGAAAAAGCGTCGACGCTGCAGCTGTTGGCAACAATGGTGTCGTGTGCTGATGTACATGCGTGTGCTGATGCTGATGATGATGCATTTCCGTTCGAAGATATGCAGGTGGACCCAAATTCCCCACTCCAACTCCAACATTTCTGTCTTGAGACGCTAAGAACCTATTATCGAGTTCTCTCCTCAAAAGATCTGCCTGACCTGTAACATGTGTCACCCCTTCTTTTGGTTAGTGCATTTATTATCTGCTCATATTCACATAGAGCAATAAGGCATTGAAAAAGTCAGATTATAAGCTTACTTGTTTGAAACAGAGACTCCGCAGAAAACGGATTGGGATTGGTCGTCGGCGGAGGAAGCGAGGGCAGTGAAGTATGCGGGCTTGAGCTAGAGACTGGCGGTGGTAAAGGCGCTGCAAACATCGGTGGTGGAAACGTATGTATGCCGAGTGGTACTGGTGGCGGAGTTGGCCTCGGAACGGATGTAGCTGTCGCTGGTGATAGCTGGGAAGCTGTGTTGCTGTTGTTTTTTTGAGATTAAAGATTTTTATGCTGTTTTTGTGCGACTCTTACTGAGAAGTTTAAATGTAGTCAGGTTTACCTAATCCAACCTTGTGGCTTGGTGTATGCAGGTAGACTAGAATTTGCTGGAGAGGAGGTGTTTGGCACACTAACAGGCGTTATGCTGCCCCGACTTAGACTACTCACGTTACTGCTGTAACAAACATTACAATTGTTATTAAAATTTCCTGTTAATTGTCGAATTACTCAATTCTGACAAAGGCGGCCGTAACACTGCAATCGAAAGGTAATATTTTACCTGTAACTATCTCTTTCCCGACTGGGGCTGTGTCCACGAGGAGAATTATTGTTTCGTCCGGACAGACTGCAGGCCACCATGTCTCTATGAGCGATAGTATTTGCCGTGGTAACTGTATTAGTTATAGTGGATACGCATGTTGTGGTGGCAGCGCTCAGTGGAGTATTATTGTGACTCGCGAGGTTATTTCCTATGGTCTGTTTACTTATGTTGGTACAGGGGGAAGCTCTACTCCCTCTCTGAAATATAATCATTACCCTCGTTATGAACACTCACATCATGTACTTGAGATAAATAATATTTGTCAGCAACATAATTGAATATGTCGACGATATACAATACGATGCGATAACTTACCACGTCAGCGCGCGACGAAGCAGAGTGAGAAGGCGATGGTACCGCAGGCGGAAGATATGGGCTGTGATTTAAAGCGGTGTACGGAGTGTAGAGCGGTGGATACGACGGTTGTGTCTGCGGATACGCGGCTATAGGAATGGGTGGTGGATAACTCGTGGTGGCCGCTCCGTTCGATGGTGCTGCCGGCGTAACACCTAAACTGGCTACCGCTGGACTAGTTGTATGACTCGAGACGAGGGGCACAAGAGGTGGATGTAATGCAGGTATCGTAGTGTGCGGTTGCTGGGATAGGGAGGGTGGTGGCAGAGCGGGGGAAGCTGGCCGCTGTTGCGGAGCTATTGCACGTGGATTCGCTGCCAAAGGACTAGTCATCTGAAAACACAATGAATTTTATCAACATTACATTAACAACGAATGTTATCCCTTTCTGTGTGCGCAAGAGTGAGTTTTTATGACGCAATGGTTACTTACAGGAGGCTGGGATATGTGTGGAGGCAACGTGGGGCTGGGAGGACTCGGCGCTGTTGGAACTGGTGCAGACGCAGGCACAGGAGGTGGTATAGGTGCCGGAGCATCCGTTGCTGGATTAGAAATTTGATCCAGTGGAGATCCGCCTGCCCCGTTTGCGGGTGGCAAAACGTGTGGCGAAGAAGACGGCAATTCGTCTAAAAACAAAAAGGAAAAATCGCAGATGAGAAATATGTTGCACAGAGGTAATAGTGACAATGCTGATACTTTCGAAAGATGATTGTTTATACAAATATTTAAAATATTTACATTTGTAAAAGCATTACTTACATTTACGTGCGAGAGGTGGTGGGGTAGAAGATTCAAAGAGTATAGATTCGGCATCCGAGCCCTGTAACATAAAAATAATGAAGTTATTAAAGCAGATCAGTCATTTAAAATGATCAGTTTCTTTAAAATAGTAAAGTAACTACAGAAAATGTGCATACCTTATCGTCTTCTCCTTCACTATCACACTGAAACAAAAAAAATTAATTAATATGTTGTACTTATTACCATAATGTAGCAATACAATTTACGAGTTATCTTCTGAGTGTACTGATTTAAATGTAGATGATACTTACGATATAACCTTTACCCGAACTGCAATGACTGCTAGCCTGCATTATAAAAACAAACTTGTGAATAAATGTACTAATTAATTCTCTAACTTTTCATTACCCATTCAATAAAGAAACTGTTATTGACATACGTATGGTAAATAGTTTTAATTACACAGCTAGAAACTGAGGAAATAGTATGTTAATATAGAAAAATATAACGTAGTTAAACAGATATCTGTGTCACATTTACAATCATGCAATAACATTTTCTACATAAATTCTAGGTAATACAATTGTATTAATCTTTTAAATTATGTAACTATAGCACTTGGAACTTACATCGCTGAGATGGTCCCTGGAACTGTCTGCGTCCTGGCAATCCCTAGGTATACCAGGGCCGTGCAACTGTTCAGACGCTCTGCCACTATCGTCGCTTGTACCTGCATCTAGGCCCTGCAAGAGAGATTTTTAACGCCACTGTCACGTATCATTTCTGATTGGTATGTCAGCGGGATTAACTCTTCACGCGATTTAACTAAGATTATTCAATTACCTGGTTTAGTGTCGAGGGTGTCAGTATAGAATTATGCGTGTAATGGTTGTGCTTGAAATTGTTTTTGATGTGGTGCTCGTTGTGCCTGTTATTCTGCCCTGTATCCACCTTTGGTTTCTCCTCCACTATCGATAGCAACGTGTGCAGTTTCTTGACATTATTTTTACCAGCTAACTTTATTGCACTCTGAAAACAGAGGAAAGAATATATAAAGTAAAGAATACTCCATTGTGTACATGAAATATGTGTATGTACATGTATTGACATATATAATCATGTGTATATATATATATATATATACTTTGAACATTTTATACATTTGCATTTTATACAGTATATATAATATTCTATTTGTATAATACTTGATTTGTATAGTACTTGATTTTACTGTTACATTATCCACATTATGCAGAAAGTAGTGGAAGAGTATAAACAGCACATTTGCAAAAATCTACATCACCACAAATTCTAATTTCACATTTAGGGGGGAGAAACCTCATTTGCATCATTATTCCTGTCATAAACGTCAAGGACAGCCAGAACTCTCTGTAGAAATATCACCGTCGCTTTTACCGAAATATCAGCACCATATTTATTCCATTTGACATCGTAAAATCACGTTTCAAATCAATCCACAGATAATGCGGAAGATGCGCCCACCTGCGCTCGCGGAAAGTACAAAGCTTCGCCGTCGATCGGGCACCCGTCGCAGCCGCTAGTATCTTCATCCGCGAGTCCGCGGTGTCGAGTTTCATTCTTCGCGCCCGCGCGACGCTTGCTCCTAACGTGCTGCGGCGGCGGCGGTGGTGGCGACGACAACGACGTCGCCGAGAGCCATGCTCCCGAGTCGCGCGATCCAGATTCCGCACTGTCGCGCAGGCACCGCGGAACGCACGCACCCGACACGTAGTACACACCGTTGTAAACACCGCGAGCGAACTACGAGAGCGACGAGGTGGACGACGACGACGACGACGACGGCGACGGCGGTGGCGATGACGACGGCATCGGGAACGTCATCGACGACGTGCAGTCGAGAGAGAGCGCCGGAGTCCGCGGCGAACGATCGCGGAACTTTCACGCTGTTGCGCGCGGCCGCCGGCGGAAAAAGCCCGAACGAGAACCGCCACCTCTCCTTTGCTCACGGAACGCGCCTTCAAACCGCGGTGCGAGTACACATTTCCGAACGCACCGCGTTCTCTTTCGTTCTCCGGCCGCCGAACAATGTTACCGGTGATCCGCGGTGTCCGGATCACCTCACCGTGCGACTCCCCGCCGCCGCCGACGACGACCGACGATAGCGATGACGACGACGCGTCACGGGCGCGACCAACTGATTTTTCACGATCGCGCACGGCGCGGGATAATCCTGGCCGCGGACGGGCGTTCGTTCGCAAGATGACAGAGGGATTTCGCAGGCACCCGTGTCTCGTGTGCGCGATGCAGCACGGGAGTGCTGCTGGTGGGGGGCGAGCGATGAAAGAGAGCGGGGAGCGAGAGGGAGCGAGAGAAAGAGCGCGAGGGGACGGTGGAAGGGACGAGGGATAACAGCGAGCGGGAGAGAGAGAGAGAGAGAGAGAAGGGAGAGAGCGAGGAAGAAAGAGAAGACATTGACCGAACGAGCAGCCGCGCGACAAGGCCTCCTTCGTCGTGCCAGGCCAGCTGGAAGGAGCGAACCGCGATCCGATTGCTCTTTCCCTCTCTCTCTTTTTTTCGCGACGGCGGCGTTACGCTCTCTCCCTCCGACACGCGGCCGTGAGCTGCCGCGCTCCTCTTCTCGCCCCTCCCCCCGCCGCCGCCCCTCGCCATTCCCCCTCCCTCGTGCCACGGGTGGGTACCAAAGAAAAGAAGGGAAAAAGCTACTAGAGACCTCGCGGTTGGCGCAAAAAACCACCGCCGCTGCTACCACTACCGCCGCCGCCACCACCATCGCCGCTACCACCTCCATCGCCCCGGCAAAAACCGCACTCCACCTGCGCACGTGTGCCAACTGCGAGTCGAAACCCCCTAGGACGTGTTTCGCCGCGGTCGGGATCGCGTGCACCTCGGCGACGCGAATTAATTGAATAAAACCAGCGCGGCCGGTCGGGGGGGGGCTTCGTTTCGCGGAGGGTGTGTAAAAGTGCTCGCGAAGAGAGCACGCCTAGGGCTGCGTTCGGAAACGTCACCCGAGGTCTCTCATGTGTCATTTTATCCTCGATATCGATTCTGTATCTCTTAAAGGAGTGAAAATATGAAAAGTGAGCGAATTTACTAG
>NJRP01000189.1:39740-117977 GCA_003063835.1 Aphaenogaster floridana
ATGTTACTTGTAAGTTGCTCCGCGAATATTTGTGGGAAGGTCATCCCAGAGCACAGCCGCAAAGCAACAGAACAATGACCGTTTCAACAATTCAGTGCGACAGACAGGTAGGTTTAAAATGTCCTTTGAGGCCCTGGTGTCTCGCACAGTCTTATCGCGCGCTTAAATTGGAAGGTGTAAAAAATCGAGAGAGAGAAAGAGAGAGAGTGTGTGTCGATCGTCGCGTTCCATCGCCAGGATGGATCTCTTTCGAAGCGTTCTATTTGCCGCGTTCTCGTGATAACGGCGACTCCAATAACCAGAGTAGTGGCGTCGATAACTCATGGGCAACGGATGTGCTCCCTCACCACATCCGCGCACCGCGTTTCTATTTAATTTGCAACAGATTACAGCGCGAGAGAGAACACGTGTCTCTCTCTCTCTCTCTCTCTCTCTCTCTCTCTCTCTCTCTCTCTCTCTCTCTCTCTCGCGGTACTTTTAATTAAGAAAATAAAAACCGTCACGCGCGCGGCCGGGGGCGGTTTTCCCGCTTTGCCTTTTGAACATCCAGCAGCTTTGAGCGGCTTGATTCATGCCGGAATATCTATTCAGGAATGATCGACAGGCCCGTTTTAGACGGTCCGCGTACTACTCTGCCCCGTCATTCGCACACGCGATAACAATAACGACGCGTTTAGCGCTTCAACGGAATCAAAAAGTATACCGGTTGTTTTTCAGCGGCGGCAAGGACGATTATACGATGTTCTAAAAATACTCCGCTAGAACAAATAAGTATGTATCGGGAAGTGCATTTCATTGACTTATATAGGGTGATCCGTTGCTGACAGCAAGGTTTTGTAATCGCGGTTCTAGTTCTTAAAAATTATCTAAATGTCCGAGTTATGGATCAAAATAAAAGTGCGAAGAGCGAATTTCTTTTTTTTTTTCGCGAATAATAAGCTTTAAAGAGGAAAATAATTCTCCCTCGTCCCCCCGTTAAAAAATGCGAACACAGCAGCTATTAGGACGTTAATATAATTTGCTTCGGCACGGAAAAAAACGATAAGGTTGCCACAACCACAATTCGTCCAACAACATAGTGAATGTTGAGACAACCATAGTGAATGTTGAGACAACCATAGTGAATGTTGAAACAAACATAGTGAATGTTGAGACAAACATTCACTATGGTTGTCTCAACATTCACTATGGTTGTCTCAACATTCACTATGTTGTTGGACGAATTGTGGTTGTGGCAACCTTATCGTTTTTTTCCGTGGGCAAATATAATAGTTGCGTATGTACTGAAAGTTTTATTAACTCATTATCATATTTGATTTGTGTAGGAATAAATTTGAAGACATCGTTTATACGAAAAAAAAAAAAAAAAAAGATGTATCCGACGAAGAAAAAAGGCTATTCCGACGTCGACTCGACGATGCACGCGCGCTACGATTTTTCGTACCGTCGAAAAACAGGCGGCCGGCCGTAAGGAGTTGCGCGTTGCTTCAGCCTCGTCACTTTTGTCCTTCAATCGTGACACGAGTACGACGCGACGGTACAAAGTAAAAGAAGGCACGAGGCGATAAATTTACAAGGCGCGCGCGCACACATACCGAAGCCGGTTGCATAAACAAGCGCAGCGAGCGTAATGATTATGATAATGAGCGGTTACCTATGGTGATACGTATTTTGCGGCCGTCTCGTAAAACGGTTGCCCGAAGATAAATGTCGTTTTTTTTTTCTTTCCTTTTTTTCCTTTTTGCGAAATGGAAACAAGCGCAAGAGATGCCAGGGGGCTGCCGGCAGCTCCGTGTTCACGCAACTACGTCACGGAAGTCTATCTCGGATATTGATAACGAATGAGTTTGCGATGCTCTCATCGGGGGGGGGGGAGGAGAGAGAAATGGGAGGGAAGGAGGAGGGGGAGGTGTGCGTGAATTATCGCAATGACGCACTGCAACGCAATGCAATGACGTTTACGATGATATTTCGTAATCAATAAATTCTGATAATTTTAATTTCATTATACAATATTTTTTATATATTGCACTGAAGATTATATCCAAGTTTAGCAAATTTGAAAGAGAAGTTCGCGTAAGCCCAATATTTCATGTGTCGCACGACAATTTTTTTAACATGTTGATTAACTGCTGGATAGAGAAATTCTTGAGTTTCTATCTTGTAGACAATCAATACGCTTGAAAAATTTGTCGTGGCGCGACACATAAAATATTAGCCTAAGAAAGCTATCGATCTCGCACACAAATTTCGCCGTCTTTAATTTACGATACGTTCGAATAATTCAATTCAACGAAGATACGTCGATTTCTATCGAGAGTCGGGCTCTCTCTCTCTCTCTCTCTCTCTCTCTCTCTCTCTCTCTCTCTCTCTCTCGAAATTTGTTCGACGGTGAAGCATCGAAAAGTGTTTTTCGAAAAGACGAATCTTTGACGTCGAATAATTTCGCTTCGTGAATTTCGAACTCGTGTTATTTAAGGAGCGGCGATACGTGCTATTTAGAAACCGACATGCGCTATATTAATGCGGGTTATATTTTTTATCGCGATATATGAAGGCGAAATAGACGTAAACCACTGGAATCGGAGCGGGTGAATGGTTGCAACAGGCGAGCCACCTGCAGATTCAAGCCGGCTGCATGGATGCCCATCGTCATAAACACGAGGCAACCTTGATAGATAAACTGTAGATGCTCCATCGATAAGCGAAGAAACCCGCAAGTGTCGTGCGATTAAATAAGGAAAACAGAGAAACAGAGATCGATAAGGGTCAACATCACGCCGCGTGTCGTACAACGCTAAAGTCGAACTGTGAAATGTTTACTTAAGAAATATCGTACAAGTGTCTTTAATAAGGTGAAAAATGAATATCCGTAATGACGATAACTTCGCGACTCGATTATCTCGGTTATCAATTTGTAAAGCAAATCGTCGTTTCAGATCTGGTCGATATCGAAGAAAATTATGTGAAGTTATTTTATATTCCGACGAGAAGCAGTATAAAAATAGAATAAGCGAGGATAATGTAATTTACAGCGTAATCAATTTTAAGAAAAATCGTTAAAATTTCTGATGCGAGATTGCTCAAAATTTTAACAAGAAATCTTAATTTTATTACACGTTAATATCGTAGCGGTATCACGCTGAGAAAATACGTGCAGGTTTATTGAATTTAAAGAAAATCTCTCTTCGACGGTGAACGGACACGAACGGGATTCGAGAAATCCACATTTATTCGTGTCGACAGAAACGTAATACATAGCGCAATACAAATTTTAATGTGCACTCTACCTCCCCGATATATCGGGTGTATCGAAGATTGAATTCAATGAAATTGCAGCAGTGTTTTCGATCGCTTACAAAGGAAAGGACAACGGTGTCGAGATCGAAATCTGACGAGACCGCGCGAATAATAAAACGTAAATAAACGATTAACTTCCCGGCCGCGATAAATCACGATAAAGGTGCCCGTGCGCGTAATTACGTGGCGTGTCTTCGAGTTAATTTGCGGATTTAACGTGCGACGCGTGGCACCAAGTTTTTGCCGTTCTCAGCGCAAAGAAATAATAATTCCCGGGCGGTGCGCGCGACGACGACGCGTAAATCACGAAAAGCGCGGATTAACAAAATAACTTTCGCTTCGGACACGGGGCCCCGTTCGGTAACGCGTCGTAACGCTGCGGAAGCAGAAAGCGCGAAGCGCCAACGCGTTCTTTCCGCCGCTCTTCACGATCGATCTGCGAATAAAAAGCGCACGGCGAGATGATAAACTTAATACAAGGCTGCGTTCGGAAACGTCACCCGAGTGCCCCCGGATATCATTTTATCCTTGTTGTTCACCGAATGTTAAACAAGGATAAAATGACACCCGGGGACACTCGGGTGACGTTTCCGAACGCAGCCCAAGGCCGGGGCGTGAATTCATCGGATATTTATTTTTGTTTCTCTCGTTGATAACGACAGTTACCGGGTAACTGTCGTTGAAATATTTTTTTGAAAGGAATCGCAAAGCCTTCTAAAGGCCCCCGAACAATCAAAAATATAAGGAACAAAGATCAGATATTAGCGATTGGGATGAGGAAGAAAGAAGAAGAAGGAAGATTCTTTCTTCTTCCTTCTTCCTCATCTCAATCGCTAATATCTGTTCCTTCACTGCAAATCCAAGCGTGTTATTTTTACACGCATAAACATCTAGAAATGACACATTTGACTGAAGTTCTTTTTACAATATGTTTCTTGCTGTTGTAGGTTACGTCATTTAACGCGTTTAATCGTATTAAGTTAAAAGTTAATACGTTCAATCGTGTTAAATGACATGATTTAAAACTGCAAGAAATGTGTAAGAAGAGCTTCAGCTAAAATAACACGCTTGGATTTGCAGTGTTGTTGCTTATATTTTTGATTTTTGATATTTTGACGAGGAAGAAAGAAGAAGGAAGATTCTTTCTTCTTCCTTTTTCCTTCTTCCACATCCCAATCGCTAATATCTGTTCCTTGTTCCTTATATCTTTACGTTTCTGCATAAGAAAAAGATTGTTTCCTTTTTTTCCAAGATAAATTGCGTTTCCTTGGAGCAAAACGAGCGTCATTATCGTCATTCATCCTTAATTGCATGTAATGAGAGGTCTTTGCGAAAAAAATTACTAGGTTAATATCGACTGTATTAATAGAGTTGAGATTACATCTTGTCGGCGATATCACGTGGAAGAACGTGGAAAACCGCTAATCGTTCGATTGACCGATCAAAATGGTGGATGTAAGACGGCTCGACGCTGACAAATTTAGAGCAAGAAGAGAGTAGAAACGTCTCGCGATATGTCTGAGGCTAGGCGAGGAGTGCACACTCGAGTGTTTTATTATCGAGGATCACTCTCGGAGAGAACGAAACTCTCAATTGGGCGCTCATTAAGTGTCGCTCTCAATGTACACCGGAAATTTTACTGTCGAGGATTGCTCGCGAGGGAATAAAACTCTCAAGGACCACTCGACCCGGCGACGTATGCACCGATGAGCTTAACTCATCGAGAATCATCGTCACGGGACGACTAGTTTTTAAACAAACCGAGGAGGAACAAAGGCACCTACAGTTTTCATTTCTATATCGTTTAATTTTAACGGGATCTACTTTGGCACTCTGGAAAATTTCTTGGATCTTTTAAACCTTCCGGAGCTCACTATTGGACCCGCTCAATTGTAAATCTCTTTGTCAGCTAGATAACATAAATTTAGTATTCATTCATTTTTTATACGAGTTATATCACTTTCCTTGAGATTAATTAGTGCTTTTTAGTCAACATAAATTAAATAAATCACACAGACCCAATGTCAGTAACTGTGTTACAGATTTTGACGTCAACTTTGGAGGGTTAAAGCAGGTCCGTTTCCTTTCGACTATCCGGGAGATCGTTGGAAGATTTCGAAATCGTCATTGAGAAAAAAATTTTTTTTTACTTTATAAATAAAAAACAATGACGCACTAGAGCGCTCGTGTCAGCGATACCTGCAAGGTCGCAATTCGTTACGATGCAAATTTATGTCAATAGCGGAAAAATAAGTGTTCAGCTCGCGAGCAATTTACGATGTCTCTTATCGACGAGCTCTCTCGAGCGACTTATCTATCTTCGGAACGTCCAGAGCACATTCGAGTAATCTCCGATTCGAATCAGCTTTGTGTGAACGCTCTACCCTCGCTATCTCAACCAAGACTTACGATTAAGAATAACTCTTGTTACTTTCAATTGTACTTCTGATTACGTTAATTGTAAACTTGTTCGTTGTAAACTCAAAACTTTATTATTTCATTAAAGTACGTGCCTTTTCAGTGTATATTTTGTTATAATTATATTATATCAATATAACTCTGAGCTATATAAAATATTAACTGCAGTGATGTGTAATTCAAAACTATGTAATTATCGAAATTATATTATATATCAATATAATTTTGAATTATATAAAATTGTATATATGAAATATTCAGAGAGCTAAAGTAGAGATCAATATCGTAATTCTATCGTAAGATTAATTTTAGACACGTTTTCACATACAAGACAAATCCGATAAATTACACACTTGGCCCACATTCGCTCCTCAACATCAATAATAAATTCACAAAACCAGAGAAATTTTGCAAGAGAGCGTTTAAATAGGAAAGTAATAATGCACTATTATATTCTCTAAATTTCTTGGAGTGAAATCTCACTCCAAAGAGTGAAAATACAGCCACTTCGAAATTTGAGTGGCAGTATTTTCACTCACTTGGAGTGAATTTTCACTCAATTCAATCCAAAAAATTTAGAGAGTAATTTTCTATTAAGGCTGTCTTAAAGATATCTCTCTCGCGAGGAGAATTCGCAGTCTGTTGCGTACGCGGCAAGCGGATTTTCATCTCTCGCTGCTCGTTCGCGCGAGGAGAACCTGCGTCGCGAATACCGTTACACGCCGCGAAGAAATGGTCGGTACACGCATTACGACGAGACGCGATGCGATGCGATGCGATGCGATGCGAACCGCGAGGCAGGAGTTGCGCTCGCGTTGCCCGCGAGAGGAGCGGCGGCGATCGTTGTGCTATCAGTCGCCGATATCGGCGAGGCGCGTTCCAAGGGCCGGTTGCACGGACGACGTCGGTTTAACTCTAACCGCGATTAAACCGCGCGAGTGGTCAAGCTCGGGTATGCGAGAGAGAGAGAGAGAGAGAGTCAGGAGTATTCCTAGCATAATTCGCTGACCGAAGTATCCGGTTAGTTGGAAAATAATGGCCAATATTGATCTGTTTGACTTGAGCCACTTATTTCGGTATAAATACACGTTCTCTCTCCTTTTTCGTTTGCGAGTTTTCAACCTGTCTCGTTTATCTGCGCCAACGACTCTTAACGTTATCCCAGTTACGAAACTCTTCTGCACGCGACACTAATTGTATGTTTACGGTAATTAAAGTGTACGCCACATTTTACTAATTCAGGCTGCCGTGTTTGTGTTTGTTCCAGACAACAATGCACCGATGCTTTCGCGAGCTCGTAGAGTCCATGAAGTACGATTTGAGAACCACTGATCTCCGCTGTCAACGTTTTTCACGAACTTCATTTATGTTATCTCAATTAATTAGAAATATCGGTCGACCATTATTTTCCAATTAATCTCGCATTCTGTATTGCAGTCCAAACGCATTTAGCGAGCTTATTTAAACTAATTGAATAAATTTATCAGACGCGCTGAATTTCCTTCAACAGAATTTCTGAAATCTGAGAAATTGCGAAACGAACAAATTTTATCTTCACGTGTACATATATCTGAATCAAGTCCATTATTTTTCCTCCATTATTTTTCGAGTATCTCACGAAAAATAATTGAGCTGTAATTCTAGAAAGGAGCGAGGGACGTTTTAGGGTCATTCAAGCTCGCAGCTTGCCCATCTTTAAATCATCATGTGTTTTCGGTGCCACTTGATGGGAAACACAATTCATTCATTGAAAATCTCTCGGCGATGCGATTCGGTCGTAAATACACGTAAACACGCAATGTGTGTAAAGCTACATATTAAGAGGGACCAGCGTGACGACCTTTCCAACCGAAATACCTCACTTCTATTCTCAAACGAAACAGAAAGATACGCTCTAATCGCGTAGCATGACGTATCGGAGACAACAAAACCACTTCGCTTTATCCTGTCTGACTATCTCCGTGACAAACGACGATAGAAAAAGATGGATTCTCCTCGTTCCATTTCGAGCGGCGAAAGGTCAAAAATCCCAAATTTCCCAAAGTTTTTCCTTTTTAGCACTTCACTTTCTAAGCCGCGTAAAGCGGTGTCTACAATGAGATTTTAAGTCGTAAGATTTAACATATCGACCAATCACAATCAAAATTGCGGTCTTACTTTTAGAATGCTCAATTGTGATTGGTCGATATGTTAAGTCTTACGACTTAAAATCTCATTGTAGACACTGCTTAAAAGGAACAAGATTTAAAAATGGGGCTACTTGATTCAACAGGCGAGCATTTCGTAAACAACTCCGAAATATACTCTGGAGTAATCCCGCAGTGCGCTACAAATGAAGTGTTTGCGCGTCATAGCGAATGTACAGTAAATCCCGAATGATTAATGAGAGGCGAGATAAACCCGGGGTACACCATTTTTCGAACGGTTTGCCACTTGGTGAATTGAAATTGTAAGGTCTACGGTTCCGGTAGAGAAAATCGCGGGACGGGGATGAACAATGATGGCAGAAAGGAGGGCTGGTGCTTGCGACATCGAACAATATATCCCCTTGAATTATTCTTCACGTTCGAGTTTTGTTTAAACAGTCGAAGCAGGATGTACCGAGCATTACGAATCGATCAAACGACCCGTTGATCCCCTTGAGCCGTTCGAACTCTCGAGCTTCAACGTTAATTCTCCAGCTTTACGTTAATTCTCCTTCTGCTTCGAATTGTTTTCGGATAAGTACGTGATTCGCGGAAAGTCCGCATTCCCGCCCTAATCGGACTTCGGGAAGGAACTCGGGGAAGGGGTTGAGAGAGGGCAAACAAAAGGCAGGCTTAGCGGGACTTGTAGGTTACCTCTAGGTTACTTTTAGGTTATGGCGAGCACACGTCCGACGACGACGACGAGCATCCGCCGTGGGTCGGATCGCGGCCTATCCCGCCACCCCCTTCCTCTCCCTCCCGCCCCCTTCAACCTGCCCACCGTAACTTCCTCCACCCTGGATCCGATCGCGCGGATCGCTCGGGCGTGCGAGAGAAAGGTAAGAGAAAATTTCGGACGTCCGGTCCGTCGCTCACCTCGAGTTCCTCGTACGTGCGGAAGGCGAGGATGGCGAATCCGTCGATAATCTCCTCCTCGAAAGGTGGCTCCTTCTGGTTGGCGGCCGCGAGGGAAGACTTCTTGCGGGGCCTCGGGGGTCGCGGTGGCCTGGGCGGTCGCGAGTGGCCGTCCCGCGGGTGACCGGTCTTGGCGCCGAGTCCGAGGCCGCCGCCGCAGCCGCCACCGCCGCCGCCGCCACCGCCGCCGCCGCCGCCGCCGCCGTCACCGACGCCACCGCCGCCGGCGGGGTCCTCGTCCTCGCCGCTGTGGCTGTCCTCCTCGTCGTTCGGCGGCCGTTGCCGCGACTGCTGGGACTGTTGCTGCTGCTGCTGTTGCTGCTGCTTCGCGGTGGCCAGGCTCTCCCTCTGCGCCAGCATGCGCTGCGCCCGCTCCCGTCGTCGATTCTTCTGGCTGCGCTGCTTCGCCTCGATCTCCATCTTCGCGCGATCTCCGCCACGCGGAGTGGCCACTTGACCGGAGAGGGTCGTCCGTCGGGGTCGCGATCACTCGCGATCAGCGTGCGACGCGGACGGCGCGGTGGTAGGTGACGACGGGGACGACAAAGGGAGCGCACGAGCAGACGACAGCAGCGATGGTCGTGGCAGCGTTGTCGTGCATTCTACGGTCGTCCCGACCGATGGGAAGTAGAGACGGGCGCGAGGGAAAGAAAAGCGAGAGGGAGAGAGACGAGGGGGGTAGAAAGGAAGACGACGTGGACGATGGGGCGCAGAGCACTGGAGGAGCGAGAGGGCGAGGTGGTAGGAGGGGGGCAGAGAGGGAGAGAGAGAGACGGGGAAGGGATAGGGCAGAGAGGAGAGAGCGCACCGCGCTGCCTCGGGATACGCACTCACGAGACGTTGCCGTCGGCACGCACTGTCGCACGCACACTGTGCACGCGTACGCGCACGGCTGACTCCCCGAGAGAGAGAGAAAGATTATATATATATATATATATATGTGTGTGTATATATTTCCTCTCCTGCGCTCTCTCGTCGAACGAGTCCTCTCGGCTCTCGATTCTCGGTGCCTAAGTCGGCGCGACGCGTAGCCGCGGATATCGCGACTAGCACGAGAGAGAGTTACGGTTTAACGGCACGGCGCGATGTCACATCGATCGCGCGCGGTGGTCGAGGAAGAGAGGAGAGAGAGTCCGGGTGCGTGTGGCGAGGAGGCACGCGAGAAACACGCACGCAGGTCGGACAGACGGGACAGACGAGACAGAGAAAGGGAGAGGGAGAGAAAAAGAGAGAGAGAAAGAGAAAGAGAGGGAGAAAGAGAAGGCGCGAGCGGAGAAAGAGAGAGAGAGAGAGAGAGAAAGAGAGAATGAGAGAGCAGCGTACACCGAGATGGAGCACTCGCGAACGATCGGCGAGCACACACTCTTTAGGGGCCCGAAGCACGCGTAGAGGGCCGGGGGAGTAGTACAGTGGACGAGACACACACACACTCTCACACACGATGGCGCACTTATTATCATCCGACGGCTACACCAAGATCGACGGTTCACGCACTACGGGCTGGTAGCCCTCGCTGAACACCACCGCGAATCACAGGCACGCAGCACGGAGCACAGGGAGCTGAGCGTATCGCGGCGGAATAGTTCGTACGGGACTTGCCCCCGTTTCGACCTCGTCGTGGTCGTGGTCGTCCTCGTCGTCGCGCTCGTAGCCGTCCACGTCGCGGCGGTGGTCGCGCGCGCCGTTATCATCCTCCTCGCGTTATCGCCGCGCGATCCACCGTCCCTCTTCCTTCTTCTTCCTCTTCTCCGTCGCCTCCCTCCTCGCCGCCGCCTCGTCGCTTCCTCCTCTTCCTCCTCGCCACCGTCGTCGCCGCCGACGTCGTCGACGTTGGTGCGCGAGACGACGTCGTCCACCACCTCCAGCACCACTACTGCCACCGCCGGCGGCCGCGGGCCGTCGTCCTCTCGTCCTCGCGACGTCACGTCGTCTCGCTCACGTCGTGTCGCGGGCGCACCGCCTTACGTGTGCGGGGCAGCGCGTCTTGTGCGTGCGTGCGTGCGTGCGTGCTTGCGTACGTACGTACTTTCGCACGTACGTACGTCTATCTGTCCGTCCGTCCGTCCGTCCGTCCGTCCGACCGACTAGCTGACTGGCTAACTGGCTGGCGCAGCGTGACGCGACGCGGAGCGGAGCGGAGCGCCTACCGTCGTCGACGCAGCACGGCGGTGCCACCGCGGCCTGCCGTCGTCGGACGCATCCTGCGAGGACTGCTGCACGTAGCGAACCGATTGTTTGGAATGGCGGATCGAACGGGCACGCACGGTTGCCGCATCGTGCGGTGTAAACGGTGTAAAAATGGCCGCGCACGACCTGCCTTGGCCCGCGGGACCGATCGTGTCCCCGCTTCGCTCCTGTCCTCTACCTGACTGACTGACTGACTGACTCTCGTCTCTTCCGTGCACGTCCGCGGTGTCCCCCTTCGCCCCGTGAGCGGCGGGCGCGCGCGTACCACGGTACACCGTGACGGACGTCGTCGCCGTCGCCGTCGCCGTCGCCGCGTCGTGTCACGGGACGATGACGCGTGACGCGCGCCGTCGCTGGCGCATCGTCGCTCCGGCGGTGCGGTACTCGCCCCCGTGCACGTATTACGCGTTAAATACACCGGGGTTAGCCACCGAGGGTACAGTGCCGCCGCCGCCGCCGCCGCCGCCGCTGCGCCGCGCCGCGAGGGGAAGAGACGGAGAGCGAGAGCGAACGGACGAGTCAACGTGCGAGAGAAACAGAGGCGGCAGCGGGACGGAGACGGAGCGGGAGAGCCCGTGATCCACGGCGAAAGGCACCACCACACGCCCCGTTTTACGCGCGAACGACGCGACTTTGCCGCCGATGCTGTCCACGTCCACCGCCGATCCTCGCACTCGCACGGCTATGCATTTCTGTCATCCGCCTGGCCCTCTATACTCGTCTCTGTCGCACCACCGAGGGAATATGGCGTACTATCTACGCTCCGCAGACGGTGCATACACGTACACACACGCGCACACACACGTACATCTCCACAGACACATATACAAGCAGAACGGAGAATCGCCCTACGGTCTCTCGTTTGGGGTCGTGGCTCTCGCCACGGTACCGAGCTTCGCTCTCTCTCCTCTTCTCTTCCTCATCGGTCTCTGCCCCCCTTCCCCGTCCCCCGCCCTCGCTCCACGCGAGAGCCCTCGACTTTGGCATTCCGCCCTCTAGGCGACTAGGTACCTTTCGTTTCTTCCCTAGAGAAGGAACGACGAATCGACCTGCGACGACGCGTAGCGCCCTCTGCGCTCCTTCTGATGAAAGTTCAGGCCGCCAGGTGTCGCCACGTACTTCGCGCGAACGGTATCGATTTTCGATGCGCGACGCGGCGCGCAATTTCGATACGATCGTGCCGAGAATAGGAACGAGGACCCGAGACGCGAGTCTACCGCAGCGAATGGCTATTAACGTCTTGTGGATTAACGAGCGAGTGCTTGACCAGCTTAACCTTTTCAATGCTTTTCGTCGAATAAGATCGTAACGTGAAAATTTTCGCAACGGGCAGATGTTTTTAAATCGCGTTATTCAAATCTGGACAAACAAGGACGAAAAATCGCGATATTTTGACGGTGATTACCGATAAATAATAATAATAGCAAATAACAATAATAGCTTTATTGATGTGCAGAACATAATATACATTTATAAACATATGGTCGCAGTGTAGTGTAGTTGAGAGCAGCACCTCAAAAGGCGGAGGCATCAACAATAATGCTGTTTATATAAGCCTGGACCTTTAATATAATTTAAATAAAATAAAACAAAATACAGAGTAAGAAAAATTAGTAGAAAGAGATAATAAAAAGAATAATTGACAGACGAGCAGATAAGTTATTTCGCATTACAGATAAAGCAGTTGTACGTGAAAATGAGTCAAAGATGAGACGCGATGTACAGAGAAGCAGCTGTTCTAAAAGTAGAAATGGAAGTAAAAGAGCGAATGTCATTAGGTAACAAGTTTAAGTATTTGACTGCTGCATAAGAAAAAGCAGCCTGAAATTTGGCTGTACGATAAAGAGGATAAGACAGTGACGACTGGAAACGTGTGGAAGACGATGAGATGGAGTGAAATTCATGGTTGAGGTGAAGACAATCACGTAGGTAGGATGGGGTATCTGAGAACGTAGAACATTATAAATTAAACAATACAAATGAAGAATGAATGAAATGATGAAAATCTTCTCCTTAATTTTTTGACGTTCGCTATCGAGAATATTACAGAATAAAAATATCTTTTGCTTTCTCTCGATATATGGTTTCCGATTTAGCATTAACTTTTATGAATGTGGATGCCGCAGGATTTTTTACATAAATCGCGAAAATTTCGATTTAGAAAAAATATATATATGTTTAACATATATAATTGAATGCAAAATGAGATACTGATTTCAAGATGTTATAACGTCTCGCCCTCTATATAATGTCCATTTCCACCAATGTAGATTAATTTTGGTTTAATCTCGGTTTAACTCAGGGTTGGGCGTTTACGCGTAAAATATAATAGTCTACATCTACGCGTAAACAATGTAAACTTTAAAATTGACTAGACCGCGATATGTTTGAAACAATTTAAATTCGAGATAGGCCACTGACGGTCATAGCAGATCTTAGGCCCAGTTCCACAATCTCCAGTTAACTTAACCAACCGGTTATTCCATTGAAATTGACCAATCGCATTTGTTAATTTTGCTTAACGACAAATGCGATTGGTCAATTCCAATGGAATAACCGACCGGTTAAGTAAACTGGAGATTGTGGAACTGGGCCTTAGTGCTCCAATAATATTAATGTGTGATATTTCTATAAACTGGGCGCCGTTACTATCGGTCTTGAAACGCAGCTCTTTGAATATCACAATATTAAATTGATAATCAATTTAATGATACTGATGCATCTATAAGATTCGCCTCTCCCCATCCCAACCCGAAAAACTGTGAAGAAATTTGTTGCGAAAAATATTACCTTAGTCAATGTAAACTTTGTTTTACGTGGTGTGTCATCTATGTAAACAATCAGTAATTTGTGCATTATCACACATCGGAGATTTGCATTTCGTTTGCAATTTCGATTTCTCAGTTGCATTTACTATTAAATATCTTCATAATTAATACTACAATTAAATACAGTTATTATTATTTTATAATAATTTAATTGCTTTTTCTTTGCATTATGCTATCCCAACTAATAGCCAACTTATTATATAATAGTTTACATTGTTTATACTCTACATGAAAAAAGTCCGTGCATTACGTAGACAATACATAAACAATCCATGTAGACGTAATCTTGAAATCTACGGCACAACCCTGGGTTATCTTTTTCTTGTTCTAAGAATTGGAAAAGGTAAAGAGTAAATTAAACCGAGATTAAAATTAATCTACATTGTTGGAAATGGACGTAAAGGTTAAAAATAGAAAAGACGCATCCGCGCGTCAATCGTCACGGACGTAAGACGGAGATTACTCCCGTCGATATGGCGATCCCATTCGCTGAACGGTAGGCTCGCTCCGCATCCTTAAAATGACGAACGAGGACGTTGGTCGCGCAAACCGGACTGGTGACGTCACGCCGCCGGCCGCATCTCCTTCTCGCCCGCATCGCCGCGGTTGGGCCGCACCTGGAGAGGCGCGCCTCCTTTGAACCAGTTCGCGGGAGCAATTACGCTCCCGCTTTTGCGAGAGCGCGCCTCGCAAAGCGCTATTCCGCGATCCGCGTCCATTTCACGCGCCCGGTTTTGGAGATCGGTAACGTTTCCAAATCCATATAGGTAAACCCGTCGCGACTTCCAGACTCGCCTACGTACGTGTCCAAAGTGTCCGGATAGACTTACCCGAGACCGTGATGACGTCCTTCACAGTGATAAATGACAAATTGAAATTCATCGAATCGACATTGAATCGACGTCGAAATCATCGAAATTACATAAAATTTTATGTCGATTCGATGTCGATCGATGAATCATTTCTCACTGGGTTATAGTAAACACAAAATTGATTTCGAAGGCCTCAGGGACGTTAAAGATGTTAAATAACTCTGGAGCTTTAAATAAATCTCGTTATCAAAAGGATATGCTGCACCCATGGGCGTCTGCAGAGGGGGGTAAGAGGGGGCATTGCCCCCCCTCTGGAATCAGCCAAAAATTAAGCATTTGCTCTCCCTTTGAATAAAGGAAAGACAAAGTTATGCTAACTGATCTCTGCCCTAATCTATAGGATTATAATTTCAAAGGGTGTATAAATTTTAAATTATAAGTATTCTAATTCTGGAAGTAATATTTTGAATCATGTCCCCTTCTGGAAAAAATCCTACAGACGCCCTTGGTTCCACCTTTACCCTTTGCGATCCTATGTCGAGTTGGACTCGACATAATGCGTACAGGCGACAGCCTCCCACACACAGTCGATACTGAGCATCAATTACATTACATCTATGTTTAAATTTTGCACTCAACAATGTAAACGTAATATAAAAACATGTGTTATATTACATTTATATTGTTGAGTGCGAAATTTTAACATAGATGTAATGTAACTGATGTTCGATGTCAACTAGGCTGTTGCGTAATTCTTCAAGCATTTGAATTCTGTAATCGATAAACTATATTTATGGATAATTGTAAATTATATTTATGGGATCTCCATAAATTTCTTTGAGTAATAAAAATTCTTTGATTCATGTTAGGCCAACCGATTAGATAAAATTGAAGATGAAATACTTGAGATACTTCGTTTATTTGCGAGAAATAGTATTTGAATCGCAAAAGGTTAATAAAAGTACCGAGAGGTATTTTTGGCTATTTCTATTTTTGAAATTAATATTCTATTTCTTGAGAAAAAGATACGTTTTTGAAATTTTTTTGATTTTTTATTAATTTATAATACATAAAAAGTAAAAAATTTCCAGATCTTATTTTTTATGCAAGAATATTTATATTATCTAATCTAAAAAATGGAAACGGTCGAACATGACTGTTCGGTACTTTTAGTGTTAAGTTTCAACTAAGGAGACCATATTCGACGAAGAGATCACCTGATATTCGGGGCACGAGCAAGTTTTTTGGGGACAAATCTGAAGGATCTGTCGAAAATCTGCGACAGTGACGATTTAACGCGCTCGCGGCATTCAGCGTATATTGACATTGACACCGTTTCGCCGATACATCGAACGTATTATGCATTAGTGCCGAGATTAATGCGCGTGTTTTGGTCCCAAGGTCTCGATAACTTCTCGATCTACTTGCACGATTTGCCGCGGCTGCGCAGGAATCAGATTGCGCCGTCAAGGAAAGCGAGAAAATTATGATCGTAGACGGAGAGAACGGCGCGTAATAGATACATTTCGTACGATTGTCGAGCTTTCTATTGTTGATTTATACGAGCGGCGTACCGACGCGAAAACAACATCTCGATGTTATCACGCGACTTTTGCATACATTAGCGCCAATTATTGGCTGCACCGTTCGACGAACGAATCGATGAAAGTTCATTGGATAACAATCCGCGGATGATAGTTGAACTTTTAACTAACAATAAGCCTGCACACACTGAGAGAAAAATTTATGATATTTGTGACTATAATTAAAAGTTAAATAATTATGATTAGGTGTATACCATTTTTATAGTTATTATTGCTATAATGTTAGTAGTAATAACAAAAAAATAGTCACAAATACCATAATTTAACTATATTATTATAGTTAATTATTATAGTTGGAACCGATTCCAACTATAATAATATAGTTAAATTATGCTATTTGTTCTATTTTTTTGTTATTATTGGATTTTGTTATTAAATTATGGTATTTCTAACTATTTTTTGTTATTATTTGGAACCAGTTCCAACCATTAATAATTAACTGTAATAATATAGTTAAATTATGCTATTTGTAACTATTTTTTTGTTATTATTACTAACATTATAGCAGTAATAACTATAAAAATGGTGCACCTAACCATAATTATTTAACTTTTAATTATAGTCACAAATATTATAAATTTTTTTCTCAGTGCACTGTTAATTCCTTTGGGTCATTTTTAATTATTCTATAAGTCGCCACTGTTCCTACCCAATATGTAGTCATTTTAACTAAAACATTGGTTAACATTTAACCATGTATGTGTCAAAATAACCACATTTGTCGTTAATTTAACTAAAACAAGGTGTCGAAATTAACAACATATTGGGTAGAAGCAGTGGCGACCTATAGAATAGTTAAAAATGACCCAAAGGAATTAATAGTGCAGGGATCTCTCTGCTTTTCGATGCAACTCGAGTAAAGCCGGTCCCAGACGACATGGCTAATATACGCCAACGACGTTAGTAAATGCATTGGCTATCAATGCTGGACCAATATTAGCCATATATGAATATACAGTACAATTGCATATCTACATGATATACATAATTAGCAACACTTTAATTTTATTTATTCATTATTTATTTACGTAGCGTACATTGGCCATTTCGTCTGGAACCGCTTTAAGACGAGTCGGTTCGCGAATATCGAGTAATTTGTGAGAACACGTTCTTTTTCCAACGGTTGTTCCACCTTCTTGGTAAGCTAACTAATAGTTAAATCATATGTCTCTCTTTGTTTCTCCTTCGAATTAGACAAAGATAAACATATGATTTAACTGTTAGGGCTCAGACACGATGAAAGGAATAAGGAACAAGAAATTAAACATAGGGAATTGGGATGTGGAGGAAGGAAGAATGAAGAATCTTTCTTCTTTCTTCTTCCACATCCCAATTCCCTATGTTTAATTTCTTGTTCCTTATTCCTTTTATTGTGTCTGGGCCCTTAGTTAGCTTATCAAGAAGTTGGAACAATCGGTCCTAAGGCCCAGTTCCATAATCTCCAGTTAACTTAACCGGCCGGTTATTCCATTGGAATTGACCAATCGCATTTGTTAATTTTGCTTAACGACAAATGTGATTGGTCAGTTCCAATGGAATAACCGGCCGGTTAAGTTAACTGGAGATTGTGGAACTGGGCCTAAGGCCCGGTTTTTCATTATATCTGGTTAACTTGGGGTTTAGGATTTTGACCAATCGTATTTGACAATTCGGCCACTTGTTCAAATGCGATTCGTCAAAATCCTAAACCCCAAGTTAACCAGATAATGAAAAACCGGGCCTAAGGAGCTTACAGTACCACGCGTGTAAAAGTCTTGAAAAGATTTACCTAACACGTTGACTGCCAAATACGAATGAACTCGTAGTTGACGATCTACAGACGAATGCCAGCTATTCTTCGATTCGATATTTTGGAGGGGGAAATAAAAATTTTATTGTAAATTTCGATGAAGAATAAATATAATTGAACAGCATATTAAAATAACATATAGTCGACATGTTAAACGAGCTTGCGATTAGTCGAAGAGCGCGACGCTGTTACGTGTCGCGTAATCTCCGGCGACACGAGAAATAAACCCGCGTAATAACCATTGTTGAAAGAACCAATGACAGCAATAATCCCGCGAGGCACTGTCGGCGACAAATAGAGCAGATCGGCAATATCGTTGACTCACCCGCGCGCGCTGTCGTAATCGCGCGCGATGTCGGACGGATCCCGATCGATTTGCGAAAACGAGGGAGATGAGGGGGAGGGGGCGGGGGCGGGGACGTTCTACCGATGTTCTCTCATGTCGCTAATTAATCATCGAGAGCGATCGGCCGTCGCCATTTCAGGTCGACCTTGTATGCCAGCATCGCCTCGTGCGAGGGTACATGGGAATTGCGAGAGAACGCCGGTGGGACGCCACAGGAACCCACATTTCGATTGTGTGACCTGCGAGTGAATCGCTTAATATACCGAATCCGATGCACGGTATAAGGCGCTCGGGCGGAACGGTGCGCATTTGCATATTAACGACCTCGAGCGCTAAGAATGGGCTTCTGAAAATGCTTGCTCGCGCGGTCCGGAACGTGCCTGCTTACTTATCGCGACGGCGCCGTTCGCGGACGCCTCGCTAAAAATTCGCGCGAATACTTACGAGACCTCGCGTAACGGAATTAAATCAGGAAACTTTTTTCGGGACGACCGTCCTACAACTCGCGAAAGCAAGTCCCAAGTAAATCCGATAGTCCCTAAAAAACGTCAGGTGGATCATTACCCCGTAAGCAAGAGACACTAAAGTGCAGCATTTAGAAATGTCGATTTTATGTGCATATTTTGAACGTTTGTAAATAATATTGTATAAATATTTCAAAAAGATTAATTGATAACATGATTTTTTAAACATTGTTGAAATGTTTTAAAAACATTACTGCAAATATTTTTTTAGTATTACATGTTCTATACAGGATGTCCCAAGACTCGAGGTCTATACATTAAAAGCGTGTTATTGAAGTTATTTAGAGTTGAAATTGTTTAATAAACATATGTCCGTAAATGCTTCCTAACAGAATTACAACCATTGAAAGTTGTCATGGGACACCCTGTATATATACAACGTTAAAATTATATACTTGTAAACGTTGCATGTTGGTGAATATCGTTATAATAACATTGTAGCAATGATTTTTTGCTTACTGGGTACTGTTACTCGACGATACAATTTTATTATCCTTTCTTCATCTTTTCTTTGGTCCTGCATTCGTAATCTGTGCATCCTCCTAAAGTTGTACAATACTATAATTATTAGATATATATCCAATATATCCAATATATATATATATATATATATATAACCGAATATATCGCAGTAAGATTTAATGCTTCTACAATACGCATTTTTATTCCTATCCGTTCGGTTCCCATACAGCACAGAACATTGCAGCAACATTTCGACAATATTGCAATGTTACTGCAATGTTACTGCAATGTTGCTGCAATTTCTGTGCGGTATGGGAGATTGCTGATTGCTGATTTTTGATGCAATATCAGAAATTAATAATAATTACTTTCGCAAGAAGGACTCCTCGACTCGGTTCATTTGACATTTTCGGCGTGGTATTTCGCTATGCCCTTGCTTTTAGACACTCTTAGTTTCAGCATTCTGAAAGTGATAAAAGATGTCGGCGCGGATAGATTCTATAACGGAGCGCGTGCTTCAGAAAGGTCTCAAGGCGATCGCGGGCTTTAATGGGTTAATGGGACGTTAATCTCCGTCTCTCGCGCGCGGCGATGTCTCCGATTGGACGAACGCCATCGTGGCAGAGATATACACGGTGTTTGCCCATTCGGGCGTGTACTCGGTTGTCGCGTACGTGCCTGTTGTTTACAGTGGCTTCGCCCCGCCGATCCTCACCTCCTACTACTCGATGTCCCGTTCCGACAGTCTCGGCGTAAGATAGCGAAGCTGTTTCGTCCGTTAAAAAATTCTTTCCTACGCGTAGGCGCTTAGAACGATCTAATAAAATAACGAATACCCTGGAAATGTCCGATGTTTTGTTCTGCAGTACTTATTCAAGCGCTGTCAGACGACTCGGATATGAAAGCGTAAACAATATGAAGCCAGTTATGCACTGTTAAATTTGTAATGTTAAATTGAACCAAAATTATTTATAACCATTCCTGTAGGTCGCCAGGAGCAGTGACCAATATGTTGTTAATTTAACTAGAACAATTGAGTTACGGTTGTTTTTTAACCACATACTTTGTGTTAAAATAAAAAATTTTGACACATGAAAGTTAAAAATAACCAAATATGATTTAATCCCAAATATGAATTAAAATATGAAGAAACTGGTTTAAATTTGATCCTTTAATATCTAACAGTGTGTGCTCGCATTATTGAAATTCCAATTGAAATTCTTTCGGAATAACGAATAAAATCAGTCAATGGAAAATGATTGGCTATATAGGCAAACCATAAAAACTCAATTCAAGGCCAATGAGAGTCTAAAGCGCAGATGTACGTGCGATAATACGACTACATTTTTTATGCACTTCTAACGATCTCCAATTTAACTTCTCGTGCACATGAAAATCTCCTCAGCTGGTGTTCGAACAGTTCTTGTAATATAACGATGCGGTAATGAGTGGGTAATTAAATCCGGGTCTACTTGAAGTCCATTATAGTTAATAATATAACAGAAAGAGAGAGATATCTCATATTCTTACCTTCGTACTCCTTTAAGTACGAAATGGCCAGTCTCTATAATCGTTTTGAAGTTCTAAAAAAAAATTTCATCCGAGACGTTGTATAATGATGCGGTAATGAGTGGGTAATTAAATCCGGGTCTACTTGAAATTTATTATAGTTGCTAATATAACAAAGAGATATCTCAGATTTTTGCCTTCGTACTCCTTCAAGTACGAAGTGGCCAGTCTATACTGAGAAAGTAGTGTTTGGTATTTATGACTCTATAATTGCATAGTAAAATAATTATGATTAAGAGGTCCTTTTTTATTGTCAATACTGCTATACTGTTAGTAATAATAACTTTATTTGCATAGTTTTGCCAATCATGTTTTGCCAGTCATGGTTAAAACAATTGTAAAAATATTGTTGGCGCTGAAAATAACTATAAATTATGGTAATTGCAACCATTCCTTTTTCTCAGTGTATATGGTCACTTTGGAATTCTAAAAAAACTTATCGGACACATTGTAACGAGTACGCTGAAACTTCGTAACGAATTATTCAGTCACGCGTTTGTTCCTATTCCACAACTCTCGCAGTTGCTATTCGCGCTTTCGATGGCAAGCTGGTCCACTTAACTCGCATCGTCCGGGACGTTCCTTTTTAGGAAACCTCGGGAAAGAAGAGTGGTCCAGGTTTCACGGATCCGGTAATATTCGGTGTCACATGATGCGCCGAATTCTATATTTGTCTTTCTGGTGTGGCCGCTGGTCGAAGGAGTGTTCCGGGCGGTAGCGGCGGACCACGCATTCTGGGGCGCCTCACCTGCTAGACTCGAGCCTGAGGTACCCCAGGTGGATCCGTCAGAAAGTACTCGACGGCCGGACAGTATCGCGAGCGCTGGCGCGAAAGCATGCGGCGCGAGTCTCGTCGAGTACTTTCGTTCCGCGCGTCGTGAGGAACGCGCTCGTTCGCGTTCGCGGTCGCTCGTCGTTCGAATCGTCCCTTTCCGCCAAGGAACAAGGACGAAAAATTAATTTTTCGCGATACGGGAAGCTGTCGCCGAGGAAAAACGTCGGTTTCCTCAAATTCGCCGAAAACCGATCTCGTCGTGCCGATTTTCGCGAGGATCTCTGGACACAGCTCGCGGGAGCAAGCGCGAACGTGCGGACCGTGGAGTGTGGGTGAGTGTAAACAATCGGCGGTTCTCCTTGTACTCTCGCGTTCTCATCTTTTCCTCAGCTAAAAATTTCACTGCGTTCTAACGTCCTACGCTCTCCGATCTCTCTTTCACGCGCGGCGCCGATACTCGCGTGCATTTCGCGTTTCCGAGAAAGGATCGGCCGACGCATCGGCGAACGGCTTTTCCTCGCCGAGGATATTACGCGAGTGGCATTGTCATGCCTCTTACATAACGAGTCGTGCGGCAGGAGCGATGAGAATCTTCCCAGTGCGCGATCGAGCGTACGAGGCGCTTTTCGGGACGTTCGATAGACGCGCGTTTATCGATTTCGAATCGCGCCGTTTTCCCGCGATCGTCGCCCGCTGATAACGATCGGCCGCGCGATCGGTCGCCGCGTGTCTCGACCTCAAACTGTATTTGGCGTGAAAGCCAAGGTACCCGTTCCCGCTGATAGATCCTCAGTGTCGCGCGGTCCTAAAATGGATTCGAGCGCGATCGAACGAGCCCGCTTCGCATTTTCAACCAAAATGGCGACGTCCTTGGCGAGGTCACGTGTCCAGCGTCGCCGTCCGCTGTTAGCCCGCACTCGCTTAAATCGCGCTTGGTTTTCGCGCGTCTCGCCGCGCGTTGAAATCACCGCGGCGACACGCGTCGGCGACGGGCCGGCGATTCAAACGTCCCGCGCGCACTTTATCTCGATCTATTTAACGACGGAGAGCCTCGCCACTGTCGATTAACGCTAATTTAGTCTCCCGTCGTCCGCGTTATTACGTTTACGCAGCAATCGGGGCTGCAGAAGCGGCCGGAGCTAATGAGACGTTAGTGAAACCTCGTCGATGTAGTTCTTCGAAGAAACGCAGGCGTGTGTCATAGATTTCTTCCTTTGAAACAATACAATGGCACATATTTATTTAAGCTTTACCTTAAGCTTTATAAATGATTTGAAAATTAATTTTTAATGAGCAGATTAACGCTTTATTCGACAAATTTGTGAGAAATTCGCTAAAAATCTTTTTGTACGACTTCCGCGAATGTCGTGAAGTTCATAGGCGCCCTTACAACTTTTTTAAAGGGCGGCAGAGTGTAAATATACTTAGGGGTGCCAAACGAACGTATTTTCAAATAATATTTTTTAAAGAAATATTTATGCAGATTTTTATTTTTAATTGTATAAATTTTAAACAAAACATTATCTGGTTGTCAATCATAAAATCATTCTAAATTGAAAAAATTAAAATCCAGGAGGACATATGCTTCTCCTTGCTCCCCTCATGGGCGCCCATGGTGAAATTATGAAAGAAATCGTGAAAAATATTTTCACATTCGAATTTATGTATATCAAGAAGTCTGCTGTATCAATTAGTCAATCTGTTTTTGTAGAGAAACTTAGTAGAATCGACGGGCAGTTCAAACGACCGTGAATGTATGAAGAAGAAACGAAATTACCATTTTCTATTAAGAAGAATTTAATGGCCCCATTACTGTCAAGAATAATTACATTATTCCTTACGCGAATTTTTACTCTCGCGAGTTCATCCTGTCCTAGACAAAGTGCGTAAAATGTCACGGACTTTTCGAGTTATTCGCTTTTACGCGCTGACGCATCCCTGACGTCACACGCATATCCAATAAGGTGAGACTAACATGGTCGTATGGCGGATTACCAAAGGAGCACGTTGTCAATGCAAAGTGCATGCTTATCCTCTTAGATCTATTCATGAGATATGAAACGTTTATTGGCGTGACGTTTACGTGATCTCCGTCGAGGAAAACAGAGTAAAGAATGTTAATTTTGAAATACACACATGTTTACAAAATAATCCTGAAAATCTGACGCAACGAATATGTAAAGATTTTTATCGAAATTTATTACAAAATTTGATTTGCTTATTAAAGAGTTTCTTGGGTTTCCTCCTATATGATTAATTGTACGATAAAATAATCGCACTATAATTATAACATCGTGCAATTAAAGGACTTATAATTAACAGTCCTGAATAATTTAAGCATCGTATAGCGCATTAAGAGATTATACAATAACTTTGTATATATACTGCAGCCTCCTGTGAAGTACTTAAAAATCGCATTAAGCACATTTAATGTGCAGTCGTTTCAAAACCACACTTTACGATCATAGATTCTATAGGTAGAAAAAAAATCTAAATACTTATACGTACCTGTCCATAGACTAAAGTGGGGAGAACGCGTGCGTAATTCCAACCGCAAGGACGCAAGTGTTCAGAGGCGTAGGCAAAGCTCTTTTTAAAACGGATTAAATTGCTTCGTTCGTGAAACTCTTCGTGGTGGTGCGGCCATTGAGATGATCAAGCTGAGCACTTAATACCTGTTATAATTAGAACATTGAAACGTTACAGAAATAATATATACATCTGTTATACTTCTGTATATATTGATACTTATTAGTATTAACTACGATCGGAAAATCTAAACCTTGTATACATTTTTTTCATTTTTTTGTTCCAGCATTGTGATACTGATTTCTCGCGCTAATATTATCTGTTATATATTTAATATAAAAAAGTCACTCCGCTCATTCTACTGCTGATATTCCATTTTTTGCAAATTCTGGAATTATTAACCTCGAGAGCCGCAACGAGAAATGAATCGTTCCTCAATTGTCAATTATTCTTTCAGACGAGCAGACAACTTAATCCGCGCGAACGCTTCGCGATCAAGGACTCGCGAAGTGTTGCTTGTGGAAGAGGTGCGAGTCACTCGCGCGTCACTTACGCCATTGATATAGGGCATAGAGCAACCGGCCGTACGTGGTGTCTTTAGCCATCTCGATATCGTATCGCGGGTACCATATCGAGGTGGTCGCGACCACAGGCCCGCGTGCCACCGCGGCCTTCGGCTTCTCTCTACTCTCTCAGAAAGAGCTTCCCGATGAATTATTGCAGCTCCGCGAGCTGCGTGTTCCTCACATGTGCGTCGACGTAGCGGAAGAATGAGAAGAGGGATGGCACGCTCGCGGCGGCAAGACTAATATCTCGAATCGAATCCCGTATCGCCGAAGGAACTGTGACGTTCTTTCCATCACCCTGACTGAAAGATCTGACTGTGATCTATATAAAATGTCGGACAACCGTAATATTAAACTTAATTCCCTTAAAGATCTTCGATGTCGCACAAGAGCGTTAGCAAGAGTGACCAGAGCATTTTTCTTTAATACCGTCTCCCTTCTTTCCTTCAATCAAAGCTTCATGCTTTACTATTTTGGTTAATTCTTTAAGGCCCAGGCATCGATTCCGTTTGAGTAAAATTTACGATCAACGATCACAATAGTGGCTTGTTTAGCGGGAACACCATTGTTTTACGAATTGAGATAGAGAATCTAGCTCCATATAAAACGGATCAAGAGTATTACATCGACAGAAACACTACTTTGTCAATACAAAACATTTGGGAAGAATTCAAAGTGAATGTACATAATTATGTACACTGGGCCTTAAAGGGTTAAAATAAAAATAGCATTATTTAATTAAAGAAGACATTGCTGATCAAAGCGTTCACTTTTATCTCCAACCTTTTAAACTTCTTTGCACAAGTTAATTATCGTTTTGATATAATTGTAATATAGAGCGTGAGCAGAAGTGTTATCGCCCATGGTTTGTCAGCTGATTTCCTGCTTGCCACGACAGACCGAGTAACTCGACAGGAACATCAGGACTACGTAGCAGACATGATCGAATGATGGAGGTGATTTCGACACGTCGATACGAGGCCCGTCCACCGGCGAATACCCACTCCTCTATTCTCGTGAGTAACATTTTCTCCGGCCTCTTCAGAATGCATTTTCTCAGATACTCGCGCGTTTCTCCTTTAGAGTTCATATTCTCGCGCCTACATTCGTACCTGCTCAAAATATCTAATATGCAAAATGTTGTACAAAACAACGAGGCGTTCAAGCTGGAATAAATCTCAGAGACCAATATAACAATTTGCCGAGTGGAAGATGGATAAAAAATAGAGTTGGTCGAACGAAAGATTGACCCACATTTATTGAATGAAAAATTCCATTCTATTTTGGTAGCTAAATCCATCAATCTATCACTTGAAAAAAATTCTGTGTTCAATTATCGGCTTTCCTCAATGATACTTTTGTTCAGCCTTAAATCTCCAGCAGATAAAATGTTTTTGATTAATTATTCTTGATTGACTGTAATTCGCATAATTGTGTCGGACATAATTCTCTGCGAATCACTCGCGCGTTCATTCGCCGGAGCCGATCTTGCGAATGATCTTACTCCAACGTTAACGTCCCTGTCGGATCGGAATCTGCCGGGTGTCGGTCAGAAGTTTAGTCGCGTGTAACATGGAGTAAGAAAGCGGTTACGGCGAAGTTATTTGCGGTAGACGTACTTCTCGCGATACGTAACTTCCCCGGAATGTCCTTAGCCGAAAGGAATCGCCTCTCCGACGCTCTCGCTCGTAGGCGGATTTACATACGTATTGTTTCCTTTTTCAGGTTGACCCTGAGAACTCCGTGGCATTAATCAAAGAAGGTAAATTCCTCGAACAGAAATGTTAATCTAAAATGGTAATCTGTCGGCCGTTTATGCCGCCAGCATGCAAACTGAAAATTTATTAAAGCGACGCTATTAACATCAACATAATTCATCATAACCAGAAGAGCAGAAAGAGAACAGTAAATACATTATTCCACATGATAAATGCGAAATAGCAAACAGATATTGTAATGTACTGTCAGTTCACTTATAGAGAAATATTTTATATTTCTATAATATTTACTAGAATGTATACTGTAATATTTACTATAATATTTACTATAATATATTTACTTTTTATTTTACTAGAATATATTTCCGTAATTTTGAGAATTTAAAATTTTCGTCGCTTTTCGAAACGCACTAAGAGGCTAAGTGTTATAAGATGCCCGACCCAAAAGCTTCTAGTACTTGAATGACCTAGAACTATACCTGCCAAACCCTCATCTTTACCGTTCAAATAATAGATTAGATAACGTGAGCTGGGCATTTTGAAAAAGTAAACCAATTTAAAGGATCCTTTTCTGCCGGTTCTGTTTGTTTTATTCGGCAAACATCGCGATCGCAAAAGTAACTGTTTACTCGAGGCGTATAGCTGTTGTTTTGTTCATTTGGCGTACCCAGAAGTACGATAGTTGACAGCGGTGTCGACAGAGGCACAAAAGACACCTCTCCCTCTGCCGCCGTCGACTCATCATCCGCGTTTTATGTCCGTTTGTTTGGGACCGAGAAATTAGTTTTGCGAAACAATGCCGGTGTTGCGAGCCATGCTGAAAGAATGCCCGTTTCCGGCTTTCAGAGGAATGGGAGACCCGCAAGAAGAAGGAGATTACCACCACGCGGCAGATCGAGACGAGGGTGAAGCGGCAGGTCGTCCTCGAGGACGGCGAGGTTGTCGTCGACTCCGGACCTCTTGTTACGACGAACACGACCGAGGATGTCGAGCAACAGGAGCATACGACTCAGGAGGTTCGCATGTTTATCGAGTAGCATAAGTGAATAAATTTAACTCGCGATAAATATAATATAATATGAATTTTGATGATATAAACACAAATAGTGTAAATAATCGTGAACCCTTAAAATCTATCTCATAATAACGCTAAATCATCCTTGATATATCAAATTTTTCTATCCTTTGTAATAGTCAAAAAGATACCAGATCGCGTTTTAGTCATAATAATCCTGGTGAAAATTTTTCTTAAAATTCTTCATATAATTTTTTAGAATTTTTATATAAGTTTCAGAATTTTTCAGAATTTCTGTATAATTTTATAACTTTTTAGAAAATTATACGGAACACTTTTCAGAAGTGCTGAGAAAGTCTATATCTTTTCTAGAATTCTTCACGTATGTGAATTCTGAAATATTCTAAGATTTCTCATTCCATAATTTCTGAAGAAAGCTTATAAAATCTGTAAAAGTTCAAGATATTTTTTTCTGAAATCTTCATAAATTTAAAACATAACAAATTCTTAAAAATATTATGAGATAGGAGAATCTTTTCGCCAGGGAATATTTACGAAACCAAAGATGTAACGATCAACAATCGCCAGAATTACCTTCTTCTCACTTCTTTTCGACACGCGTCCATTGTTCATCGATTCTGCATACATTTGCGTGTCAGAATCGGCTTCCTTTGTAGTATCGCGCGCGCAAGGAAACGTGCTTTTAACTGGTCCGCGAACCGGTGTTTAGAGACGCACGACCGGGGATCAACCGCAGGAGGTCGACTGGCGGCCGGCGGCAGGTGGTACTGTGACCGGAAATGGCGGTAACGTCGTGCAAAAGGAGCTGAACGAGACGGTGGTGAGGAGCCGCGAGGAGATCGAGGAGAGACTCGAGACGGAGGATCGTCAGCAGTTGGGAGATATCTCGGACGAGGTATATATGCACCCGCGCGACACACCCACCACCTGAATTCCACCTGCGCGTGCCGCGGGGAACACGGCTGTATGCGCATTCTCTTTCCCGGCATCGCGAAAAGGTCGCGCCGTTTGTTCTCCAAAGACTCGTCCCGTCTGATAGCTCGGCGCGAGTCGACGTGTCTTAGCACGGCGTGACTCGGTCAGCACGGCGCCAGATATTCACTTCACGTCGTTACGAAATCATTTGCGAAGCCGAAGAAAGGAGGCATGTTCGAGCGATATTTCTCTGCTGGAGATCTCAGGACGTCGCACTTTTGCCGGGAAGCCACGGTCCTATATACCGAAAACGCATATCGAGAAAGATAAAGATATCGCGGCTCTGAGAAGAGCTTCTCGTACTTAACTTTTTTCTCTAAAAGTTTTTAGAAGGTTTTGCATGTGACAGCTAAAAAGCGTCTTATATATTCAGATTAGAGAACCTTCTCTTTGTTTTATCCGTTTTTTCACGAAAGATAATGATACGTATGCATTTACTTCTGAAGTAACATGTCAGTTTCTGATGGCTATTTTATTATCGCGTTAATTCCTGACGTTAATCACAAACTATAAATTAAGAATGTTAGCTCGACGTTACGTCGTTTGACATGGTAATAGCAATGAATCGTGTCACGTTCCGAGTGTCATAATAACACGCTGCACACTTAACGCGCGTTAGCGCGGATAGACAAGCCCAGGGATAGCTTGGGGTACAGAAAAAAAGCTCTCACTCTCCCCCCCGATACCAATCTGCGGGGCATGCAATCGCATCCGCGTAAATCGCAACGAGGTTTCACAAACCTCGGAGAGGAGTACCTGGATTGCGAAAGACCGGGCAATAGGTATATACGCGAGAGGAGACGCTCTCGCGCGCATGAACGATTCAGGACGGAGGAGGTCGAATCGTTCTGGGACGAAGAGGACGAAGGAAGGACGGAGTTAAACGGCGAACGAGAGCTGGCGAGCGAGAGAGGGAACGGGAGAGCGAGGGAGAAGGGGATCGCGGAAAGCGAGAGACAAAGAGAGTGAGAGAGGGAAAGGGATCTGAAGAAGTGGAAGTCGATGATCTCTCGATTTTGCTCTCCCTTCACCCAATGGCGATGAAGGAGCCATGAGATGCCCGCAGCCGCAGTCTCAGCAGCTGTTCCGCAAGTCTCTCGACCGCGGGTGCGATCAGCCGCGAATCCGACCGCGATAGTGTCCCCGTGCTCGTTCTCGTCGGCGGAATCGTCGCCGGGGGTGTCGTTGGGAATTCGCAGGAATTCGCCGAAATTCGTCCGCTCCTCCGTGTGGTGACCTGATCCCTTATAGTCGGTCTCAAGCAGTCTCAAGATACCTCGTCGTCGGACAGGACCAGTCGTCCTCGACGCGAGAGATGCCGGGATAGCCGCTCCGCGGAAAAAAGACGCGCTCCGACTTAATCGGACGCGACGTACCGGCGGGATACGTATCGTATCTCTCTAGAGATAATCGCAAAAGGTATAATTAATTGCATTGTCGCATGGTCGCGTTGAAGTTGGACGGATCGCGGACGCGTTCCTAAGTGCATAACGCGCTCGCTGCAAGTAGATCGGAACACAGGTTCGATTGAAAGTAGTGTCACATGGTGAACAGTTTTCTCGGTGTGTATCGCGGCGGTTCGTCATGCTCGTCATCGTCCTGGGCGGATACCGAGTCGTTCTTTCGACGGAGGTCGGAGAATCGTGTCGTGTCATCGTAACCGGCACACACTTTGCGTAATTTTTAATTTACTTGTCCGATGACACGAACAGACGTATTTCTTAATACGTAATATCATTCGACATATAGATTTCACTTCGGTAGGATTGAGGAAATCGGTGTTGCGCGAGCGTCGAATTTGTCAGATGTGATATTTTATAAGAGAAAATATTATTTTTATAATCACAATTATTCAGGAGAGTTAATGAGCCAAGCCAGTTATTCGTGCTAATATGATTGTATTTTAAACAATTCTTAATAAACAAATCATATTAGCACGAATAACTGGCTTGGCTCATTTAGTCTTCTTGAATAATTGTGATTATTAATCTATTGAGTTTAAGATATTAAATTGATTATTTTTATTATTTTTATATTTTTTGTTATATAAATCAAAATAAAATAGAGAGAGAAAGAGAGAACTTAAAATTAAAAATTTTAAACTCAAAAAACTTAAAAAATGGATATAATATTGAAACATATGTTTGTTAGCTAATTATTTGTCACAGATTGCCACGATAATTTTATTTAGATAGGACGAAAGAGCGGTAACCGATAATCATCATTACCGTCGCTTTTCTCTTATTATAAGTTTAAATAATCTAGATGCTATCTGCATGTCAAATAAATGTCCATTAATTGAAGCTTGCGACTGTAATAATTTTCTGGTTTATTACGTCTCCTCTTTTATTCGTGATACATTTACATATTTATCAATATATGTTTGCTCCATTACAGCTGGTTTGGAATGTCGAATCTGTCAGATGTGATATTTTAAAAGAGAAAATTATAAATATAAAAATAAAAATGAAAGAGAGAGAGAGAACTTAAAATTAAAAATTTGAAGCTTAAAACATAAAAAACTTAAAACTTAAAAAATCGATGATTAAGATAATATTAAAACATATGTTTGTTAGCTAATTATTCGTCGCAGATTGCTATGATTACTTTATTTAGACAGGACGAAAGAGCGATAACCGATAATTAGGTATCATTGCCGTCGCTTTTCTGTTATTAAGTTTAAGTAATCTAGATGCATGTCAAATAAATGTCCATTAATTAAAGCTTGTAAAGACTGCAATAATTATCTGGTTTATCACATTTCCTCTTTCATTTGTGATACATTTACATATTTATCAATATATGTTTGCGCGCACTTGCTTCATTACAGCTTGAGTGTCGCATCCCTTTTTAAAAGCAATACATTTTCACGGAAGAAACAGGAAAACAGGCACGGCCGGATCAGCCGGTTTATCGTGACGAGATTTCGAGATATACGTATACGTGTATAGAGGGGAAGATGACTTGCGCGGAGACAATAACTGATCGCGAGGGTTAATGCGGTTCCCACATCTGGTTTTCAGGCTTACCAGAAGGCGGTGCGTAACAATAGGGGCGACTTGCGAGTCGCTCTTGCCGAATCTTCGAAACAGCTGGCGCCGCAGTCCGGTCCGCGGGTCATTCAGCACACGACTAGGTCAAACAAAGTCATCGACACCGAGAAGACTTTGGAGAAAAAGGAACTGAAGGCTGATGGATTAATCGTTACCGAGAAGAAGCGAACGGTCGAGCACGAAGAGGTGAGTCGCAACAGCAAAAACTGGTTAATATACTCCCGCCATCATTTTTCTCTTCTTGTCTCGATCTACCTTCGCTATTTTTAGGAATTGTAAAAGAATATTTATAATCATATATGCATAATATATAACTTCTTTAATAATACATAATTAATCTATATAATTGTAATATCACATGAGAGGAACTTTGCAAGTAACGCGATCGTTCTCGCTTCAGATCAAAGACGACGAGGTTCCGGACGACGGAAAGAACGACGACGACGCCTCTGAAACGAAGAAGGAGAGCTCGCAGAGATACGTGAAGAAGAGGGAAGAGGACGTGGTGGACTACATCTCGGCCGGCGAGAGAGTCGGCCGAGAAATGCGCTACGTCGCAGAGACAACCGAAGGAGAACGAATAGGCGACTGGTCACCATCACCGACGGGCATGCGGACGACTCGTTTTCACAAGTATTCCGGTACGTCGCCTTTCTCTATTGATTTTCTATCGCCACGTTCCACATGTTTACGAATGGTTGACCAGGCGGTCAACGGATAATCGTGAGCGGTACTGAGATATAAAATTTAACAGCTGATAAACTGACTGAATTCCTCTTTCATCCTCAAAACTGCTGTATGGTATCTTCAATAAAATAAATTGTATATTCAATAAAAGTTATTTTCATTATTTTTCGACTTTGAAGTTTATTGAAGTCTATTGAAGAAAATATCATTCTTCTACTGATACGTTTCTCTTCTCTAGAAGATCGTATTATTACAGGTTTCTCGGATGCCGCTCGAAAAGATGCTCTGACGAAGAAACCGTTGGACCTCGAGGAAGAGGACGAGGCTAGAAAATTCGAAACGTCGAAGTGGCTGGAAAGCCACTTCGGCAGTGATTCGCGTTCCTCGCACGGGTCCCTCGATGCCGATGACTCTCCTCTTCCAACCGGTACTAACACGAGCTATATCAATGTCACCATGAAGTCCTGTGCACCGAAGGAACGCGATTATCAAAATGTAAGCCGCAATCAGCGACGTGGTCGAGAGTCGGATTCGCCTTCAGGATATTTTCATGGAATCAGTGAATGGTCGGAACGATATCAAGGAAAAGGTATAGAAAAGAAAACTTTATTACAAGAAATACTTTTTGAGTATCAATTCAAAACAATTTATCTCTAGCTTTACACATAATGTATAAAATTTTTTAATTTGTAATACAAAGTTATACAATTTTTCTAAAAGAAAGAGAGATAATAGTGATATGTTATCGAATGAAGTTGCTATGAAGTTCAGGAGATAATCGACCTGTCTATATCACAACCACTTTATCTCAATAAATCAAATATCAAATGATATATGGATTCAAGATAATGTAAATATAATGTATTCTACATAGAGAAGCAAAATCATGCGCGATCGAACTCTCCAGTTCGGTACGTGGAATCTCCACGTACCAATGGACATGCCCACGGGCATAAGAGAAATCAAGTTGAATCATCGTATTCGAAAACTTATGAATCGTTCCGACGTGAGTATCAGGATTCTGTCGAGGAACGGCAACGTACACCATCCCCACCGATACGTCGACGATCGAAAGAACAGGTACGTACATTTTTCTTCTTCGTTGTGCAATTATCGTTTTAAAATATATTTGAAAAAATTTTTAAATACGTAATTTATGATTAATTATAAATTTATTGAATGACTAATTTATATTGCCGTAGGCTTGTAAAAGGTTTCACTGTCTCACTGTATTACACGGCATTGAATTATTGATCATGATTTGTTTGCAGTGGGCAAAATCCGAAGAAAAAATCAGTTCGAACGAGCCATCGTCAGGTCGTACTTCAAGTCCAGTGCACGTGGTGCAAAGAACTTGGGAGAGTCGTACTCGCGACGTTCAAGCACAGACACCCGAACGTGATTATAGAAGTACCTCGCCACGATCGCGATCAATCTCACCGAAATCGCCGATAAACGGTCGCGAAGAGAAGAAGTCGGATAGTTCACGAGTGTCGAAGGGTAAGTCTTCTTTCACGATTAATTCAAGATAAAAGTAATAAGCCACAAAAATACTTTAATTATAAATTTATGATTATAAGTACTATAATTAAAAATACTCTAAATTAAATCAAACGTTACGATCAAACTGCAAAACAAACTGATATTAAAAGCTAAACGATAATATCATAGGAGCATTAAAGAAGATTGTTAACATCAACATTATTATTGTAATTGTATATGCATTATAACATCACAGGACATTGTAAATCTATTTGCAGGTCATGGGCCTAAGTATAAGATTGGTGAATCCTTTCGGAAGCTGGTCGGCAAATTACGTTCAGCCAGCACGGAGAGAAAGAACAAACGGGGAAGCGGCGGTTTGACCTCGCAATTAACGCAGACCGACGACAACGGTTCGACCTATTTGCAATACAACGTGATCGACAGAAACATTCCGTTCGTCAGCGAAAGGGACATAGCGGAGGAGAAACCACCGGAAAGACCGCCGCGATCGCCGCGAAACGCTAAAGCGTCGATCAAGGTCACAAAAACGGTCACCAGGACGGCCGACCACGGTATTCAGGAGGAATGGCAACGCAGCGAGTCCACGCCGCCGCCACTGCAGAGGTATTACTTGGGCGAGGATCCCTTCGGCGGCAGTATCTACGGCCGCGAAAAGGGATACGAGAACGACAGAGACCGGCTGCGACACGGAAGACCGCGCGGTAAAATTGCCGTAGATTCCGAGCACAGGTAATCGAAGTACTCGATATACGACGTAGTGAGAGCGAGACAAATTTTGACTGATAAGTTCTCCTCTGTTTTAAATTAGATCACGCGGTGATTGATATTGCATTATCGTTATCATCGCGTTCGCTAAAATATCTTCATATAACACGTGATTGTATAGTGGTGTTTCTCAAGGGCGTCCGCAAGATTTTTCCAGGAGAGGGCATGATTCAAAATGTTACTTCCAGAATTAGAACACTTATAATTTCAAATTTATTTACACCTTTTGTTGAAAATTATACACCTAATCCTACGAATTAGAGCAGAGATCGGCAAGATTTTAGCACAAGTTTGCCCTTCCTTTATTCAAAAGGAAAGCAAATGCTTGATTTTTTGCTGATTCCAGGGGGGGGGGGTCAAATGCCCCCTCTTGCCCCCCTCTGTGGACGCCCATAGTGTCTCTTATAAAATATTACAAGTCTTTCTTTCGTCTGTTTTTTTCAATTGGTATTTAAAGAGTTACTAATTGGTGTTTGTAAGGGGGTTTTTATATATGGATTAGATTATAGAAATTGATCAGATGGCGGTATTCCATTTTTTTTCATTTAAATTCAAATGGAATTTATTTTAAAATATATTAATTTGTTTATAAAGATATAGATATATGTGTAAAAAGTTAAAAAATGTTAAAGAATTATAAATGACGGTGTTGATTTTCTCCGAAGGAAAATCGATTCCAAATCGAAAGTGCGAGGGATCTAACTTAATCCGAGACATTCTATAGATCCATATATCTATGCGTGAAATGTTTGTTAGGAATGTCAGCGTTTCGAAGATATTTCACGCTTTCACATATTGTCAGTAGAAATTTGTCTCTCGATCAGAATCTGTCATCGTGAATAGACGACGAACTCGCTATCTCATGTCGCTCAATCGCCAAAGACGGAGTTAGTTGTGCAAGCTTCAGGGAGCCAAAGTGCGAACGTCTAAATCGGGCCGCTTGGGTATCTTTAAGTCGCATTTCGGCGAATCCGTGCTTCGATTTCGGGTGAAGGCTGCATGAAGGGACGCATGAATCGAACGTATATACGGCTCGGTAGGCTCATTCGATCGTCGCCGCAAACGTCGACGAGTTCCACTTGGAAATCATCTTTCGGAAACGACCGCGTTTCAGCGTCGCCTCCAGCTCCCTCGGCAGGTTTAGCAAGTCCACCAGCAGACTGGTTGGCGATCACGAGAGGGAGGAGCACTTCCGGTCCACCCAGACGTTACCGCGGAGCCTGCACACTTCCGGTGGTGGACAGTCGACTCGTTCGCAGACCAGACGGCATCAGGTTAATGTTGGCAGGCACGGCACACCCGGAAAAACGAGCCAGCATCACAGCAGCATGATCAACATATCGATCAAGAACACGGTGAGCACGTCGCCCAAGGTGAACGCGACGCCCGCGTACAGCACTCTTCAGGCACCGCCGAAACCGGAACGTACGTACAGGTCATCGCTGTCGCGCAGTAAGAGCTTTAACGTCGAGGCCGACAAAAACGGCGTCGACGCGCCGACCCGCGCACCGTATACCTCAAATTTGCACCTGAACCGCCTGGACGAGACGCCCCCGCTGAAGAGCCCCGGCATTCTCGCCAGCATTAGCCGTAGTAACAGGGATCTGTTGGGAGACGGTAAATATTGAAGTGGCCGTTAGTGAGGTAATAAACCTGACCGTATATCCTTTTTTCGGACGCTGAATTCCGCTATCCTTCTCCTTTCCCCACAGACACGCGTGCAGATCCTTTCAAGACGTGAATTAAGCGAGAAACTACAGGACTGGTAAAGTATGAGGGGCAGTCAAATGAAAACTGGTCAGACGCCAAAAAGTATCATTGAAAATTTATTACCTCAAAAGTAATCTCCATAACTGTTAATACATTTATCCCACTGGGAAACAAGACGGTCAATATTCCATTCTTGTAGAAGCATGTAGGTTGCTGACAACCATGGAACTGTCAACTTTAGTATTTAATAACTTTTTTCCTAATTGAAAGTGACAATTTTAACTTATAGATTCATGTTTTACGCACCAAAATACACAAAATTGTGAAGTTACAACGAAATCGGTGAGGAGGCCCGTCTCCTTCACAATTACCCCGTCTTGTCTCCCAGTGGGATAAATGTATTAACAATTATGGAAATTACTTTTGAGGTAATAAATTTTCAATGACACTTTTTGGCGTCTGACCCGTTTTTATTTGACTGCCCCTCATACAATGAATATTATATTTTTATTTTACATGTATTATATAGATTCCGGCGCGCATACGCGCTTTCGATCTTGTACCTTTTCCTTATTCCTCCTTTCGCCGCCGTTCTTAATTGCGTCACTGATGACCACGTGTTGATATTTGTAGATACATTAAAAATTTAAATTTATTCTTATTAAATAATTGACTTCGTTTCTACGTTATTACGTATCGCCTTGTTACGCGTTTTAATGTGGGATATTGTTGGCGTTACGTAAATAGTAGTGATTAGATGATAGACACATCCTGGAAACTGTTCAAGAAACCAGCGGCTGGTGCTGCAGCTACAATTTATAGTCGACGTTTCATTCGCAGACGAGAAAAATATAAGTTCTACCGTGCGGTATATACGTGACATCGTTCTTACGAATTATTTAATGTGAATCGGATCTACCGGAGTTGAGGACGTGAAAGTCACGTTCTACGAAATCGATCATACAAAATACGTTATAGTAGAATCGATAACAATCGCTAAACCTTAAATATTACAAGATGTTTCGTATATTTTTAACGTTTACGTGCCACGTAATTTTCAACAGTTAAATTACTGACATTCTCACGAAACGGAATATGTGAAGATCGTTATCTATTACTCTTGGTATATAATGTATAGAATGTTCCGCGTCACTGTACTTCTTATTAATATTTTCTTTTGGCAATCTCAAGTATATATATATTTTTTTAATTCATGAACAATCGCGATAATATAAAAACGCCTTGAAAGGAAATATCGCGGGACATTCTGTATATCCGTATTTTTTATTAACAAAAGAATATACGAGTTTCATATAGATGCGATATTTATATTGTTCATACTGTTGATTTACAATGATATAATATAAATATATAAACACAAAAGTTCTTATCTTTGTATATTAATTTTTTATTTAAAACATTATGTAAATTATAACATAGAAAAATTCACTGGATTATTTGCACTAAATAATGTGGAAAAAATACTTCATCCTTTTTCGTTATGATAGAAGTATCTGAGAGTTTACGTTTATTTAAAAATATCTATATAAATTTTATGCAAATAGAAAATAATATTATAACAAATTATTACAATATTTTCTTGTACGATCGCAAAAAAATGCAACCAAGGCCGGCATTCATAGTTATTTAAGCTCGTCTTAAGTTCAATCTTAAGATGTCATGAACCAATCACAGAGCCGTATTAGCGTCTTAAGACGGTCTTGAAGACTATGAATACCGGCCTAAGTTCTTTAAAATTACTTCATCTTCTTTTTGTGCGTGTCACCTGCGGCTAATTTTCGGAATTTCTTAACGGCGAGGAACGTGATCACCGCGTTTACAATATACGTGCTAACGCATACAACGCAGATGTCGTTAAATAAATATAATATATGGATTAAATATATCGAACCAATATTACTGAGTATTCCTAGAACGACAATGGCGGCTGAACAGGCGTAATTATTAATTATGCCTGAAAAAAGATGACTTCGTTATTGTTATGTAAAACATACACACGCGTGGACGTGTCAGTAATTAAATACGTACTTAAAACTGCAAATTGAGTATAAAACGCTAAACCATATATAGAATTTGGAATGTTAAATATGGAGTCCTTTGGGAACAGTCCGAATCCCTTGCCATATCTGAAATATGATACGTTATTTTTTTTATTATTCCGTAGATTTGCCCGAAATAATTTTATGATCATTTAGGATCGTTATTCCCGATTAATTTTATAATCACGTCGTGTCATTTTGTGTTTCATCTACCGTTTATTCTCTTTGCGTTTTATAAATCTCCATGTATCGCTTAAAAACTCGCGCGGTTGAAAGCAACAATCATGGCTGAATGCATGACGTCATCACGTCGTTGCTACCAGAGAGAAACCTTCTCTCTAGGTTTGTTCGCGTCGCCATGCCCCAACATGCTCCTACTCACTCCAATGCACTCTAATTGGTTGGCGTCACCGGAATGACCGGAATCAACGTATTGGAGTGCATTGGAGTGAATAGGAGCATGTTGGAGCAGGTGACGCGAACAAACCTTCTGTTGCTACTCTCTACTCAATTCATAGCTATGACTCAATTACTTGGTCTGCTCTTTTCAGCTGCACTTCTGAATTAGTGCAATAAGTTAGGGCCTATCCAGACAAACTTGCATAATCGCATAAACATATGCATAAGGAAATTGATTGGTTCATAAGCAAATGCATAAGGAAATAGAGCAATCAACTTCCTTATGCATATGTTTATGCGATTATGCAAGTTTGTCTGGATAGGCCCTTAGAATGAAAGAAAATATACTTGTCTCAGTTCAACTTATTGCACTAGTTCAGAAGTGCAGCTGTGAAAAGAACTTCCAATATATTAATAAAATGTTATTTATATTTCGATATCATTATATACATTGTTATGATGCTTGTTGTGAAATAATGTCTATATATTTATAAAATTAGCAGAGTAACCCTTTAACAGTTGTTTATTCTGAATGTACTGATTTCGAATCTTGTTCATGTTCCTCGGTCTGTTCTTTACAGCTGAACTGGCTGCACTAGTTCAGAGTTTATCTCTTTCACTCCGCATCGGAAGGAAAAAGATAAACTCTGAACTAGTACAGCCAGTTCAGCTATAAAAACAGACCCTATGTAACATGACGAGCTACTCAATAAAAAAACAATAGAGCCGAACAATCACGTTCGACTGAATACATGATGAAAATATAGATCGAGCTCGTTTAATCACATTTAGGGCTGAATGTGTGGTGAGAGCGGGAGTCACATTCAAGCGCGATCACGCTGATGCGGCGGTACTTGTGTTCGCTTACTCAGACATAAACACTTTGGAGCAACTAATATGCTCGGAGATGTCGCACATCGCCTCGTACGAATCGTCCTGCTCCTTACTGGTCTCCACGACGTACGCATAGTACGACAGTCCGAGCCCTATCACGCACGCCAACACAATCCCGGCGTTGAATTTTCGTAACGCGCAATTTCCAGCTGCCGGCATCATGCTGCGAAGTGATGCTCACTATGGGATGCTACTGGTTCACTATCGCTGTACGCACGTACATCGCGTCGTTCTCGATACACTGGTCGATATGACTGTAGCTCCCCGAGATTACTTCGAGATGTTTTGGCGACGATGCGTCATGCTTGAATAATACGGCTTAGAACCGGCCGATAACGACGATCGATAACAAAGTGTTAAGGAAACGTCATGTTAAACCACTTGGCTCGCCGTCGCGTCGATTTACATTTCAATGCGTGCTCGCTAACGCGGAAAATAATTTTCTTGCTGGAATACATTTGCATGTAATTGTCTGGGATTTAATGATTATAAAGATCCATATTTATCGCGTGGTCTGACGAATTGAAATCTTTTATTCTCTTTATGATTTGTACATTACTTAGTAAACTCTAAAATAAGCTTACCTACATATGTACTGTATATTCAAGGATGGAACTAATAGAAAACTTGAGACGATATTTATTTAACAGCTGCTGCTACGTTTAACGTCTCCCGCCTGCATCTCCGTTTTAAAAATAACATCGGTAATTACTTATAAGGCTTAAAAATTAAAGTTTAGATCAAAAAATAATTCTGTCTTAAAGTATATGTATCTCGTAACGTATAGTTCTTAATATTAAGATATTATTTATGTGCGAAAGAATTTATGTGTTGATTTCCACATTGACATAAATGTTACGCTATATACTGAAATTTTTAGAAATATACGCAATGAATGAAGTATTCAGGAAATAAATCTTAAGAGCGTGAACTACTTTTAATTAGTTATAACATATATTAATTTTACTTGTAAAAAAGATTAATTATAAAGAGCTATGGATTAGCTCAGGAAAGTGTTGTCCACATAAAATATCTTTCCCACATATTTTATATATATATCGATTTGATGGTCGTGTGGTTTATTCTTGCGGAGCCATTGCTCTGGCTTGAGCTTTGACGCGCTTCTCATATTCCAGACGATTTTGGCTGCAAAATAGAAATGCTCAAATAGTATCGATAACACTTACAGTTGGAACATGTCTCATAAGTAATACCAATATATTGTGTATGCTTCGGCTTGAGCTGGATCTTTCACATTTGGTTCGTTCAACAAATCCTGAATACCAAGAAGGATTTGCTTGATTGTGATAGCTGGTCGCCAGTCTTTCTCTTCGTCCAAAAGCGACAAACAGACAGTGCCAGATGGGTAAACGTTTGGATGAAACAGTGGAGGTTCGAATTTACATTTTGGTGGGCTTGATGGGTAGTCATCTTTGAAGATCATGCGTAACTTGTACAAGCCACCTTCCCAAGGAGTCTGCAAAATCACGAGTTTAATACAAATGTACGCAACCTACTTGAAAGTAATCGACTTACAGATTTCTTTCCAGGTATCGCACATTCCCAACTCATCAAGTTAAGTGAACCATCTGGATTTTTAGTTGGTCTAGCTACAAAGCCCTGCAAAATTAATGCATTATTTTTAAAAAATTCAGAAATCCATACAAATGGAGTAAACATTTTTACAAAATTTTTTAAGAGATTCCAATAGTGCAGAAATGTTAGAATAAGTTTATCGAGAATTTTATAATTCTGCTTTACAAATCTTATACATTAATGTTAATTAAAAATTAACTTATTATCCGTCTCTTTCTACAAACGAGATCTCTCTACAATGAGAATTGCTCATGAGCGTGAAAAATCTTAGTTAATAGCGAATTCGATCACTCGCACTGCACCGAATTAATGCACATTTGAGGCTGTTACATATCTAAATGCAATGGTATAATATAATCAATTTAACGATGAAATCATTAATGCATATTCTGCTAAATAACGTGATATCATTAATGACTATTTGTATAGTCGTATAAAATATTTATGTGCTTCTAAGTTTAAATAATTTCATGTATAGCAGCTTTTAATATGCACTAATCCAGTGTAGTGCGGGTGATCGAATTCGCTATAAGATCAGGCAGGCAGAATTTAACGTCACTCTCGCTTTTGATGATCGGCTTGGGGCGCCGCGCCACGCGGGCCATTGTTTACAATCGCGACGAATAAGGAAGAATCGCGTTTCGCGCGCGCTTAGCGGGGCTCCGATGGCGTGTTCCCGCGGGAACGCGTGCACACAACGAGGTGGGAAAACTCACGAACGGGTGGTCCTTCCTCCATGCCTTTCGCTCCTCGGCGAGCCTGGCGATCGCTATGCCTGACATTAGGTCTGCGACGATGCGACGATCCTCGGACGGGAGACACTCACGGCCGGACGATGCAAAACGGTGCCCCACGTCCTCTTAATCACGCCTGCGACGTGCCTTACTACTCGTGGACAATCCTGCCACGGAATTTGAATGTTGCCGGATGCCGATGTCGATGCCGATGCCGACAGGCGAGCCCGTGAGGTACAACTCTTCGCGAGGGTGCAGCCGTTGGCCAAATAGAGGGTTACACGCCGCGTTCGTAAAAGCGCTACGGATTCGTTCGCGCGCGCACGGTTAGGATTACGGGAGGGATTTTTAGCGAATAAACTGACTGTAAACGATGGTTACTCGGTCGATAAAGAAGGCCGATTTTTTTGGACTAATTATGAAAACGTGTACCAATAGTATGGACTGAAAACTTGTCCAGCTCGTTGATTGGTTAGTCCAGTATCCAATTGCGTATGGCTCGAAATTTGAAAATATGCGAGCATTTGTGCAGATTAAATAGCGAGGACGTTATATCTGAATTGTTTAAAATAATTTTAAGGAGCAGAAAAAATTGATATGAATTTTATTTATTAGATTAGTAATGTAAATTAATTTGTTCATGTTACGTATTGAATAATTTCTATAGCAAATGGTAACCAGTCATTCTCAATTAGTTTTTAAAGGAATTACTACATCAATTAAAAAAATATAGCATTAATTTTATATTGTATCACGCCATGTTATCCTTAAATTTTATTTTTATAAATAAATTATTTCTATATATTTTCTAAATATTTTCTTGCCAAAAAATTTTACAAATACATCTATTAAACTTATCATTCAATAGATATTTGCATTGTGATGAATTAAATTTGCGAGATGGATATTTGTATTTTTTCAATCTTTTATTTTTACATAATTTGAGTTTGTTCACTAAAATCGTCATTATCAAGCGATAATGCATCATACAATGTAAGTTTCTTATTAATTAAATTTTACGTAAAGATCTTAGAAAATATGTGTTCTTTTTATGCTTAATTATATATATTATATTTAATGAAAATGTGATATGTATTTTTATAAAATTTTTATATCTTGATAAATTTTCTGTTCAACATATCAATATTAAAGTACCATATCCCATACAGCACACGAACGAATCAACATTTCAGAAACGTTGAATTGCAACATTGCGAATGTTGCATCAACGTTGCGAAATGTAGATTCAACATGGAAAAGACATTGCAGAAACGTCCAATGTCCGTTGATGTAATGTCTTGCAGACGTTGCAATCAACATTCAGGAATATTGATTCAACATTTGTTCAACATACACCCACACAGCACACGATATTGCGATATCCACTAGATATCCGAGGGATCGCAATATGTCCAATTATATATCTCAATAACCGTAGGATCTCCATGGGATCGCATTATGTCCACTTAGATATCCGGATCACTCTGGGATATCCTCAGGATAAAGTGTGCTGTGTGGGCAAGATCATTGTACAATACTGATTCAATATATATGCAATGCAATGTAGATTTGTTGGAAAAAAGTCTAAATTTAAAAAATAATATTAATTGTTATTATTTAAAATTGGCTCTTCACTTCATCAGTCTTCCAAAATAATATTTACTCTCGGGGTCCAATTTTGGGGACTCTCTTTCACAAAGAGTCATATCATTAGAAAATGAGTGAAAAATCTTATAATGCTGTGTCTTTTATATTCTATCCGGTGGTTTTTTACTTATGAGAAATAGAACTCTGCCGCGTCCATCTGGCGGCGATGCCGCGTACTGCTAATGGGTGAGCAGCGTTGTTTCAACATTGCAGCAACATTAAGAATCAATATAGGAAATTCAACGTTCTGTGCTGTATGAGCATGTTTTCTAAGCATGTTTTCTAAGCAAGACAAAGCTTCCACATACATGATTTTTTTAAAAATTGAACTAATGTTTAATCTGAATTACTTTTTACAAAAATATATAATATTTATTAATTGTAGACAATGAAAAATAAAATGTTGGTAATCTTAGGAACCCAATATTGTCGTAAATATCTTTATATTTTGCAATTGCTTTAAGAAATTCGAAACTCGTAATAATGCGAGCGTCACTTACCGGTTGACGCTGTAGGTTCCACTGTTTGAAAAATGTATTATCGCAATATGCATCGCTGCACCAGGTAGTAGATCGCATCTCCGCGGCTGTTATCGCGCAATATGTTCATTACTCGTTAAGCCATCGGACCGTTTTAGTTATCCACCTGCTGACACACCGAATACAGCTTCTATTTTCTCATTAGCATCACTGCCATTCTTCATACGATACCCATCGCGATCGCACGTGATGCAGGTCCGTTGCTAGGTCGACATCGCGTTAAAAAAAGTGCCGAGTGACACTAGAATTCCACTTCATATCCTTTATAAATTTTTGTTTGTATGTAAACAAGCATATTTGTTTGTACGAACAACTCGTCAACATCGATATTTATTTATTATTTATCGTACCTTAATATTTTACGCGACGAGAATGGCAGCGCAACTAACTTTTCTGTGAGTATTTAACTTCTGTTTTCTTTTCTAGATCTAACACTGCGCGGATTTTATTATAGTGTATCCTTAAATCAGTCTTGTAGAGAGCTTCGCAACAGCTTCGTCAAAGTCGCATAAATGACTTTTATAAGGTATCAAAGCGATCGTTAATAGCAAATCAACGATTTGATACCTTATTGTGACTTTCCACTTTCAACCGTGAAACATATATGCTCACGAAATCCTAAGAATGCGTTAAAAATTTATTATATATTACAATATAAATATTAATTAACAAATTGATATAATTACTTATCGAGGAAATGCAGTGTAACATAATCGAATTTTGAAACTATCCCAGGTAGCAAGGTGACGTTATTTGTCGTAATTTTGACGTCAAAATGACATCTTTGACGACATTTTGACGTCAAAATAACAACAAACAACGTCATCTTGATACCTGGAATATTTGAAAGCTGTCACATCTATTTTTGTTGATTTATAAATAAATCTTACGTATTGTGTGGATGATTGTATTGTACATAGAAAAAGTCACGTTTGATTATTAATAAGTAATATTAATGTTAAATTTTTTTGTGACCGAGAGTGCTTCGTGCAAAGAACGGTCCATCGTTAGAAGAAGAGATAACTGTAACAATATTTGCACACGCTATTTAGTATCAGCGCGACAATGTTGCGTTGACATTCAAAGGCAAGATCAAGGCAAAGATATTCGCGTTATTCGCGTCGCGTGATTTGTTCGCATTCATTAGGCGTGCTTGAGCATGAAACTGAATTGTTTGGAAAGCGGCAGCTAATCGATCGCGAAAGTGTTTCGAGCACTGATAAGTTAAGACGATCGCGGTGTGCGTCAAAAGCTGGGAAGATAATAAATGCGAGATATTAAATTATGTACGTAAGTCAGTTAATGCTGGCGAATATAACAGTACATCCCGGTCTCGTTATCGCCTCTTGCGCAAATAATGAAGCTGCCAAGTAATAAAGATTATAAATCTCTCACGCTAGCCCACACCACCCACTTCCGTCGCGCGCTTTTGCGAGAGTCCACGAATTGTGTAGTATCGTTAAACAAACTCTTATTTTACGATCAAACAAAGGATAAATTATGCCTTGCGCGATCACGTACAGATGTTTAAACATGATGAGCGCACCGAGGCTAATCTTGATTTCACGAAGGAGCATACCAGGCGCGAGATAACTCCGCGTTAATTCGGTTCCTCAAAATTCCTCGCGGTTACACGATTAAACCGTTTTATTTACAGAATCGCGCTCTTCTTCATACACGTACATTTTTCGCATGCCTTTACGAAAGACGACGATATTTGTTATCGGTATCGTTCACATGCCGACGATCATCCCGAATGCGACTTTGTGAAAAGTCGGCAACGTCTCGTTTGTTTCAACGGTCTTAAAGATGAATGGAGAGCAAGGTAAGTAAGGATACTGGATCTAAGTAAGTAAGGGAACTGGATCTAAAATGTAAGTCTTACAGTCTTATTGAATTAATATTGTTGCTTTCATGACACAAAATTGATAGTTGGATATCATAACTATATACAGTAGCGCTCAAAAGTCTTTTGACAATTAGTTTTTATGCGTTACTTTGTAAACAGGGCTATTACGTTGTTTATGTAATATTTATTAATATTTGCTAAGATATATTTTTGTTATAAACATATGTGTGTTATTATATGCAAAGATTATATTATACAGTTTAATATATATGTATAGTATTGGTATTAATAAAGAAATTCACAGAACACTATTTGTCAAAAGACTTTTGAGCGGTACTGTATTTTGTGAAGTACTTTTAAGAGAGCAAGATAATACTAAATTTTTAGGGCTGAAAATGTGCAAGTACTTATTCTTTGCATATGGCCAAAGACGACATTTGATCCGCAAGAGATTCTACGGGGATTCACGTTCTTACGAAAGTTAATGATCGCGAACAGTAACTTAACTCGATTGTCAACCGCATTTCCGAGGGAGATGCAGTTTCTGGAGGTAGAGAATACATGCCAACGCTTGGGGAGCAATCAAAAGCTTTGTCTAGACTTCATTAAAGTTGCTTATTCGAATTTTCATGGACAATGCGCGTGATAATTGATATTTTTAACGCTATTTCATCAAAGAATAGAATAGAAGTTGAGTAGTCTGTCAGGATATTGATCATGAAAATTCGTTCTTATCACAAGATATATCTTGCGCGTATTCACGAAAATATTTACGGGAGCTTGGAGGTAGATATTTGTATCGATAGAAAATCAATGTGACCGGCACCAAACTGCGTGCACTACCGAAAGATGCGTTCTCTAATCTACGGACTTTGAGATGCCTCGATTTAAGAAACAATGCTCTCGAAGAGATCAATATTACGGCTTTCAATGTACTTACATTGAAACATGTTCATTTGGCCGGTAAGAATAACCCGATGAAATTTTTATAAGAAGCTGCAAAAATCTCTTTGTCAAATAAACAATTGTCATAATTTGAGAAAATAAGTTATAATTTGAGAAAATAAGTTATAATTTGTGGCGAATTAAAATTATATTAATGTATTTGTGCAATACGTTACGTAATACTTCTGTAATATTGAGATCTTTTTATATAATTAATAAATTGTTTAATCAAAACTGCATTCGATTGATGCACGAATCGTGGATAATTAATGAAGACGTACTGACGAAGGTAATCCATTGAGATGTACGGAAGATGTAGCGTGGATTTTGGACTCCAGTGAAGGATCAGCCGCAAGTAAAGTCGTCGACAAAGACAAATTACTTTGCGCCACGCCGTATGATGGAAGACCCCTTGTCCCGATCGTCGAGATAATCGCGGTAACGAGAAAATACATCCTTTTCTTGTAATTGATGATTAAACAGCTCTTGAGCTCCCGCTAAATCAATCTGATTTCCAGACATTGAAAAAGGAATGCAAAAAGACGGTTTGCGACTGCGAATTGATTTACGTGGTTGGACGTGCGGGCAAACTTACGCAGAGGCAGCTTATAGCTTTTACCTCAGTCAATTGTAGCCATCGTGATCTAACGGAAATGCCCGAATTTTTACCTGCAGATACAACGTCCCTTCGTCTAAGTGGAAACAAGGTTGTTTATCCATGCAGTCCTGCCTTTAATTGATAATTTTTGTCCGAAATAAACGTGTTGTATAAAATAGAATTAGAAAACATTACAGACGTGTGATTCAGTGATACGTATCTGTAAATATGTTTTAAAGCATTTTATATCAATATAAACTTTCTATTTTTAATTATTTTTAATTATTACAAAGAATAAACATAAAATATCGAATTATTTCTTTTTACTCTTCTTACCTAACGTGCACACTTTTCATATATTTATATATTGCTGGTAAGGTACTCACATATTAGATAATGGTTAAAAGTACTTTTAATCTAATCTTTTGTTTACTGCAGATTAAGGACTTAACTCCCCTCGCGACAAATCCCGCTTACAAGCCCGTCCTGGACCTCTACATAGACGATAATCTGATAGAATCTATCGCTCGGTTAGAAGGATCAGACTGGCTGGACCGTTTCCGACTCCTTAATCTTCGAGGGAATAAACTTACCGATGTTAGTTCGCCGTGTCAAAATTATTAGATGTCACGCGAGGAGACAATCCGTTTCGTATGACGGATGTTGGAATAAGGCAAAAATTGTTTGAGTTGATTTCGTGCGGCACGTTAGACGATTCAGAATCGAGATACGCGATTTAAGAAGATTATAAAGTATCACGCGCTGCTCTATATCAACATAGCTATTTCACAAGTGCACGAGACTACAGATACGGTTTATAATTCTTTGTTCTTTTAGTTGCCTACTTATGCTCTGGAAAACGCGTTGCTGCACAATAGCAATGTAGCTGGCCTGTATCTCGGCAATAATTCGTGGTCCTGCGACTGTCATTTTACACCGAGCTTTCAGGTATAATTAAACTAATAATATATAATTTGCATATGAATTTTTGAATTAGATTTTTGGCATGATTACCGTTTTGTTTAAGTAAGTTTGACATTTTTTACTTCAATTGTTTTAAATTATCGAAGGATTAAAATAAATAGAAAAATAGCGATATATAAAGCAATAAAATATTAAATTTAAAAAATTTCGGATTTCCAATATTAGGTGTTCACAATGTGTTCTTTGGATGTGTTCCTTGCTTCTAATTTTAAAAAAGTTTTAAATAGCCATTATCAGAGCTTTATCACTATTAGTTTAGTCGTATGCTTCTATTTATATTTTTTGTAGGATCTTCTGATCAGGCATTCAAATATAATAAAAGACATCAACGATATAAGATGCGCTTTAATGAGTGACAACGATAACTCAAACAAACAGGTAACTAACTGCATGTATTTTTTATCAAATCAGATTGAAAAGCAGATGCATGAATAATGCAATTAAGTTGCAATTGCGTTGCGTTTTAACGTAAAATAAAATGACTCTCAGATTCGCGATCTTACGCGAACGGAGATCTGCATTTCACCGGACGAAGATTCTTGGCTTCATCCCCTCGACGTTTTGAACATCGTATTGGCATCATTAATATTCCTCGTGCTTGGCAAACTATTGTATGATTACTGGTCTTTTAAGAAAACCGGAAAGCTACCTTGGATCGTCGCCAAAATACCATGATAGCGGTACAAGTGCCTCTTACCTCTTGCAAAAGAGCGATCAAGTGTTTGATCATTAGAGAGTAACAATGGAGATTGTAGCGGAGGGATGAATATATCTGCATCAAAATATTTTTTACTTAAAAAATCTCCGGCATACTTTTGTCTTGTAAATCTAACGTACTAACCTTGAATTTAATTGGATTTTTTTAACATAAATTATAAATGAGATAAGTAAAGATGAGAACATCCTTAGACTAAATAAAAGACTTTAGTTATGTAAAACTTTCGAAAGCTGTTTATATTTTGACGTTTATTTAAATTTTATTATTAAAGATAAACCAAGAGAAAATAAGCAGTACATTAAATCGTAATAATTGATACAATTTTTGAACTTATATTGTTTGTTGCCCCGCTTCACAAATATATTTCTGATATAAATTTTCAGCAGCAGCTATCTTAGCAGTATCTGTCCTCAATCTTTGTCCTATAAATAATAAAATATACTAAATTATCAATAAGTATTACGGATATCAATTATATTCGAAAGAAGCGTGTCATAAAAATTATATGTCATGATTCTTCCAGAATGTAAAATATATTTTTCGATATTACAAAATAAAATAATAATGATAAACTAATACCGTATGTTGTAGAAATTTTTAAAAAATTGCAAAGGTGTAGGTTGACTTAATGACATTTTTGTATTTTCTAACCAGATTATATTCGATAGCAACAAAATGAGAAAATAACGTACCAATTCCAACATGACCTAAAGCTACACATTGAGCTGTGTACATAAGCCCTTGATTTGTCCTCGACTTGCGAATAGTATACTCCGGAATGGATTCTCCTTTTTCGAGGCAAAACTTGTAGAGTCTTTGCGACGCGTTCTTCAACTTGTCTTCATTAAACGCTATTATTTCTAACATCCTGACAAAGAAAGTGCTTTAAATTCAGTGCATATTTTATATAAAATGGATTGTTTTTTGAGCGTTGTTCCGATAAGTTTTATATCATCAAATTCCATATCCTAATTTCTCATATATTTTTGCACCATTGAACTTACTCCTCCCTCGAGAAATTTAATAATCCGTAGACAGACGGCGAAAGTTTCAAGCTATCCATCTGACGCTCGGCTATGATCCACAATATTTTTGCTGCCAATTTGTTTTTGGCCAGATCTTGGGTAGCGGCATATGACATTGCTGGCACATTATCCAAACTATGTTTAACAACGTGTAAAGAAGCACTTGCAACATTTTATACGCCAGACTTATGGATGACAAGTTATTAAAAGTTTATTAAGTATATTATTAAAAATTATTAAAATGATCGTTATGGAATAACTGCGGTGAACGAAAAGATAATGCTTAACACGCATGATGATAGGTGATAATATTTCACGTAATCTGTTAGTACAAGCTACGAAGTATTTACCGCGAAATCCACACAGGTCACCGTTTATCACGTACAGATTCGGTTTCGGTTTGTACTCGTATTTGATTGACACCTTGCACCGCTTTGTGTACTCCTCAAGGATAGTCAACGGCGAACGATGATTTACAGTTGCCGCAGAACATTTCGCAACGCTGACCTGTATTATTTAAACATTTTTATTACTGTAAAGCAATGAACGTGATTTTAGGTAAACCAAATTTACATTTTATTCACGCATCGTTAATAGGATAAAATGAAAAATAAAAATATTTATATTATCTATGAGCTTTTTCTGTTCCGAAAGATCTGCGTGTTGCAATATTTCAGAAGCTTCATTTTATTCAGCTATATTACAAAAATAATATAAGTATCTCAATAAATGTAAATTTTTAATTACTTCTTTATCGCCGATTTTTTCACGTTTGTTCTCATCGTTGATCATCAATGAATGGTTACTTACATTCCTATCGATATTTGGCCCAATTTCCGAATTGTTATTATCTAAGACGATTAAAGCAACATTTATAATTCTTGTTATTAATTACGTGTTATTAATGAACTTTATACCTTCCGTATCGTCATGCCATCCTCGCAATGCGTTATCAGTCACTTTCGTCCATTCTTCCAAACTATTCGTTTCAGCTACTGCTTTCATCAATCCTAAATTACAAACATAATCGTGCATTGAAGCAAGACGTATTATAAATTTCTCCCACGTCCACGAGTATCTCTCCGTAAGACTATATTTTTTCCTAACTATTCTGTATCACACTCACTCTCTTCCGAACTAACACCGATTGCTTTGTCAGCATTATTCTTTACGTTAGTATCCGATTCCCCCTGAGAATTGTGACATTTATTCATCGAGCTCGTTTTGAAATGTTGGACGACCTCGTCGACTCTTGGAGGTGAATTCAAATGATATCCCTGACAGGAATGCTTCTTCTCGCACTGAATGGATTGTTCACTACAATGTTGAGTCTCTAAATCCGCCTGCTTTTCGTGAATATCGTGCACCATAAGTTGCGTTTCAACACTCTCGGTGGCTTCGCGATGTTCCGAAATCTTAGAAAAAAGGCCCATTTTTTTTTTCATTTAATATAGCGAGCAATGACAGCGTGTAACAATAAATGGGAAGTGTGCGGGGAATCTACGTACATTCGTTTCTTCGGCGAACGATTCTATGTCGGATACCATCGAAATCGTTGCGTTAGATTCCCGGGAATCCGGTGTGTGAAACGAGCTGGACGTGTCTGCAATATCAAATGAACGTCAGATCTCGCGAACTAGCGCAAGTTAGGCAATATTGCCGCGTTGTAAATTTTGGATTCGGAATCGCTGAAATTTCTAGAATACACTTGGAATCGCGTGACATGAAAAATTATTATGCATGACAAATAAATTTGACAAATAAATTCTGCGTTACAATTAAAGGCATGTGAAATGCAGCGAATTTAGTAAATCAGCTTATGCGATCGCGCCGCGTCAGATTACATCGCAAATTTTCGAATAAGCGCTCTTTAATCATTAAACGCTAGATTTACAAAATCAAGCAAATGAAGGATTATTCCGGATAACAATTTGGTCAATAAGTCCCTGGCACAATTGAAAGGATAAATGGATGTAGGTCGCGCGTATACCACACATTTCTATGAAAGATAAATCTTCCTCGTGAATAAATTATTTGTGTGTTTCCCGTTCTATCATGTATACCATTAATTTAATAACGTGATAATTACAATGAGGTTAGCCGAGTGCACGAATAAATGCAGGCTATTTGCATAATTGGATCACGCTATTGTAACCATTAATTTCAAGCTTAAGCTCGTTATTTTAAACATGTTAAATCGTAAAACATGTTAAACTGAACATACTAAAATTCTCCGAGATTGTTTGTCCGTTATGCACGTGTGCACGGCATGGAAAAATCGCCTCCCCCAACCGGGTTCGAGGAATTGCATACCATTTCCCTGAGTGCAAGGCGTCCTGAGCTGCTGCAGCAGATCCTCCGCCCGTTCGATCACCGTTTCCATCTCGCAAAGAAGCGGCGCCGCATTCGGGAATCGTCGTGTGATCGTGTCCCAAATGATCTCGGCATCCTCGACACCGTGTAGCGACCGCGGTGGTTCCAGCTTGCCGTGTATCGCCGTATCGGTGAACGATGCGCTCCCGCTGGACATTCGAGGATCCCGTCTTCTCGCGAGTCTGTCCGCGACGTGATGAATATTTCATCGAGATCGGCGCGATAAATCAACCGGGTTATAGGCGAGCGGTTTTACATTTTTCGTGGACGGAAAATTGACGGATGGAAGATGTCAAGAGGCAAACAACGTAGAAGCGCGATGTCATCCTGATCGCGATGAACCGTGCATGTCTTCCGCAGTATGAATTTTTTCGTATCGTATCTTATGAATAAAGGTGAGGCAGAATGCTGCTGTTAGTAGTCAGAGGCATTTATATTAAAGATTTTAAAACAAAATCGTATTCTATGTTTTGTAGAGCTTTATGAATACGCTGCTTTTATTAAAAAGCGATCGCTTTGCATTTTAAAATTATTTTCGTTATGGTAAGTATTAATATAGATTCTATATATCGACATAGAATCGTATATACAAGTTAAGAATTTATTTATAATTGTGTAAACTATATACAGGTTGTCCCATTTTAACTTAGACAGCAAAATATCTCGGAAACAAAGCATTTTAGAGAAAAATGTTTCATACAAAAGTTATTTGCAGAATAACTAGAGGCATCATATTATATTTAAAAAATCATATAATTCCATTTAAAAAATCAAAGGTCACCTTCAAATCTCCGAAACGCCTCCACTTAGAAAATTTTCGTTTGACCCATCTTATGTTCCCCTCGAAGTAAAATTCTTTTTGTATGAAACACTTTTCTCTAAAATGCTTTGTTTCCGAGATATTTTGCTGTCTAAGTTAAAATGGGACACCCTATAGCAATAACTTTTAAAAAGAAATTCAACTGAGCTGATCACATTTTCATGAAAAAATTTGTATTTGCAAATAGCTTTGCTTTTTATATTCCTTTGCACAAAATTTGCTGCAAGATTTTTTTTAGAGAAACAGATGCTGTAATATTCTTATTTATAGTTTTCAAAGAATTTCCTTTCAAAGCATTTCTAACGAGCAGAGAATAAACACAAAAAATGTTTTCATTATTTCTGTTAGAATTAGTGCTACGCTGTTTTTCTCGATGTGAAATTTGTATATTAAAGATGAGATATTATTTCGTAAATCATTTCGAAAGCATATAAGAATTCGAATGAAAGTTGCACGAAACATTGCGGCGTGATGCGAATTTATAAACTTAAAATTAGGACTAGAATATGAATAGCGTTATTTCTCAAGGGATTGCGATTGAGAGAAAGTTCCTACAATCGTTATAATGGAGTTTTATCGAGGAGAGCTGACCGAAATATCAAAAGTTTCTGGACCTTTTCACGAGAAAAAGGGAATGCAGACAACTTCTTTTAGTAGAAATTAAGATATTACTTCAAAACATTTTTTATCTCCATTCTTTTATAGAGATATTCCTTAAATTTATTTCTTGAATTTATTTATTTTGTTAACTATTTTTTTCAAGTAAATATCAATTATATATATATATATATAAAACTCGAAAAAAAAAAATATATATATATAATGTTTAAATCATTATTTACTTGAAAAAATAAAAATTGTTGAAAATATAGAAAATAATTTGAGGATCCTTACGTTCCAACGATGAATAATCCTTCTGGCTGCAGTCGTTGTTCATTACACAGATTTATATAGAACTGAACTTTGAACACTCTGGACCACATATATCTTCATATAATTCTTCATGAATATAAATATACTCGGAGAGAAAATTGTTTCCGGGAAAGAACGTAACGATAATGAATTGATTAATAACGCACTTCCCACGGCTGATCTGCTGGGTTTCTTTAACGCGATGGTATTTTATTAAAATTATAAACACGGGATTACAATACATCGTGTAACGCGTAATACTTGCTTAGAAACGTCGTTGAATCAAGGCCTCTTTGATTCAAAACTCTTTACCATCCACTTTTTTTTAGCTACTTGTGTGCGAGCCAGTTTGTGCTACGGCATTTTTTTTCCTTTTTTTTTTGGTTTTTTTCGTGTACGTTCTTACATACATGCATAGTACTATAGTTTCGTAATCGCAGAACGCATTCTCGATTGAGCGCGACGTGGAGTCGAGTCGTACCGTATAAATCCCATGATGACTACACGCTCTCCACAGTTTAGATTTCCTATCCGTCGGGGAAACTAAACTCGATGCTGATCCGCTTCCGCTGACGGCGACGACAGGAACGACTTTCTCCGTGGGTGTTTTTAAAGGCCGGGTCACATCAACATTTCGCGTGCCGGGTAAGATACCGGGAAAAATAATATAAATCGTCGTCCCCTTGCGAATAGAAAACGATGCGTCCCACAATGTTTATTACGTCGGTTTCCGTCGTCGAAGGACTTACGCGTTTACTTATGTATAGACAGATTTATCGTGAACTGCGAGAAAACCACCGGCTCCGAGGATACATAAAAAATTTCGTGTGAAACGCTTCTCCTCCCCTTTTCCTTTTGACGGGACTTTATATAAAAGGAGCATCGGGGAAAATTACTCTTCTCGAAAGGGAAGTCGCCTTGGTCATCCGTGAAAAAAATGATCGCTACTTCAGTCTCGGCTAGATAGTGATGGATGGTGGCGCGCTTAAATTAACTTTGAACTTTCGATATGTTGGAGTAAATTTTAACATGTCTTTAATGTGGCAATCGGCGCGGTTAACATATCGAGGAGCCCGGCGGGGGTGTGCTTCAGTTTCGCTTCTGATGCACGCTACGTTATTCGCTAGTACGTTACTCGTTATCGGATTCCGTGTCTTATAGCGTACAGAACGTCATATACCTCGGACAGTTTTTCGTATTCGGGTAGAAAGAGACTTATAAAACTTTATGAATAAATAATAACTGCGGCAGTATTCGTTGGTAGGCGAATGTCCTTGGATAGTGAATTATTCACGGAGCAATTCATGAGACTGGCGAAAAAATATCTTAACGCGACCGACGTCTCTGCAGAAATTTTCAAACTGTGGCACGGAGTATATATACGTAAATTCGCAAAAATACCGTATCAAAATATCGCAATTAACGCTAAAAACATCGAAAATTGCAGATGCAACTCTAATCACCGTTCTTACGACGAATTCTGCAATCAGCTATCGTCTAAAATGAAGCTAGAAATTTTTTTCAATTCCAAATAGACAGGAAAGATTACGAATGTATGTAATATAAAATTGCATTGCTTCTTATTGTGGTCATTTTCTACGTTTCTAAAAGGGAAGTATATAAAATTTTGCTTCACCTTAATTTGATTATATCTTCTTAAATATAATACAATAATATGTCAAATTCTTATTTTTGTCGACTTATGTCGCTTTTTCGCCCAATGGCTCGCTATAAGTCTGCTTCAATCATTTTTCTCTTAATAAATTTTCTATCAAAGTACGCACATTACGTTCGAAAAATCATGAGTTTGAGCATTCAGAGCTTGAAGATACACACATCGTGTATGATTTGATTGATGATTTAGAAATTGCACGCCGGGCCGCGTTAAGATATCGATCTCGCCAAGGAAGATTGCATTGAAAGGTCATGATCCATCTTCGGCGATGATTTTCGAGGATGCGCATATGCGAACGTGAAGTTCACGCGAGAGATTTATTTCCGATTGTTGATACGCTTACTTCTATCACAGCATACAGACGTACGTTAGACGTGCTTTACCATACAGTGTCTATAATAGGCTAACGCGTGGAGACTGCGTCCATTTGCTTAACGTTTCAATTGCTTAACTGGATTACGGTGTACACGCTCCTGTGGCATCCAATTAATCACACATGGGTATCTACGTTTCATTCAAGCCGCGCGTATCGATACCGAACCTAGATTATGCGAGTAAATTTATATATCTACATGTATTATGCCGTCTTCCATAAATCACCTATGAAGTTCAAAAAATCGAAAACCACGGATATGGATAATATAAAAAAATGATTGCTGGATCGTTGTAGAATGGGATGAGATCGGCGACCCGATCATTGCATCGTAATGCGCGAACACATCATAGTTGTGTGAGTTGCTAATGTATTATACGATAATACAATATGATACATTGTCGTTTGGCATCACCTTTAGGATGGCTGCACCAGATTTGCCAGGTAATAACGATCGCAGAAAAGCGATTTTATGAGACGGAAATAGATTCACATCTAATCAATCGGGTTTTTCATCAAATTCATGAAAGCCAATAATTTAATCCTAATCAAAATGTCATATGCTTGAATTATAGAGACGAAAACTTCTAATAATAATAATAAAATTTGTGAAGTAATGTGTCAGATTGCGAATGTAGGACGATTTTGATATTCAATCGAAATGAATATTGACGTAATGAGAATTTTAACGATTATATCTTCTAATAGCAAAAACAATCCAATAGAGTCACCTTAATTTGGAACAATGCGGTAACGTAGTCCAAATCTACGGCTAGTCCGGCCGTAGGCCAACCTAGGTGATAGGTGATAACGAGAAAATCAGGCTAGACGAATGTGAAGCGCGTGAGTCCGATTGTAACGGTCGTCAAGATAGATCTTGCGCGGACGTCAATAGCGTAATCCTCCTTAACCACGGCTAACTCTTTATCAGTTCCTTCCTCCTGGATCTCGTATCACAAGAATGTGGTATTACCGACAAGTGCGAATCGTCGGAACGCACGCGATCGGGATCAGAGGAGTACAAGCAAGTAACATCCGACCTTTATCCCGGGTACGTCCGCGAATATCATCCGAATGTCATTCGCGACTCTTCGCATATCCTCACGTACCCTTTCCCGTCCATCGCATCGTCATTCACACGTAAGCTATCTGAAACGCTTCTCTCGCGCTTTAGCGCTCGCACCATCATCGTCCTATTCTCTTTTCCCCTCCATCTCGTTACCTTTATCGTCGCATTCGCGTCGTAGACGTTTACGACGCTTGCTCGATAACCGACAGAAAGTGCACTCAACGGAAACAGCGTATCCTACGTCTCTTAGAAGCATTGCGTACGCGTAAAACGCCAATTTCGCCGCTCTTCGTCCATTCGCGCGTGCCTTTCTTCTTTTTTTACTCCTAAATCGTGTGTATCTAAACCTACCATGATACTGCGGTGTTTATCGTAAATGCCATATACACGAGCGTACGAGGTGCGTTTATATCTACCTCTCGTCGCGACTCCTTTCTGGAGGATTGTAGGCGTCCTGTGGTATCCATTCTTGCGCGGCAAGCTCGACGGTTACCATCCACCTCGGTCTAATGACTCGAATCGCGATCCGCTTATTCAAGGCAAGCCGATCGTTATGATTCGATTAGAGGAATAGAACACGAACTATGTTCGCCATCAGCCAAGTGGCTACCGAGCACGTCTCGTGCGCTCGCTTCTATGCGCTTCGGATATATTCTACGGGATTTCGTACGATTACTGCGAGAGTATGTATACGTGTGTATGTGTGTGCACGTGTGCGTACACACGTGCGCAAGTAAGTCTGCCTGTGTATGTATATGTGTATGCGTGCCTTTGGGATGGGAGTGTTTGGCTGCCGTACACTCCGGTCCGTTACTCAGGGGATTAATGGGAAGTGAAGGAGAGGGGGCCCAGAGCGAGGTAGGCATTTAAAAATCATGACTATTCACACGGTGGTCTCGATATTGGCGATGGCGTATTGTCAACAAATACTGTCCTTCCCGTAATTCTCCAGGTACATTTCCTGGGGCGTGGCTAGGTTGTAGCGGCCGCTCAGCCGGCTCCCGGTCAAGCCGTTGTTGTGGTGAGTGTGATTCACGTGGAGATGATTGACGTTCAGGGCGACGTTCTTCTTCTTCTTGCGCGCCTTGTGCCGGTAGAGGCAATACTTGAGACAACCGGTGGCCAGCAGGAGGATCAGAAATATACCGAGGGCACCGGCGCCCACCGCGACGTAGAGCAGCGTCACCCCGAAACGGTACGAGCAATTAGCCTCTTCCTCGTCGAAGCCCGAAGGACAGTGACGCACACCGTCGCACCACAGGACAGAGCTGATGCACGCCTGGATTTCTGGACACCTGATGACAGAAAGAGAAAGCTCGAATTAAGCGATTTTATTTCGATTAAATTCTAATTTACAACAGATAAACATGAAGGAGTGGATTTTTTTATATAATGGAAATCACGAACAACGAACCTGTACGGACAATCTTCTGCGGGCAATATGGTAAACGCGTTGGCACCCAAATTGGGCGCAGCTGGCGAACGTTTAGAGATTGCGATCCACGTGACGGCATAGAAACCGGGTTCCCGCTGGAGGAATTCCACGACAAAACTACGAGAGTGCTGCGCCATCGCCACGCTCGCGTTTACGGCGCTGTAATTCCAACCACCCGAGAAGAAGTCGACGGTCCTGGTCGTGTCGACACCACCCTCCGGACAGATTACGCTGCGGTCTTTCGTATTCGCGGCCGAGTAGACGACGATTCTGTTCAGGGTTGTGCATTCTTCAACATTATCCAGGGTTATGCTGTAGCCGGCGGTTCTCAAGTACAGAAAATTGATGCGCGCGTCCTCGGGCTCGATCAGCCATGGTTCGTTCACGCATTGCGTCGCCGTGAGGTCCTCCGTGTTTGTCAGGATCTCCTCTACTGCAGCCAGGCCGGGGATCACCCGCGGCAGAGGACTTCTGAGAGAGATCTCGCCGCTGGTGCCGCGCAATCGTCGCTCCTCGAGCCTCGTCGAACATCCGTGCTCGTTCGATTCCGCGCCCACCGGGACGAAACGGTACTCCCCCTCGAAGAAGAAGTCTCGATAATCCTGGGTGACGTTCATGAGCGTGATGGTGAACCTGACCTCCACCACGTTTGATGTCAGAGTCCGCACGGCGATTCTCTCGCTCACGTTTGAGCACAGACAATCGCGAACCTAAAAGCAGAGAATTACAACAATCATGAAGACAGAGTTCTCGTGTTACAACTATGAACTTATTACAACTTGAAAATATTCAACTGCCTGTAATTATTTCGAAACAACTTGTCCGGATCTTTATGTTAATTCCTTCAGGGATAGATCTTTAAAATAATTTTTTAATGAGAAAGGGAAAGAGACAACTTAGAAATTTTTAAATAAGATAAATAAACTTTTTTATTATATCACACGTACCAGTTCGACTCCCTGCCAAGGATATTCAGCGACAACAAGATCCGCCGTGCCGAATTTTTTAACATCCGCCATACGACGGTCGCACGTCCATCGATTCACCAACGGGTCCACGTAAGACGTGCAGCTCTTGCCACCGAAGGAAGCCCTGATGAAGGTCAGCTCTATCCTATGATCGGGCTCGGCCTCGAATCTGTATACGCAGCTTAGATTCTGCGCCCCGCCACGACCGTAGAAGAACACGTTCTTCGGTGACGCGAACTTACCGGTGTTGGACGATAAGGAAGATGAGGAGGATGAGGAGGAAGAGGAGGACGATAAGGACGACGTGGAAGACGTGGATGAAGCCGACGGCGCCGAGGCGAACACGTGGTTACACGAGATGGCCTCGTGGACGAACTCGTAGCGCAGCACGAAACTTATCGGATATAGCGCGCTACCCTGGCGCAATATGTGTTCCAGGGTGAGATCGCGGCCGGTCGACACGTAACTCTCCGCGAGGCTACACGGCCGCGTGTGACGGCTGCTGTTGCGTAGCAGACTGTGGTCGCAGAGTCGCGGTATGTCGTCCTTACAGAACTGTCCCATCAATGTAACGTTCTGCAAAATTGTCACACACGGGAAGCGTCAGATAAGAATGCCGAGTGTTCCATCATCGATGTAACTTGATAATATGTAGTTTTGTTATCGCGTAACGTATATTAATACATGAAGAATCTTTGACGTTAGTCTAGTAATCGTATTCTTAGATTTTGTGGAAGAAATTTTATAATCGATTATTTCTTTCACGAGATATTTAGATTATGCAATTCTTGCTCGTGGAATCAAAGCGTTCTTTTCTGAATTTGTGTTTATATCTATATTACTTTCTTAACGAAGTTACTTTAGTAACGAAGTTATATTACTTCAGTAACGAAGCAAGAAAGTTGCTAAGTAACAGACTTTGCAGGGAGAGGGATACAATTTGGTACGTACTTTTCGGCTGGAAGTAAGTTTGTCCACTGTGATATCGCCATCCCATATCAGAAGCTTTGCATTGCAATCAGCGGCAGTGTCGATACTCGCAGCAGCTTCCACGCTGGCGGCATAATATTTAACGAACGATAACCAAACGATTTCATTGAGTTTCCCTTGGAAGTGATAACGGCAAGTTGTGTTCGGCGGTAAAGAGTGTTTCGGATTTTCCAGAATGCCCGACGAGTTCTCGTCGCCGGATATATAAAAATCGCAATTGTCGTTTTCCTTCACGAAACTTCGAGACTTTTCGTCAACAAAGATCACCTGCACACGCATGAATGCACATACATAAAGGAGCCATCAAATTGTCAGATAGAAATTTTATTTATATTTAAATGAAATTCCATCACATTTTAATAATCCATTAGTGATATCAAAACAATCGCAAATAATCAGTTCTATGAGTTGCAACCTTTATATTTTTGCAACAAATTTGTGGCGATGTTATGTAAAATAATATTACAGTATCCGAGCATTACCTGAACTTCGAGTTCAAATCCTGGTAGGAAAGACAATGGTACTGGATGAAACGGATTGTCGTATGGGGATGTATGAAACTCTAACAACATCGTATTGTGACTGCTGATGATGTCTGGCACCGCATCTCCTCCGCACAGCCTTACAAGCACTCGGTCTGAGGTTGAACCTCCGTCATATACCGTTAAGTAATCCTGCACGACGTTGCACTGATCCCACACCCTTGAAAAGCGCGCGAATTTTACTTGGAAAATCTATTCCCCGTAAATTATTTACATTTGTCCTCCTTGCACATCTCTGTTTCTCTACCTTCGAAAACCTTTTGTATCATAAAGAGGTGTGCACGCGAAATTATTCACAGCATATTAATTCGATATTAATAATATTATATATATATATATAATTCGATAGTGAATATCGACTTTATTAGCGTCATCAGTATCAGCGATTTACCTTAGCACTCGCTGACTTCTGTCGTACTTCACGACCTGGTCCTTAATGTGTATCTTGTGACTGTTTCGCTGACTAACGGCGAGTAAAGCCCGATGACCCACCGGCGCGCGGTTTTGCTCCACCCGATAGTAGCAAGTGACATTCCTGGGGTAAACTCCAGGATAATTCGGCGACTGCAGCCGGCAGGCTCTGGTATCGCATTTGGTGAGGACGCGATCGCAATACGTGCCGTTCACCAGCTCGCCGCGCCATGTGGACATGCTGCTGTTTCCGTATCTGAGATGCGCCTCGCTTCTTCTCAGGAACTTGTACGACAGCTTGAAGTCGAAGTTGTAGCCGATACCCTGAGACACGGAAAAATTGCCCGAAATTGTGCCGCGATCGTAACACGCATCGTCCCCTTTTACTTCACGTTGAACATACTCGATCGTAAAACTTTTCTTCAAAATATCCCGTTGCTGACGCATCTTGAAATTTTTCACAGTAGAAGATCTCTTTCGGACAAATTTGCAAGTCGATTTCAACTTTAACAAATTTATAATTTAAGAATTAGAAAGATAGCTACGTAGCAAATAACGATGTCTCTCAATATGTCTCTGAGAGAACACGACTTCAAATATCGTTATTATTTATATCGTAAATTATTTAAATTAAAGTACCGCTCCGGAACAATTTCGATAAAAGTTCCATGTTGCCGCAACGAAAATCAGATCGCGTATCCCCCTGAGCTAACGCAATTTCTTACCTGCTCTGATAAACGTAGTAAATATAAAGTCAGATTGATGGAAGGAGTTTCGCTGTAATAGACGGTGTAGCCCCACGCGCTGCCGCACCATTGTCCTCCCGTCGCAGGACGACCTTCCTCGCGAATAGTCATGAAACCATCTGGACATCCTTCCGACGTAAAGGATAGAAAGCGGCCGACCGTGAAGGTATCAAAAGTTAACTGTAACACCCGGGAGCGGGGGAGGGGGGGCATTATTCCAAAAGTTATGAGCCAGCGAATATCCGCGTGCGCAACCGGCTAACGGTTTTTGTTGGGAATGAAACTAAAGATAAAAGTTAGAACACAGTTATTACGGACCGTTCGCGATAAAAGCAAATATTTCTATTATAATCCCGTTAATTATCTCGCAACGTTACATTTTGGATCGTGTAATATTGAGAATGTATAAGAGTCACGAAGAGGAAGTTTTAGCGCGAAAATCGTATAATTCCTGTAATATAAAAATATACACTTTTTCGTAAATTTTATAATATAATCATCATATATACTATTATATATTAAAGGAAGATAGCTCCAAATGCAGCCGAAACGTTCGACTTTTTAATACATTTTTAATATGTTAAAGAATAATCCACTTTTGTGACTTCTTTGCGCACATTTGCCTAATTTATATACTTGATATTATATATTAAACAGAAACTTTAATATTCCTAAATCGCCAGTAAATAAATAACATATAATAAATTGTAAGACGACTTGACTGGCCATAGATGATATTTTATTACTACGTATCAACCATACGGATTGTGGTCCTCTCTACGAGTATTAAATTTAATAATAATTATATATTAACTTAATTTTGCTTTGAAATGTAAGTAGTTTCGGAATAAAGAATTAGATTTATTATAGATATAGATTTAGCCGAAAGATTTATAGAATTATAAGTTTAGCCGAAAAGTTTAAAATCTCTCTTAATTCGCAAATATTGATTTTTAGAGATGCCGAAGAAAGCCGCTTTAAAAGTTCCAAACGCTTTCAAGTATTTTTATGCCGTCATTTTTACGTTTTCGTTGTCTCGAGACATTCGTCCCATCCATCGCGAAAACTTTATACTCTTGACCGCTTGATTGTATTCCGCTAACAACGTAAGTATCGATTCTATCATTGCGGAGAGATATAATAATCAATGTGTCAATATCAATCGGGATCGAAAATATATAACTGACGGGGGAACTTACAGTTCAGGGATCGGGGATCTGTAGAGTAAGCGTATTCCGCGATGGTGGACGCGATGTTTACTCAGCGCGGGAGCTGATTTAATTTCGCCAATAAACGCGATAAGAATCGTAAAAGCCGGGATATAAATTATTATCCGGGCTCCGGCGTGGCGGGTCGGCCCGCTGTCTGTTCCATGACAGACTCCCACGCCGGCTGGGCACCAGTCAGCATTATTTTCTACAACTACATCATTTCTATGTCCAACCTGGACTAGATCCCCGAGATCGGATCCGGCGGCAGTGAAGTTGAGGTGACACAGGAATGGCAGTCGATCCTCCCTTGGCCGGCGTATCTCCACTCTGTAGGTCCGGCCGACGTCACCGTACAACGTCCGATTGCAAGCTGAAATGTTTGTTTGCTTTTTTTCTTCATTGTGCAATAATTATGCGCGGAAAAGTAAACTGCGTGTCGTATAATCGTTCCTGCGTGTTATAACGCGGCGTGGTAAAATAATACCCCGAGAGAATTTTAACGCCTAACCAAGCGCACAGTATCCTTGCACATCGAAGCGTATAATACCCGATTGCGAACGAAAATGTTTCCGTCATGCCATGACCATACAGGGGAAAATGTATCCTGGAATATTTCAATATTCCGTTATGATTATGCTTATGACATGGGTGAGATAAAATATTATTTGAAACAAAATACTAACTTCCGTACTAACTACTCTCACGGTTTCGTATATCAAGCCGTACAAAGTCCAGCGGTAAGCCGGAATGTTTTTATTGCGCAATTATTATGCGCGAAAAATAAATCCTGGGTATAATTATGCCGGATTATAACATGGCATAATAAAACATTATTTTATAAAATATAAACTCCTAATTACTCTTTCTTTCTCTTTCTCTCTTTCTCCCTCCCCCCTCTCTCTCACTCTTTCTTTCTCTCTCTCTCTCTCTTTTTCGCATGCGATGTAATTTGTACGTTCAGTTAGACATTTCTAAACATTTATGCGCATACTCAAATTTACTCAGATCTCATATCTTTGTATTTACATTTATTACTTATTTGCTATACCTATATCTTTAGTAAAAACGTTTAATATTTAAGAAACTAATAACGGTGTGCTGAATATATCAGCACAAATTCTCAAATTTGTAAAAATTGATAATGCTAATTATAATAATGCTGATTGAAGATCTTCTATGTATTTGTTATATTTCTTATATATTCTTATTTTATGACTACTGGAAGTATAAAGTACACGTAATTATTCCGCGTAATTAGCTCGTTTGGGCCTGCGCATATTTTAATATGCAATTTGAAATTCTATGAAGGAATTGGATCATGAATGCTATAATAAATTCCTCCTATTATGTTACGTTTCTATTGAAATGTGTCGCATACATTATCGAAAATTAAAAATTCAAAGGGATGAAAATGCGATATTTGTATAACGTAATTATATTTGAGCTTTGTAAATCAATTAAATTTCGTATGAAGTGGTAATTACTATTATACCAATAATGAACGTACAAATTATTTACTTCATTAAATTATTAAATAAAAATTATTTAATTGTATGTTTATAAACTAATACAAACCGTGTCGAAACATGTCGCGAGACTAATGACATGAATAAGTTTTATATATATGTGATACAATCTTTTTGATTTTTATACGAATTGAACTAAAATGATAATACAATAAATAATAAATAATTACTGGCTTGGAACATATCTGCTTGGATGAGCAAAAACTTTGTTTCTGGTTTAATGTATATTCAGTAATTCATATTGTTTTGAGTATATCAGATAAACAAACGGCCACGTATGACCACAAATGGTTGTAATTATTTTTCTACTTCTCAATATCGGTCTTTACGACAAGTATGTTTTTTACTTTATTATCAGTTTGTCTACTGTGGATATTCAACTGCACTGTAAAATTCGTAATGTCAAATTATAGTGAGTCATTTTCAATCATTCCTATAGGTCGCCACTGATCCTATCGTTAATTTAACTAAGATAATAGAGAGTTAAATAATTTAACTCAAAAAATGTATTAAATTTTATTCAAATTTAATATTTAATTTTATACGTTTTTTTTACATCACCGCTATTCAGATTTTATTGAATATTTGACAATGCTTTGAAACTAAGCAATTCAACCATAAAAATAAGTTGATTAAATGTAGTTGTCTTTAACAACATGTTTTGTGTATAAATAATAAATTTTGACACATATGGAAGGTAAAAATAACGAAATGTAATTTAACTCAAGAAATTGGTTTAAATTTGATCTTTCAATATTTAACAGTGTGTTTGCTCCATAATAATTAATCGCGTCCGATAGAGATATTCTACTCGATGACAAACAAAAAGCTTTTTAATTTTCAAAAACATGAAAATGGTGATCTATTTGTTGACGGTGATGAACATGGTGATTCATTTCGTGTGTGTTTTTTTAATTGTATTATTTAACAATCGTACGTAAATTCAGATTTAATAAGAGAATTGTGACAATAAATCCAGGAAATAATCGATTCTGGAGGTATTTATTATTTTCTGGATTAAGCGCCTAATAAAAGGCACCTACGGGAAGGAGAGAAAGAGAGAGACAGAGCGAGATACCTCGGCGTATCGATTCGCCCCGGCGCAGCGACTTGCTTTGTTCGACGTCTCCGTTCGTTCGCGGGGGACGGGGGATACTCACGGGTGCAATATCTCGGCTCGTCAGACTTGTCGTCGCAGTCATTCTCGCCGTCGCAGTACTTGTCCTGCGCGACGCAATGTCCGGTGGTGCCGCATTGGAACTCGGACGGTCGGCAGAGCGACTCGGTGTTGCTGGCTGCGGGCTCCGATGTCGGGCCGGACGTGGACGAGCTCGACGACGGCGAGGACTCGGGTGACGTCGCGCCGGAGTAAACCGCGTATCCGCCCGGGTATCCGGAGTAGTCCGACGACGAAATGCCGGGGTGGTAACTAGCCGAGCCAGCCTCGATCGAGGCCGCGATCGCGGCTGCGATCAGCAGCAACCGCCGACACACCAACATGCCCCCTCACCCTAAAAGTAAATTAAATTTCACTGACTTGAGTAAACTTTATGTAGCCATATATATATATATACATACATATAAGGCAGACAAATATATTGTATTCTAATTTTATTTTGTCATTTAATTGTAAGGTTCAACGCAACATGGTGATTGAAATTAAATGTTTCTTTATAGATACATTTATAAGATTAAATTTCTTTTTAAAGCACAAGTTTGAAACTTTAAATTATTTTTCATACGTCGAGAAAAATATTAGATTTATTTAAACAAATTAATTGATCATAAGTTTATCCCGATCAAGAGAATATTAAATAAGTTTGAAAATATTTTGTTAAGTCATCTTTAGATAATATTCGAAATTATAAATAGAATTGTTGAGAAAAATATTCGATTTATTTAGACAAATTAATTGATCATAAATTTATCCCGATCAAGAGAATATTAAGTAAGATTGAAAATATTTTGTTAAGTCATCTTTAGATAATATTCGAAATTATAAATAGAATTCTATTTTATCTTTATGCATGATAAATCGTTTAAAGTGGGCTTCAGTTTTGTTAACAAATAATAGTGTTAAATATAATATATGGAGTCGATTTATAATATATCTTGCTTCTAAACTTGTAATATTGGTTTGTACTAGATATATATAGCTTCTCCGATAGTGGTGGTAGTTCTACAAGTTCTTATCTCTGTACGAAGTCCACGCACAATGGAGTCCTAAGGGCTCTACAAATTGTCAATAAATGGCAGGAACTATTAGGTTCCATCAAGAAAGAGAAAGTTTCTTGTTTAGTTTTCATTCTAAGGAAGAAGATAATCCGCGCATAAAAGAAACGGTACGTTTTTAGTCCTTTAGCGTTTGCTGCGTCGTCGGTACTCCCTCTCGCTGCAACAGCGCAAGAAGAAGAAGCGATACAATTCAAAATCTTGAAGAAGTAAATTGATATTGCGGAAGGACCTGGGAAAAGTCTTGGCGAGACCTTGGATATATTCATTGGTCGTGGATATATATTCTCTTAAAAAGAACTGAATAAATAGTCGTAATATTTCACGGCCTGCAGGTGTTGCTCCAGCCTGTTCTTCGTAACACTTTTTAGTGACGGCTCTCTTACACAGCAAAGCCCTTCTCTTTCGTGGTTACATTTTTCTTCCTCCGCGTCTATGCCCCTCTTGTTGCTTCACAATTTCGCATGTAGCTTCCGTGCTATAATTATACCTTAATAAAGCGAAGAATATTTTTTTCTTCTCCGGTCGTTCTTAAATATTAAGTACATTTTAATTCTTTACACAGTTTCGCGAAATTAAACTTGTCGACAATGGAAGAAACTTCTTCCTTCCCGGATATTTCAATGGTATATGAAGATATCACTTTTTCCACGATTTTTCCTGGTCTCCTATGCAGTCGGCTCGACGATCAATGATTCGCCCGATTGCATGTGAATAAAACGTTCTTCGCTTTATCTCCGGCCCGCTCTTTCTCTGTGTCACGGGGGATGTTGGCGCGGGATGTGCATCATCAACAACATTGGTTCACTCGATTTAAAATCTTCCCTCCTTGTGCTCCATATCTCTTACAACTGGACCCTTCACTTTTTACGAGGCTTTATTCATTCCACTCGAGCCCCTTCCTTTCTCAAAGTCGTTTACCATCATTCAGATACGATTCGACAATCTATTATCCCGGAGACGCTAACTCGACGCATTCTTTTTTACGTTATATGGATGACGCGCGCTTTAACCCTTTGAAGCATGGTGGCATCCCACAATCCCACTTTCTTTCCTTCATTTTTAATTATTTAAACTACGTTTTTGATCTTTTCATCCGGATTTTTTGTACTTTTAAGATCTATAAGATGTTATAACAAACATATAAAAAAATGTGAAGAATCAAATTTTGTTAGTTGTAACAATGCTATAAATAAACAAATTGTGAAAAATTGCGTATTTTTTTAGAAAAGATGTATTTTACAGTAATCTATAAGTAATATCGTCATAAGACTTGCATACTTTAAGTTTCTGGGGTCGTTGATTACGAATCTGAGGTCGAAATTCAAAAACTCAAAATGGTGGATTTAAAATGGCGGGCCTGAATGGCAAAAATTTAAGCGATTTGCGTGAAATTGGACCCGCCATTTTGAATTTTTAAATTTCGACCTCAGATTCGTAATCAGCGACCCAAAAAGCTTACAAGTACATAGGTTGCTTGTAAATTAACAATAAAGAAAAATGTGTGCTTCAAGGGGTTAATAAATTCTCACAATAAGCGTGCCGGTGAAAGACAGAGATAATACGGGCGCGTTTGCTTAACATGTTCCTTGATTAACGTAAGCAAATTTCCCTCGCTTCGACAGCGCGTCCTCCAAAACATAAAATGAATACCGGCTTTAACTCGTTAAGACACCAAATACAACTCTGTCGGTGATTCTAGCGGAGTGTTTAGAGACAGGAGCGGATTATGCTAATTCTATTCAGAAAACTAACTCCTCTTACGTGAATGGACTCGCCGGTTCCCCCGTACAAATACCATGCGGATCTATTAATTCGCACGGCAACTCGCGCGGATCGATACCGCGCGAGTGTTCGTAACAAAGTTCCCGCCGTCCTTATCCGCGAAACTTGATAACACAACGTACGCTTAGAAAGCAAATGCGGCGCCGCGGTACTCGTGTTATCCTGTCTTTTTAACCCCCCCCCCCCTCGCGCGCGCGCTTACACGCCGCACCCCATGCAACACCCATCGGCTTTCGCGTGAATAATATCCATGCTAATGCAACGTCGTCGCGAAAACGTCAGCGCTAACGAGCGACGCGACAGGGCGCGCGCGGAAGGAACGCGGAATAAAAATCTGATTTTGCCAACGACCAAGTAAAAATAGACCCGGACGTTGAGAGCGAATACGTGGAGACCCACCACGGCGGTCGGGACGCGGACGGCCGTAGGTTAGACGTTTGGGCGCGGGGGTGGGTGCGGGTCGCGCGGGGAGAGTGGAATCCGCAATAAAAGATAACTGGATTCAAGTGCGGGGACTGCGTTGCACGCGCGCGACAGTAAAGGCTCTGTTTATTAAGCAGAGAGGAACGGAATCTGGGCCAAGCCCACGGGAACATGTAGCGCACGGCCAGGCAACATGGAATATGGTAATTCGCCCGGCCCGGCGCGGGCGGGACGAGAGACGCCAGACGGGGCTCCGCGCCTCTCTGTCTCTGTGTGCCTCACTTCGCAAATATACACGCGCCGTACGAGTGTCACTGAAATTGCACGCGCGTGAAGCTTACGCCGGCATGGCAGCGCGGTCGTACTTGCGGAAAAACAGTTCGCGCCGATCGGTTACATTAAATTGCGTCACGTACTCGGAATATTGCAAAAATATGTTGTACGCCACGCGTCGCGAATATTTAAAAGGCATACGCGGAGGGGTGTCGTGCATCACCGTCAAATAGGCTAATAGTTATTCTGGGGGGATTAGGTGGAATCGAAAATCTTAATATAAAAATGTTCCTGTCACAGCATGTTCTCTTATAAACGATCAAAGTTGATCGATGGTCGCATAAAATTGGTGCAATTAGGACCATTACTTACAGATGTAGAGATCTATCATCTATCAATGATTTTTATAGCTCAGATGATATTGATTTTTACTGCTTGATTAATTTACTTACCTGTTATGTCACATTTTTTATGTGGAGATTATACTAATATAATATATAATATATATAGATAATATGTATAATATATATATAATAATTAATTGTTCAGGACAAGTCAATCAGTAGTAAATTTTATCTGAAAATTAATTTTTCATTTTATTATACATCTAATTTTGTCCCGAGAAGAATAAAATTGTGTGATTTTAATAAGTTAAATAAAAATAATTCGCCACAAACTTATTTTGTTGGTTTACAATTAGTAAGATCACAAAATTCTTGATTTATTTACTATTTTACGATTCACGACGTAAAGAAAAATAATTATAAATAATATGTATAAAAGTGCTTTCTCCCGAAAATAATTATAATTTTTTCAAATCAAGCGACGCGGTAGTCAAATATCTAAAGTATAAATACAGTTCCCATTCATCAAAATAGATTTAAAAGATAAAGAATGACACATCCGACGTACTTTTATTTAATAAAATGCACTTTAAAGCAATCTATAATTAGTGTCAGATTTCAGGATAGAATTATATCTATAACTTATCATATGTCACGTATTTTGATATGTGTCTCTTAAGATTTTCTATATCACATCTATATTACATACATCTGTCTATTCTAATTTTTCAAACATTTGTCATATTAAACGAAACAAGAATTATATAAATAGAATTTTATTTCGAATTCCGTTACGAATTATGCATTGTCTCTCTCTCTCTGAAATGAGCTTCACGCTGGCTTCGAGACCAAGCGAGTGAGCGCAAACAAACACGAATAAATAGTTTGTTTTTTAAATGAACGGTGACATCGTATCGTTAAATATTTTGCCGTAGTGGATACGGTAAATATTTCATCGAATGGCAGTGACGCACAACGCTCGGGGTTTGTTTTTGTGGCACACGGCGCGCTATTGTTCATACACAAGGTCGTCGTATTATCATTTGTACGGCGAGACTCGAGCGTTGACGTTGTAGCGTTATTACATTTCGAGACGCAGCAAGTACGGTATGAAGACGTGTATTATTCCTTACAGACTGTAATTTCTGGGTCGCCGGACGTAACACAGATATTTAGCGATTACTATTTCCCGCGCGATCCATTTCGCTATTGACGAATCATAAGCGTATCGACGACTCTTTGTCGCAGTCAGGGTTGCCATCCTCTTTTCCCCGGACACCGTCCTCTCTTTTAGGACGTCCAGGGACGTCCGGGGGGATTTTTCGAATGTGTCCGGGGTAATTATGAATGTCCGGGGTTTAAGAGAATTTCTAAATATTTTAAATTTAATTAACCACATCATATACAATCACTTCAATTTACTGATAAAAACCAATGGTTTTGTGCTGACTTAGTTCTTTAATATATTTGATAATTATTTATTTTATTGATATTTTAAAAATACCGATGTGGCAATACAGCACGTATAGGTATAAGTACAATAAGGTAAATACCTAATAATAAAACTTCTTTTAAATTAAAAACATGTTTAATTTATTCATTTTACTCTAAGTACTATTGAAAACAAGATGTAAAATAATTAATCATTTATTATAACTAATATGCTAACCTATTCGCGCATTTTTGTATGCGTCCGGGGTTGCAAGCGAAATGTCCGGGATTTTTGGCTTATAAGTCCTAGTTTTGAAAATTTTATTATGGCAATCCTAGTCGCAGAGTGATATCTCGCGCGGTTTATTCAGAGGTTTCTCAGGCAGAACAGAAAGTCACGATAACGTTAAAATAACGTCAAAATGATTGTCAAAGATGTCATAATTTTGACGTCATATTATGACTTTCTGTTCTGCTTGGGTTATTCGAGGTTTATTAGAGGCAGCAATTGAGGAATTATAAATTAGCGTTTCGTCTCTTTCAGATTCGAATATACCTATTATCGTATCGCGCATTTTGAGCTTTTCGCCAATGTAATTTGACTATTTTCGCGGCGAGACCGCGATAAATACACGCAATTGTCTATTAATAATTAAATGCATATTTGCATTAAATGGGATTTATATGTTCGAAATATATTACATTTCAACAATATTGTGTGTGCATTTCGATTGTGTATTTTCAAACGGTCGGTTGGTTGTGGTCTTAATTGGCGGTCAATTTGACTCGCGTCGTACCCGCGCGGTTAGGAAGTGAAGTTGCCGATACTGGCCGGTTACCGAAAGTCGGAGCGTCTCGGCTCCGCGTCGCGTTTGACTGGTAAACACGGTCGTGATTAACCTTGATATTTGTTAACCACACAGCGCAAATCCGGCGTTTGTACGGCGATTAAGGTCCTCCGCCGAGATTCGTCCGCGCTGATTATACGGGGTGAATCGTCGCGACGCGACGGTGCCAAACGAATCGCACCTTTTTCATGGCGTTCTCCCATCATCATGAAGTACGCGCCGCGTGCGGCTAACGTCAGAAGTGTCGCGCGTAGTGCCGCGAGATCGTCGTACTTTGTTGTGCGAACAAAGCGCGCGGGTAATTAATCGTGTTTTCGCGAGTGAGTAAGTGTCATAAAGGAGCAGCGAGGAACCTAGAGAGGAGGAGGGGGTCTGGGAGGCATCGGGCGATGGTGGAGCAACTATAGGGTGAGTAACTTATTATTTATTATATTATTTGTATGTTATTTGTGGACCTGACCGTTTACCCCTGCTCATTTGGATGATTCGTGTAAAAATTAGAGAAGAGATTTTTTTTACTTGTAAAATTTTATCAGAGTTTGTACTTAAAAAGAAAGAGATCCCCTTTCTCTGTTCGAAAATTATAGGTACGATTGCTTTGTTGGATATTTTTATTGCTTGAGAGGCAAATATAATATTGAGTGCGCGCGCAATATAATTACTGTTTGAAATTATGATATTGATTACTTTGGACGATGTTATAATTTGGATATATATTTGCGTGTTTTACAGGTCGATGCAGTTATAACTCCACCGCTGCATCGTATTGGTGAGTGCTAAATTATATTTTATTTTAATCTGAGGTAATGGATCTGTGTGAATATTAGAGTTAAATATAACATCTGACACATCCATTGCCTTAAAATGGATGAACTAGGACATATTAGTGTAATATTTAACTCTGATATATAACCATTCGTCGATCTATTATGCAAACGGGTATGCAAACATATAGAACTCATAAAATAGAGCTTATCATTGTTATCAATGCATTATTGGCCGGTTATTGGTAGGTCATTTATGACGAATTTCGGTATCTTATTATGCACCGGCTAGTAGTAATTACGTGATAATTAGTGTTTAGTAATTACAAGGTGCATAGGTCGCTTAAAATTTATAGAAAATTTAAACTCGCAGGCATGTGTAAGTGAAAGAAGAATAGGAAATATTTTACAACTATAATATGCTCGGGGAAAAGTGATAAACAATGATAGATGACTTTCACAAAAAAAAGAATCTTCAATCATAAAGATATTATTACGTTTCTTACTTTTCACGCGCATCAAGCACTTTTTAAATAAGGTGAGATTTTCAAGAAAAACTGATTGTGAAAGAATATCATGGAAAAAGATATAATATAGTAATTTAATATTTAGTCAATAATAAGATTAAGACCGATAAAATTAAACAAATATAAATAGTAGAAAAGCCAATATCGGTCGCGGCGGATCTTAGTGCCTAATAATAATTATTTTGTGAATTTTTCTGCTCATGCAAACTGCGCGCCGCATATTGGCTTTTCTCATATTTATACTTGTTTAATATTTAGTACATTATATGGTTTAAAAGTTTTGAATTTATTGTTTAGACATTAATGAAAAATAAGAAATATAAGAAATCAAATGAGCTAACTAAAGATAAGTAAAATGTTAATATTTTTAGAATATAAAGTTCTTATTTTACTTTTTTTATGGTATTCATATCTCATGGACGGAGAAGATCGGATCAAGATATTACGTATTCTATATATTTATGTGAGATAAAAATAAATGAGTATCTTTAAAATATGTTAGGGAAAAATTGTTAATATTTAAATATATTTTAGTTTTCCTTCTTTCCGTTTCCTAAATATTTTTTAAATAAAATTTGAGATCTGCGTATGATCTCTCTATAGTTCTCTCTCTCTCTCTTATCAGCGCTTAAGGGGAGATTGTCCTGGAGCGCTAAATAAATGACGATTCATCATCATCATCATCATCATCTCTTCAGGGTTAAATATTATATCAGTTAGTGCAAGAACGCAATATATTGAAATTTTTAAAATATTTTACAAACGAAAATCAAAGAATGTCAGAAAATATTTTTTTATTCACAGAAAAAATTTTAATCATACAGCATATTCCAAGTAATTAATTTAATAAAATATACGCTCGATTATTGTTAATGATATTTATTGTTATAATGTACCAATTTTACATTAATCTTTCATAGTTTATCTATATTGATAACTTGATCTTACTGAAGAACAATAAATTGGCATGAGATGTTTTATATGTCCACGTAATTAAATAAAACTAAAAGAAATTAGTTGGACAATAAAAATCAATATTATTTTATCTATAATAAATCAATAATAAGATTGATATATGTGCAATTACGGGCTAAAATGTGCGGATTTTACGCGACATTATTGATCAACTTTGATTGCTTATAATTCGAAAATTTTTGCAATTTCCACATCTTTACATTAGAATTTTTAACTTTTCAATATTAACTGTATAATATCCAGAATACGTTATTAATGTAGTACGGTAGGATATAACGAACTTTTTACTTCGCATCTCATGAATGACATCTACAAGCTCTTACGTAAATGTGGATTAAATCTATTTCATTCGAACCACTTGAAATTACATACGTTGCGCTCACGTTGCAACCATCTTCGAACTTATTTAAACGCTTAGCTCATCAAAAAAGAATTTTTTTATGAGCGGGAGGTCTCGTTTAGCTGCCCCGTCGATTACTGTAACGTCCGTAGGACCCGCTCTGCGGCGCTCTTAAAAATCGGTTCTGACCCTTATCCCACGATAGGCACTGAAAAAGTGGTCTTCCGCCAATCTGGCATGGCGAAGTGGAGGGAAGACCTGTGTTAAATTGCCCGTACCGGCCTGGGAAATTGGGTCGATGCACGAGAAAATCGACTGCAGATTGAGAGAGAGAGAGAGAGAGAGAGAAAGAGAGAAAGAGAGGAGCTTCCAGCATCGAGGATCGAGCGATGCTTCTATCGATGCGAAATTGGAGCTAGAAATCGTAGTGCAAGAAGCTGAAGGGGATTCGAGGCGGCACGGAGAGAAAGAGCAAGAGAGCGAGAGTAACGAAAATCTAGAATCGATCGAACGAAAGGGGCGAGATGCCAGGGATCGACGATTTTCGCGATCGTTCGAATTTTCGTCCATCAAACTGACTGCGTTTCGATGGCTGGCGGCCTCCCTTCGGTCGTTATGACCTGTGTTTAAAGTCGAAGAAATTGGCGCGGATCGGGGACGAGCGATTTCGGCGTAACAGCCAAGTAGCAGCACGCCTCACGCTCCGATTCGGCTTTATATGCCGCCGTTAACCGGACGCTTGCATCTATTCAATGACGACCCGCGTAATTTAAGTTTTCGCTTAAGCGTGCACATTACGCCCCCCCCCCCTCCGCGAGTTTCTTCGATCTCTCGTCCCGGATTTTCCTCACGCTCGAATTTTCGGTGGATGCGAAACGCTTCCGCGCGGCGATGTCGGTGCAGTATTCGTTCCGCCGAGGAAGAAATGCATAATAAATGCCGCAACGCGCGCAACTAGCGAGATTAACTGTCTATCGAGAAAGATATCGGGGATCATCCCGCAGTCCGAACCGGCAGCGGGATCATTTATTAAAATCCAATATAAAACTATTTTTGCAAAATTGTTCTCTGTTTACCTTTTAATTTTTCAAAATGGTTTAAGATACGCTCGGAGATTGCAAAGAAGAGGTATTCCGCGTGTATAACGTGAAATTTACTTTTTTCTTTTCTCGTAAGTACGGAAGCAAACTGAATTGCAGCCAGGAGGTTGCTGGAAGACGGTCGAATTGGCAAGAGCGTGTGCGTTTACGTGGAAACCTGAATTACGCAAATTATCATTGAATAGACGTAAATGCTCGGAAATGACATATAATTTCGAATTGAAACGTGACAAGCGTTCGATCGTTCTTACTAAAACTCATTGTGACCCATTTGATAAGCGTCAAGTGAGGTAATTGAAACTCGGCTAATAAAATAATGCTTTCCAGTAATGAAATATCTGATTGTTATTTTTAATGTTTCTATAGCGACTTCATTACACGACCACTTGTGATTCTCTTTAATAATTTTATAATAACTCAATCTTTTAATTATTGAAAAATCATTGTGTTATCTCATTTATCCCGCGGTCTCAATTAGCTTGTTTTGTTTTGTTAATTAAAAATGGAAATATTAGTAGAGCGTGCACCTCATTTCAATCTATTTTATATATGAATGAATTAATTGTGCCCCGATGGGCCAGAGAAGCCCTTTTTTCTCATTTCGCGAAACCAAGTTGTTAAAGGTAGCAAAGTTAATGTAAAATTTAACTGTTTTATTGCAGCATTTTCTATGACTTTATAAAAATAGTAAAATTTTATTTATTCAAATGTAAACGCGAAAATTTATATATATTAGAATTTTATTTTCGTACATTTTTTATATACAATAGGCGCAATAACTTCTTTAGTGGATTTACACAAAAATTCACATGTTTTTCTGCATGATAAAAACTTTAATATAAAAGTTTCAATTATTCGCGTGTAATTAACATAAGCGTGTAAATAACGTAGATATACATATACTAGCAATAATTTAACAAAGAAAACAGAACTATTCTTTGAAATTGATACACAAAGAAAAAGAGTTCTTTGGATTTAATAAATTTTATTGCATCCAAACAAATTTTATCTTTGGAATGGTCCAAAGAAACTATAAATGTTTCGATCAATAAGTACAATTGTTCGATTTTTCAAAGAATATATATCTTCGTCTTAGATAAAAAAATTGTTTAAAACAGAAGGCATATTCTCTTTGGCTTCAATGATATTATTATTTTACTCAAACAATATCAATGTTTCATAAAATATGTCTATTGCTTCTCACAAATAATTAACTTATTTCTAGAACCTGTTCTAGAATTTTCCGCGACTAACCCTTTCCCGATCCACACATATCCCGTTGATTCGAATTTTAATGTCAATTTCTCACATCGATCTAAATCCACTACTATTCTCTAGGACGTGGGGGTTCGTATCCCACTTCTGAAACTGTAGGAGACGGAAAAAATTACGGAGCCGACTGCGTCTCGAACTCGGGCTTCCTCGCTTTCCACGCCTAGCACTTAGCATGCTAATCCACGGCCACTCCACTACTTTCGTAATTATCCCGATCTCCTATCAATAATCGACCTTACGGCCCTGTATTCTTACATAATATTATACTTCTATGTGTATGTACAACACACATCCAATTAAATGTACTGAATATAGGCAGACACTGCTCATTTCACTTTGTTAGACGTAGCCATCCGGAACTTCAGCCAAAAATTGTAATAGTTCTTTTAATGCCCAATTTCTTCACCTTTAGTAGATAACTTTATCCGGAAGATATCTCTCAGAATCAATGGCTGTGATTGGCTATTGCTAACTTTATCTGGAAGATAAAACTTATCTAAAGGTGAAGAAAATTGAGCATAAATAAGCAAATATTTGCATGTACCAACGCTTTTCAACGTATTTTGCTATTTTTATATAAAGAAATTATTTGTGTGTGTGTGTGTGTGTGTGTGTGTGTGT
>NJRP01000189.1:118077-137133 GCA_003063835.1 Aphaenogaster floridana
TGTGTGTGTGTGTGTGTGTGTGTGTGTGTGTGTGTTTCATTGTACGTATTTATTATAATCAAATAATATATTATTTCATTGAAAGATATTACTTGAAATAATAGTGTCTTTTCTGTTAAATAATAGGGTTTTCTTGAATAAAAACAAAAATGTTTTATTCAAAAAAATATTATTTCGTTTAAACATATGTTATTTCAGTGAAATAAATTTTAATCAAACAAATAGGTATGCTAAATGTAAAGAACTCTTTTTCTCTGTGTAGAAAAGGAATATTCATTACCTCTCTTAAAAATATCGTTATCCGTTTTACATAACGTAAACATGATTGTTCTAAATGTATCTTATTTTCGCGTTAAAACTTTCATCCGTTTTAAAACGCGCGAAAAACATAAACTCGCGGTAAACAAGCGCGACGGATAAAAGACAAAAAGACAGATGAATTTCCAGGCGGCTTTCCCTGCTCGAAGAAACAATAGCGGTCGCTCCGTTTAAATCGCGACCGAAAAATCTTAACCGAGTTCCGAAGAACCCGGCAGAACTTGACGAGCGGCACAACGAACGTCGGCGGCGACCAGCCTGTTGCTTTAATGCCTTCGCTCTGCGCCCGTTTTCGTCATTCGAACCGTTCCGTTCCGCTCGAGACAAAGAGCCGCGAAGACAACGCCTGGCTTTTCTTAAAGAGCGTCTCGTTTCCGTCGTGCGCTGTACACGAAAATCAATATCCATTTCCATTCGAAACATCGCGACAGCCATATCACAGTGTCTTCCGGCCAACAGCTCTCCAACATCGTCGTCTCTTTCCACTTTTGAAGGAGAGGCAGCGGTCGCCGAGGTCGCTTCCCTCCATTGGCACAGATATCCGGTGGTTATTCTCGGATATCCTTTGGTGTCCAAGTACTTTGCAATATTTAGATTTCATTGATGTTCGTTGGTTCATTTGTAATGAGTGATACGAATTTTCGCAGCTTTAAATTTATAATATCCTTTTTAAACTTTCTCTCCCCTCCCCCCCTCTCTCTCTCTTTCTCTCTCTCTCGTGTAAACATTTAAATATTTTCGAGATATTGAATTTTTTATTTTGCTTGTCTAAAAAAGATTCAGAAATAGTGAATATGATAAAATAGTTAGATATAGAATATATCTTTCTTCTCTACACTGTTAAATTTGTAATGTTAAATTAAACCAAATTTGGGTCATTTATAAAACCATTCTAATAGGTCGTCACTGCTTCTACCTAATATATTGTTAATTTAACTAGAACAATTGCGTTGAATAATTTAACTCAAAGAATGTATTAAAATCTGATTCAAATTTGATTTATCATTTACTAATCACATAAATCACACAAGTCGATGTAACTCTTTTACTTGGATCAAAAATAACATCTATTGTGTTTGACACACGTGAAAATTAAAAAATTCAATATAATCTAAGAAATTGATTTAAATTCGATCCTTTTATCTAACAGTGTAGGCAAGGAATAATATTATTTTGACATTTTGACATATATTGTAACCATTCGTGTATAAAATATGGCTTCACACGGTAGTGAATAATGGCAATAAATATCCAGAACCGTGGCTATCGGGGAATACATTCGAGTGTCCAAGGGATATCCAAGAGTATCCATCGGACATCTGTGTCGCGCCGGGCCGCGGTCATCGAAAATCAGCCCTTCGATCCGATGGTTCCCATTGAGGCTCATACCTGGTGGTAGGCCGATACGGTCGCGGCCGAGCAGCCAGATCCATTCGATCCGGAATAGTCGGCATTCAGAGCCGGTGGTCTGTCCGCTCGGACGCAACGAAGCCCGACCGCATATCTGGTTCTACTACTTTGTCGCGCAGGCTGATCCGCGATCACGGCAGCGTTCGACATTGCGGATACGGAGCGGATTCGTGGGCGAATACGTGTACGAAATGCGCGTCCAAAATCGCTGCATCGGCAGAAAAGCGTCCAACAAAAACCGGTTCCACCCCGAAGGGCAGATCGTCTAATTTCCGTAAAAACCGCTCGCGTCGCCGGAATTTGGCTCGCGCGCGACGATGCCTCATTGTTACCGTGTATCCGTGTAACGGCGGGATCCCGGACACATCGAGAGATACGTACAAATATCGGCGAGCTTACCCCTCTCCTTTCGCCTCCTCCCGCGGAAATCCTTCAGACGTATAGAGGAAAACGCCGGGGAAAAAGAGCAGTCATTTATTTTTCCATAAAAATGTTTCCGCCGGTCTTGCTGCGGTTTCACGATCGCGTTATTTTCGCGCGCGTATAACTACAGAAGATTACTCTTATGTTTTAAAGTTGGTACGCTGATGACTATGCTGATAAGATTCAGGATTTGACCCGTGAATTCTAAAACCGAATACAGATATAGTTACGATAATTTAATGCAAAATTTACGAATTTTAAAATGTAAATGATATTTAAATCACATAATATACTTATAAAATGGATCTATGAATAAAATCCTATGAATGAAATATATGTAAAATTCGAGTAGGTGACATGTCTGTTTATATTCTAACTATAAATAAGAAGACCTACATTTATATATTAGTATCCGAATCTGTGCGCGCTTATATATTTTATAATTTTAAAATTATCGTTCATAGTTTTCGGAATTATATAGCGCTCTCATGTGTGCTCGCGACGTTTTTTTAAAAACACGGATTTTCACATATGTGCGCGAAGTGTGATTGCTGCAAGTTGAATGGTCAAGGAAAAGTGCCAGCAAAAGAAGCGAAAAGTGGAAAAATAAGTATCGTACCGTGCACTGCTGTGCGTTGCCAAAAATCTCAAGTTTCTCCATCCTTGTGCACCCTGGGAGCAGAGCACGTATCGAAATAAAGCTACAAAAATTTTATGAGAAAGATCTTCGTTCACGATAATGGATTTTAATTTCATTTCTGTCAATGTATACGGTATGAAGCAGCTTTGTTTATTTAATCGATAGGTACACGAGAACTTTTAGCGCGTAGAAAAAAATCACGATCGCTTAATTAATAAATTAAGTACTAAAAAGTTGAATAAAAATCCAAAAACAGATTACGCGCGAGGAAATGGAAACGTATATTCAATATCCTGCGCTAAAATTGAATTTTATAGAATCTTGATTCTGTCCAGTAATTCCGTTATAATCGCATTCGTAATTTAAATTTTCAAGCGCGCTCGTCTGTTGCGGCGCTTGTGTTTCCAATTCACATCAAAAAAACTCACCCAGGTTAAGCGGAATAAACGCCGCGATTGTCTCGTTTATGTCATTTAAATAAAATTTTTCAACCTCTGTCAACGATGAGAATAAACCTGTTAAATAGGATATTTTTTGAAGTCGCGTAATTTCGTAATGTGTTATCGAGTAATGTAACATGACATGAAAAACGATTACGACATAACAAGTTTTATTTGCTGAAATGAGGCAAAATTACATTTTCTATAGTATTAAAAAGTATTGCGATTCTCAAATTGTCCTGTCCACTTTAATCGTGATTTTCTTAAATCTAGTTTTCCTTCATCGTTCCGGCAAATACAATATTATAAAAAAGGGAGAAAAAATATAAAATGCGAATAAGAACCCTCCACTAGTGGAGTTTGTTATCGAATTGCTAACCGATCGACCGGCTGGGGGAACAAATACAAGCAATCCCAGGGGAACAAATAACGGCCGTTCCTTTCTTAGTGTAGCGTGAGCTGAGTAAGTAAACGGTGAACCGGTGCGACTTGGTATCATCAGGATTTTTATCTACGTACTGTAATTTCTCTCTGGCGTTCATTTCTTGCCGAATATAATATAGCGTGGAATAAAGACGCGTTTAAAGTGACCTACATTCGATTACACGACACGCCGATATATAATTCGTCCATATTAATAACATTTCACGTATAAAAGTCCAGAATGACATGGGTTTAATCACAAGATTTTAAGAAGCGAAGATTTGGAAAGCTCGATAAGATTCAACATCGTAATCATTTTTATAATAACTTATTCATGGCAATATCGATTATTGAATAATTACTATTTGGAATAATGATTACCAATTGTAGAAACTCAATTAGAAACTTTCTGTCATAGAGAGAACTATTGCAATAACTCAACTTCATTAGATGAGATGTGCCTCAGATATCATTCTCAGTGTTCTATATAACTACACAATTATGCTAATCAACAAATTACTCCGTCGCGGTTAATTCGAAGTAATCTGTAATCTGATAATGAGATATATTATCTCATGTAAAAGTTTCCTGTTATTACTCTTTGCTTTTTTGAATTTTTATTGAAAAACTACTCCTTATACGATGATTATATATGTCATCATATCATTTCAATATGAAATTTTAATACAAAATTCTATAATAATAATAACCACAAATCAATACTTGGTCAAGCGACGGAGTCAAAAATGCGGCTTATGTACAATTAATCCTGCGATTAAGTTATTCTACATCGAATATTAAACGTGTCCCTTTAAAATACAGTCGATTTTTTATACCGCTATATGATTTGGAAAACAAAATCAATTTTTTTAACTTGGATTACGAAATTAACCACTACATTCAAAAATATCCTGTTAGCTAGATAGATAAACTGCAAATAAAAATTTATTTATTGATAATGTTCTGTGTAATAACAGAATAAACAATTTTTAAAAACGATAGCAGAAACGTGCTGGATTAATTATTTTTTTAATAGAATAGCAATTTCGCTTAAAAAGCATTTTAATATCAGTCTGTTTTATAGAAAAATAAAAGAAGAAAATAATACAGCTCACACACAATGTAGGTTACATAAAAAATAACGAATTCCGTTATTCTTATCGTGACAATGCAAATATTCTTTAGCAAGAAAATAATAGTAAATCTCTTCTTCATGGTATATTTAAAAAAAAAAATATATATATATATAATAAATATATATATATATAATAAAATATATTTAAACATTTTATTATTTATTATTCTTAAATAAGATCAGAAAAAAGCGTCAACAACAGTCGCGACAACTTGCTGAAATCTCGCAAGGGTCGCGTTCGATAAAGGATTACACTTTGAGTTTTAGAGAAAGAGAGAGAGAGAGTGAGAGACGATGCGCGCTCTATACTGATAAGCGACTATAAGATAGAAACTCGTAACTCCCCCGTATAAACTACGGCTTCTGTCTGTGGAAGCAGAGCCGAGCACTTGCCGGCGCAATCTAGCATCGTCAGAATATCTTATCCACGTCCGGCGATCTCTTCCGTTCATTGCCACCTACGTCGCAAACGCCGTCGTACATCACGCATGTCCGGGATGCTCTATAGAGACACGCGCTCTCATATACCTGTCCGATTCTTTTCTCTTTGTTTTTTATATCTCTTCTTCTTTTTCTTCTTCTTCTTTTTACGTATTCTCGATATGCGCGCGCGCGCGGCTGGACGCCGAGCCAGGAACTCGCCCCCATTACATTCTTCTCGCTGCTTCTGATTTTCTCGCCCCTCACCGGCGTTCCTTTCAACCCGATCATCATCATCGCGCCTGCCCTTCTCTTATCCGAACACGCGAAGAAAAGAATTCTCCGGCCAACGGGATAATGGCGTACGATTGTTGGCCGTTTCTCCGCGATTAATCCGCGTCTCCTCCTTCAGCCTCCCCTCGCTTCTGTCGCGATTCACAAGGACACGCGTGCAAAATACGAGGCGTAACTGAATACATCCCTCCTCGTCCTGGCAAATGAGAGCGCCATCGACGTAGACAGTATCACTCGATCCCTTTTCTTCTCGCGGAACACAATCAGTGTGCCGCGAGACGTAATCTCCCGGGCGGAGAAGTTTACGACGAGAAGTGTTAATTAATTAACTATGCCGTCGTCGTGCTGGTACTTTCGCCTAACATCGTGCTGCGAAGGCTAGGCGCTTTCGAATAATTCCGGAAAATGAGATTCGCCCATGCGTCGCTACGACGTCGTCAGTTCGTGCGATCGCGATCGAGATAGCTACGTCGACAGAGCACTCTTTTTTCCTTTCTCTCGCTCTCTCAAACGGTAATCAAAGCACAGTGTTGAATCCCCTTTGAAAAATGTAAAGGGATATCGGAAGAAGCGCGGTTGGTTGTATGGGTGGGGCGAACTGCGCGGATAAAGATGAACGATGATAATGAAACTTCTTGCCGGATGTCATTTCTTTTAAACGTAATGCGTTTCGCAATAAGCGATAAAGACATGTGAATTACAATAGGATAGAATTGTTAAAGATCTGTTAGATAATTTTGATCGTACACGGAGAAAATTTTATATTAAAAATTACTATGTATATAGTAGTAGTCGTGGACTATTGCTGGAATTATAAAAATTTTTACTATGTTATTATATTAATAATTATTAAACTCTTTTGTGAAAACATAGTAAAAATTTTTATAATTCCAGTATGGTCCACGGCTACTGCCATACATAGTAATTTTTAATATAAAATTTTCTCCGTGTATATTTCGTTGCTAATTAACGTTTTATTATGGCAAATATTTGCAATACATAAATTATCGCAAAATGTTCCGCAAAAGAATCGATATTACTCTTTATCTCATTTTATTTCACTCAGAGAAACATTAGTACGAAGAAAATAATAGCGTAAAACTCTGATTGAAAGGTTTCGTAACATCTATCCACTCGATGATAATAAAGCTAGTAGAAATCGATAATAATATAGATATCTACAATATTTCGGCAAAATATATAATAATATTTAACATATTTCTTAGGCCCTGCGCACAATGGAAGAATATTAGATATTAGGAATAAGAATTAGAGTTTTAGAATCAATGAACACTATAGAGGAATATTAGATATTACACGGAAAAAAAAATTTAGTCAAGTTAACAAATTTTTTTTTCCGTGTAATATCTAATATTCCTCTATTGTGCGCAGGACCTTAGATATTAGAAATAGGAATTAAAATTTTAGAATCAGTTTCCTCAATGAATATTGAATGTAACGCACAATGGATATTAATAAGATATAAGACATAAATGTGTTATATAAAACGCAACATAACTTATCTATAGTGTTCATTGAGGAAACTGATTCTAAAATTCTAATTCTTATTCTAAAATTTTAATTCTTATTCCTAAAAGAATTTGTTAACTTGACTAAATTTTTCAACTAAATAAAATTTATATGTTTAAATTAAATAATTATTTATTTCAACTAAATAAATTTTATTTAGTTGAAAAATTTAGTCAAGTTAACAAATTCTTTTAGGAATAGGAATTAAAATTTTAGAATCAGTTTCCACGATGAATATTGAACGTAACGCACAATGGATATTAATGAGATATAAGACATAAATGTGTTATACGAAACACAACATAACTTATTATTTACCTATAGTGTTCATTGAGGAAACTGATTCTAAAACTCCAAGGGCCAATTTCACCAACCACGGTTAACTTAACCGGCCGGTTATTTCATTGGAATTGACCAATCGCATTTGTTCATTTTGCTTATAACGACAAATGCGATTGGTCAATTCCAATGGAATAACCGGCCATTTAAGTTAACCGTGGTTGATGAAATTGGCCCTAATTCCTATTCCTAATATCTAATATTCCTCCATTGTGGGCAGGTCCTTATCATAACTTTTTATAAATATTAAAGATAATGCGTTCGAAATATTAAAATATGATAAGAAGGTGAGACGTATTTTTAGCACAACTTCTGAGTTGGATGCATAGAGATGTACAAAGAATATCTTATGCAAAAGATTGAACCGCCGTGCGAACGATCTCTCTGCTTCGTAAAAGATTGTCGGAAGATACCTTCGAGATATCCCAGCGGCCCTTCGATCCAATTCCATCATACTGGCCGATCGAGAAATTCGATAAAGAGTTTCATAAATGTCTTATTCGTATCGTGACAGGGAAGGAAAGGGATGCGGAAGTGGCGCGCGAGGAAATCGATAATGGCGAATATCTGCCATAACCGCTCGCCATTAAACCCCCGCGGGTCAGCGGCGTGTCTCACTAAATTCCCTCGGGCCATAATGCAGTCGTCACGTCCGGAGGATTAATACGCCCACGGTGCATTTATTCAACGTGGCGTTTGTTGTTTCGTCCGCAGTCAAATGAACGGCAACGGCGGCGGTGGCGGTGGCGGCAGCGGCGGGCTGGGCGATCCGGATCAAAATTTACTGCCGGTCTAGTCCGGGGTCCTTCGAACAAAACCGTTCCGGAGGGAGATCGATGCGACGATCCCGCTAGACGGTCAGAGGGGGTGGTCAGCGATCCCGGGGTCGGTCCGTCCGTCGGGGGATGCAGTAACGCCGGCGAGTGCATACAAACTGGTGCGCCGGTATGCATCGTCGTTGTCGCGGACGCGCCTCAGCGTGCCGTATTGTCTTTCACAATATTTGTCCATACGGGCGAGGGGGCTCTGGGGCAATAGACGTCGCATGATTACAGTAACCGGTGACTTGGGTAGGTCCTCGTGTTTGCGGATCGTCAGGGTATAATCGATTCGCGCCGATGAACTTCTCGGGCGCGCTCGGAACGCTCAGGCAGTGCGCTCGTGTAAGTGCCGAGACATTCTCGAGCGAACAGACAAATATTACAAGAGTCTAATCATCGGTTAGAATATGGTTAGGGAAATATGATAAGCGTAATGAATGGGACAGCGATATAAGATGAGAGATGTGGATGTAGTAGATGTGTCTTGACTTCCCTGAGAGAAACATACAAATTGAGAATACTTGATGGTCTCCGAATAATTTGTAATTATAGTTAGGATGGACATAAACCTCAAAACGTAAGCATATCTTGCTCTCCGATTGTTCTCCTAATATGATGACCGCGCAATATGCACATTAGAGTAACACAGCGAGAGGCGAGTCAATATAGATTATACACAGTAGCGCTCAAAAGTCTTTTGACAAATAGTTTTTTGTGAATTACTTTATTAATATCAATACTATACATATATTAAACTTTGTAATATATATTAACATGTATAATAAATTGTAAGACAACCTAACTGGCAAGAGATGGTATTCTATTTATCACTATGTATCAACCATACGGATTGTGGTCCTCTACGAGTAATAAATTTAATATAAATAATGCTAAAGCATCTATAAGATTCTCCCTCCCTCCCCCAACCCCTTCCCATCACGAAAACTGTTAAAGATAAATATTTAAAGGTAATAGTGCTAAGAATTTATTTTTTACAATAAATGGGCCAGTTAGGTCGAACAAAGAGATTAATATATTTTAAAGGTAAATTTGTGATAAATAGAATATCATCTCTTGCCAGTTAGGTCGTCTTACAATTTATTACATGTTAATTATTTACTGGCAATTAAGGAAAATTAAAGTTTCTGGTTTGTAATATAATCTTTGCATATAACAACACATATGTTTATAACAAAAATATATCTTCACAAATATTGATAAATATTACATAAACAACGTAATAGCCCTGTTTACAAAGTAACGCATGAAAACTGATTGTCAAAAGACTTTTGAGCGCTACTGTAGTTTAACACTGCAGTAGTAGAATCTTTTAATTTTCTTTTGGTTCCAAATTTATTCTTTGTGACTTGCGTTTATGTTGTTCTCGGCAGTCTATTGATTCAAGCCAACTTGTTTTCATATAAAACAACTGTTCTATACAGCAGCGAACAACGGTAATGTCAACATACAGAAACCTGAATAATGTTACGTTTGTATATCCAAGGGTTATATGTAAGATATCCGTCAGATATTCGGGTTGCATAGATGTACGCCTGTGCGTTCGTTGAAAATCGTCCGCTGTATGTAAAACCGCCGACACGTTTCCTCTCTGAATGCGTGCTTCAATTTTTCCACCGACGATCCCGGTTGTGTGCGCGCGCTTTGATCTTTTATGGAACAACGCAATTTATGGTTCGCTTTTTACCGAAGTTTGCCTGTTATACATCTGCGCAAATGCTCCCACGATGGGACCGGTCGTTTCCACTTCGCGGTCTCAGCTCTCTGTAATTGCGTCACGTAAAACTAGAAGAAGAAACTTTTGCAAATGGAGTCATTCGTTATCGACCGCCGGGGCTCTCTCCGGGATGGCGAGCAAAGCGCTACGCGACTTTTACTCGCCAGTGCGAATTCATTAAAAGCGATGATCCAGCCATCCATTCCGCAGAACGGAACGTTTAAAAATCCAATCTGCGTGGCACGATTCCGCGGTGGAACGTCGCTCTCGCGATGAAAGAGAGATGTCGGCGCTGCGACAATCATGTCTCCCTCGATTCGCTCCGATGTTTAAACATGAAGTGTCATGAAATATACATGCTTGCCTCGTGATCGAATGAGAAAAAAGCATATACTTTTCCCGCATAAGTTGTACCGCACGGCGTTATTTCGACCCACAGCGTCCCGATCGCGACGAAAGTGCACAGAATGCGTGCGTGCCTCCAAGGCGCAAAGTTCTTTCGTGTGTGCGAAGAGCAATCGATATCACTCGTTATTTTGGGAACGACTCCGCCGCTTACGAAGATCTCGGGTTAGACCTGCTGGTTGGATTCGCGACATTTATTTCGCGGCTTCTCCACCGCCGTGGAGAATAATTAAAATGTACGCGGCGAAATCGCGGTTTCCGCCACGATCGTCGGCTTAATATCGCCGGGTTCGTCACGTAGTTGGCAAGTAAGAAAAACGAGGAAAGTGCCCCGACCGGCTGAGAATACGAATTTTCAGTAGGAAGCGCGATGGCGCTCCTCCGCAAAGTGATAAAATTTAATTATTCATAACGGTATCGTCTATTCGGGGAACATGACAGGAACTCTGATGACAAAGGATATAATAGTTAATTGATGTCTTCGTAGCGGTTGAAATATGAAAGCTATCCCCTTCAGCGTGTTAATAAAATATGAATCGCGACCTATTAATGCATATATTTCCGCCATTCCCGAAATTCTGTAACAGTTGATTTTATACATTCCAGAAAAAGATCGTTAATAGTTGCTGTCCATCTTTCATTACAGTTACGGTTCATAAATCCTACGTTCTGCCCTGATTACTTAATCGATCGGATTAAAACATGCCCCGTAAATAACTTCCCCGGTAAATAGCGAAATTTTCGGCTAATTGAGGTTCTCATTCCTTATTAATTATAATGTAGATTGATGGATGGCCTCTTTTCTCGACCGCGCGGAATTAGCATGAGTAATAAATTGATAAGTACGAAGAAACACGTGCCCGCGCACAATCCATTAATGCATAAATTATTCACGATGATCTGCATATACGCGTCCGCGCTCATCTCGCGCTTTGGAATATCGCCGCAAAATTCTCTCGCATCGTCAGTTATTCCTTCACAGCTGCGCGTGCACATCGTGCACGAATCCCGTTAACGAGCAATTAACATGGTCCTACCCTTTAAGTCGGTTAGAACAATCTGAAATATTCAAACGCGCGCCGCTTTTGGTAGCTCATCGAGGTAGATAGTGACCGCTTAGCGAATGTTCTTTGTTGATACACCGTGCCTTATATAAGATTTTCGCGAGGTGGAATTTTTAAGTGTTTTCTGGCTCGTACTCCGGGTCGAACATCATTTAACTCAATCCGAGACGAGCACGAAATTTCCTTTTGCCTATAATGTCGGTGCCGATCTGATCATACTTGTTTTATTCCAGCCCGATTGAAATTCAATACTTGATATTATAAATGTATATATCCGCATCACGTTCGCGAAGTTATTTCAAACTATCTCTGAAGCGAAACAGCTACAAAAATTTCGTGAAAAATATATTAATTCCCAAAGGCTGGCCATATTCAACTTTGGAACCGTATTCAATAAGGTAACTAAATGCATTAATTATCAGGCCTCTACTCTTGTTCAAATTAATTATTTATTTGTATCGACTGGCTTTTCAGAAATTTTTATTTTTTAAGTATATCTATATTTTGGTATAACAGAATATAACAGTACACGAAAAAAAAATGTATCAACAGCATTAAGTCTAATTGGAAATAATTTTGTTAATTTAATAACATTATTAATTAAACAAATACGTATAATTTTATTTTATTAAAATTGTTATTTGAATTAAAAAGATTATTTCCAATTAGACTTAATGCTGTTGATACATTATTTTTTTTCTTATATATATATATATACGTATTACGCGCCTCGCGATATCCAGACTGCTGTTATTTTTTGCTTTACTTTATTAGTCTTTGAATTTTAAAGCTTAGCAAAACATGACAGCACGTTTTTGAAAGCAAAGAATAATTGGTTTGCGTCTGGATTTCGCGAGGCGCATAAATGCGTATCACTCTAACTGCCTCTGATAGAGAAATACGACGAAAGAAGGCAAAGTTTGAACAATGTAGAACGCTGCAGCAACACGACTGCACTGCTGTGCCGATGCACCCTCGTAGCCACCCTCGCTCTGCCTTGCATCGCGCCGCGCCGCATCCCATCGCATCGCGTCGCATCGCGTCGCGTCCACGTTGCTGTTAATCCGACCGTGCAACGCGGGCGCAAGAGACAACTCCGAAGCACGAAATAATGCTGCGAAATGCCGTTGTTGAATTACAATCGTTTTGTTTTAAGGACCCGCCGCGCCTGTTTGCGTGAGACGGTGTATAATACATGTACCTTGAGCGCTCGCGCCAGCTTCGCCGCCAGTTTACGACTAGTTTCCAAAGGAACAAAGGGAGCGTTGTTTCGGGGAATGTAATTATTCGGTCCATTTTGTAACGTCGAATTCGCGTACCGCGATTAAAGGGCCTCTACATTGCGCGTTAATCGACCGAATCAATTTATTTTTCCCAACGCGCGTCGCTGATTTAGTTTTTGGACCGTTCCTCTGACCAGTCGTTTCGGAACAGCGATTCGTTTAAATATTCCATCAAATTTCGATACGTGGTATAACGTTCGAAGCGAGGAGTATCGACCTGTTCAAATAATACCGTCGTAGTTGTAATTACAATTATTACAGTATTTATCATATGATCGTAGTATTTTTCAATCATTTAATCCTAAGACGCAAAATTAGGGTTGCTTTTAATCAATTGGGTTTTGCGTATAAAGAGAAGTTTCAAATTTAATTCCTAGCGGCGGAATGCCAATTGGCGATTGTAGCAAAGTTTGACGTATTGTTGAAACACGATGGCTAGATCGAATGTTAATGGCGTATTGATTAGAAGTCAAATTGAGAGATTCGCAACAACTCGGTTTTCAACATAGATATCTACGCATCCGGACTCATCTAATTGCAGGGTGATGAGTTGAGAGTATTATTCATCATGTGACAGCGAAATATATCCTAAAGATAATGTTTTATATAAATCACTTTATGCAATTAATTATTCTTTAATAGAAACAAGAATATAATAATTCTTGATAATAATATAAGAATATAATTATTAAAGAACAAAACTGTGTGTGTGATAATGTTAGGCTCGCAGATATAAAATCGTAAAAAAAAAATTTTTTTACGAATATAATAATTATTATTGAATAATTCTTGAATTACAATCGATCGAAAATAATGAGCTTTACGTAATTTAAACGTAATTAAACACTAAAGATGTAAAAAAATAACGACGCCTTATTTTTTATTTAATTTTATATGCGTTCCACATTGAAAATTTTTTAATTGAGGAGTTAATAACAAATTACTATTTATTTAATATTAACAAAGCAATACTGAATGTCAAATATTTAGAAAATGTAAATAAAATTAAATTTTCGTCAAAAAAGATCAATTCCAAATGTATTGAAAAGTTTGTTGTCAAGATAAACTATAGAGAAAGTGCGCAATCCCTGGAATATTCTATATGCACAGACACCGGAAAGTAAAGTATTAAGTACTTCGAGAGACAGAAGTCTAAAATGGCACCTCATTAGGTAGTCAATATTTGATAGCGAAGACTCTAGATATATACGAGCAACTAGATGTTATGGAGCAATAATATTAACAACTAACTCGGTTATAACTTATCTCAAATATAGTTCGGTTATAACTTATCTCAAATATAGTTCGTAGTCTGTGACATAAAGCACTTTTTATGTTTCTCAAAAATAATATATTCCCGAACTAGAAATATAAATTAATGAAACCAATTAAATTATTCATAATAATTTTTAAAGTTCTACAATTATTATTGAGATTTATCATTCAATGTAACCATCGTATTTGTGGAGTCACAAGCGCCTATATTAGAGATTTATTCTGCAATATATGGCTAAGAACCCGATAAAAAGCAAGTAAGTAAAAAATTTTACACGTTGTTCCTTTTTAAAAAGACTCCTCTATTGTCTATTGACTGCTCGTGCATGTTCCGTTAATCCGCAGCTCTTTTGCCGTTTACGATTTCCTTTATATTGTAGCCTCTCGTGCAAAAAGTGAATAAGTGAAAAAAGGCCGCATGTCTACGTCCTATCGTGATAAAAGCGAAGAGAGGAAGGGTTTGGATTCCTGTTCTCGTGCAAAATACGATGTAAAATTATATTCTTGAAAGTATCGTACTATTCATATCTCAGATAAGGAATCTCTATCCATCTCGTATTATAAAATTGTACTTTTAAAAGGATTTGCATCATATCGAGATAAGAGAAAGAAACTTGCACGATTAATGAAAATTTCATCGTCCTATAACGATTTACATGGCTATTAGTCATTCAGCCGTCACGACAGATAAGTTACATGGACTGATACCCCTGATTTGCGCCGAAAACCGTTCCCACCCCCTTGTTACTCGTACCTCGAAATCTTCCCTTCGTAGCATCTTCCCTTCGACGTTCGAAAAAAGCGCGGAACGATAGGATATCCGCGACTGTCGCGAAGGATTCGTGAAGTCTCTCGAGAACTCTCGTGACGTCACTTTGCAGAATCGTCCTCGCGTAATCTAATTTCTTCTTATTTTACATTCGCACTGGCATTTCTCGCGCTTTTCCCCGCCAGGCAAACAATAATTTATCACGTCGTAAATTCTTCATGAGGATATGGCGCGGAGAGAGGCTGGACGCGGCCCGTGGTAGAGCAGGAAGAAGTCGAGAGTGAAGCCGGGGCTGAACCGAGAGGGAGGCGTAGAAGAGGGCTGAGGAGGACCAAAGGAGGGTGAAGGAAGACGCAGAGGTAAAGGAAGGAATCGTCGAGGGGGAGTCCGTCGTCGTCGCTAATATTCCTAGGGCGGCCGTGGGATACAACGCAGCTGCGCGCATGACGGATACGCCCCTGGCATAAAGGCGACATTTAGGTCGCCGCCAGCTTTTACCGGGCCACGGTGTACACGCGGACGAGTGTCGACGATGACGACGGGGCTCTGTTGCTGTTGTTGCTACCGGCGACGCATCGCTCCGGTGCATTGTTCACCCGCTCATCGACTGAGAGTCTACCGCGACCGGTACTCCATACCGCCGCGGTATTCCCCTCTGCCCTCCACCGCCCCGTTCGTTTAATAAGGACGGGCTGCATGATAATGCACTGGCTGCCGTCGAAAGAGCGACTGTCGACAGCCGGCTCCTTATATTCCCGAAGAAACTCGATGGTGACTTTCGCGCTGCTGTGATTTTGCCCTTTGCGATCTTACAGTCTATTGTAGCTTGGATTCCTTAGAGATATGCGGCTTCTTTCACTGCTGTTTCTCTTGGTAATATTCAAAAAAATATTTGTAAGAGTTTAACGAAAGTTTTGTTGGACATCGTCTTTTCGCAATTTGAACAAATCTATATTGTTAAGACCTTGATAGATTCAAGAACACGTTTTTTATGCGAATGTATCCTTAAACTGGTGAGGCACGCCTCGTAAATTTCTATATCAAATACGAGGGATTAGCGCTTGTCGACCGTACGTGAAAATAGCGTGGAAGAGGTGACAAACTGTGTAAAGCGAATGCGAATTGCGATTCGTCGCGCATATGTCCGGTCACCTGCTCGAAGGAATAGGGAACCCGTGGAACATGGGTTTCCCGAGCGGTCGTTCCCCGAGGAAATTAGTGCACCGCTGGCGAAAAACATTCTGGCAAAACGCAGTGTCGCGTCTAACGATGAGCCGTGACGCAGCAAGCCCTCCCGATTTACCGCAAATTCGCCTCCGTGTTCAAACGGAATTTGAAATAAGGAACGCACGGTTGTAACAGCAGGCGGTTTCGCTGCAATGAAATATTGCTCCCGGCAATCTAGCGAGATTACGTAAACGATACCTTTAATCTCAGAAATCAATATACGCCAGAGTTTCTCCTCGTAGATAACATTCCTAGAATACATATCGAATTTTTACGTCGACCGGCTGTAATCCGCGATCATTATGACGGAGTAAAAATGATCACACGGCGCAGGTATTTATAAAAAAAGTTTGAGAAATAAAAAACCACTTTTAATTTATTCTCATCTCTGGTCTACATGCTGTCTATGGCGAATAACAGAAACAGGATCGATTCTACGAGTCATCGCACCTTTTATCGGGTTCAAATCGATTATCTTAACTAGATTTGACCTGAAGATTCATTAGTCAAGATTTTTAAAATGCAGACTTAAGGGAATCCTGGAGTGAAGTCTAAATTCCGACGCGAGAGCCGACTTTACCGACCGATTTACAATACATACATATGATTTACGGAACATCGATACATCACTACATATTACTACATCAATATTGCACGCATACATACGCATAAATTTTCATTTTAAGTATCTTTCATATTAGGCTTTTAATCTTAGTTCCAATTGCACGATATTATTCTTACATATGTTGTCCTTACCGCGCGCTAGTCTCATTTTGTATATATTTATTGTAGAATTTTCGTATCAAGCACAAATATTGTCGTCAACCTAACCAAAAATTTTTAATTTTTTTTCATTTTTGACATCAAGTCGATCGCGCGCTGTAGATTTTCGTGCGTAGGTACTTTAATTCTGTATAAGAGTTTTGCATTTCTATAAAACCAATTAAAAGATTACTTTAATTAAAAAATGTCGGTAAAACAGATGGCTCTAGGATCCCCTTAACGTCATCTCCAATATATATCTTTTCGGGAAAATCGCGAGAGAGGGTGCGAGAGGTAAAAAGTGTGCAAATTAGGAATTTGAACAGTGCTTCCTCATCAATTTAAAGGGGGTCAAATTAAAAAGAGGCACAATGCATCATCAACATTTTAGTTGATTCACAAAGCTTCCTCTATGAGGAAGTTTTTTTATTTCTTCTTTTTTTCGTTTGACTTCCTCATAGAGGAAGCTTTGTGAATCAACTAAAATGTTGATGATGCATTGTGCCTCTTTCTAATTTGCCTCTCTTTAAATTGATGAGGAAGCACTGTGCAAATTCCTAATTTGCACACTTTTTTTAACTTTTTCAATTATTTTGGCCCTATATCTCAGAATTTCCTTTCATACTGTTTTGCTTTAAGGAAATATGCGCATTGATTTATGTTTCCAAACGCGGTCTTTTTTTACCAAGTGTTTTTACGAAAAATTTTCTAAAAAGAGAACCCCTTTACCGATCATCGCGCAATTTAATAGGGACCTTCCTTAAATAATTCTCTATCAATTAAAAAAAAATTAAGTCCGATATCTTCAAATTTGCAGAAGTTACAGCATTCACGGACATTTTTCAAAAATTTTCTAAAAAGAGAACCCTTTACCGATCATCGCCCAATTCAATAGGAATCTTCCTTAAATCATTCTCTATCGATTAAAAAAAAATTCAGCCCGATATCTCCAAATTTGCGAAAGTTAGAGCAACCACCGACATTTCTCAAAAATTTCAAAATTTTATAAAAAGAAAACGCCTTTACCAATCAACGCGCAATTCAATAGGGACCTTCCTTAAAAAATTCTCTTTTGATTAAAAAAAAAACCAATCCGATATCTCCAAAATTGCGGAAGTTACAGCATTCACGGACATCCAATTTGTACACACACACACACACACACACAAAGAGACATTCTGTAGAAATGTAAATTTTCGACGTTTTAGAACATTCTAAACACATTGGCATTGAAACCTGAAAAATGATTTTTTCACGAAAACAAAGCTTTCTCTATGAGGAAGCAAAATGTGTAAAATGTATATGAAGTGTCCCATTCGTTCTAGGATTAAGCTCAGAGCGGTATTAAAAATTCACCACAATCTAGGTTTCTCCATGATAGTCAGCCCGGCTCGCCACGGAGCCCGCGCACTATCGTCGCTCCTTGTACACGGTCATCTTCATCTCCGTGGGCGAACTCGGGCGACGGCTAAGTGACAATAATTTGACAGCTGCGAGCATGTACCGAAATAGGAGCGGGCTTATAACGGACGAAAGTTATCGTCGACCCGGCGCCAATTTTGATCCTGACAGGATATCGCGCTATACCGTCCCTGTATTTCCATACGTACGCGTATGACGTGTTACACATAGGATGTCCTGGAACTGTCGTCACCGCCGCAGATAGCGCGAGATTAAAATAAACGCAGTCTACTTCGATCAAATGCTAATGGTTCTCAACTCGCGAGCGATTTTCAGATATTAAATCCGGAAAATCTGAATAAACACCGTGCGAGATCGTTCTTCTTATTTCGAGTACAAAACGTTTACGAGCCCCTTAAGGGGATCCTAGAGCCGTCTGTTTACCGACATTTTCTAATTAAAGTAATCTTTTAATTGGCTTTATAGAAATGCAAAACTCTCAAGGTGCCAATTCATGTAGCGAAAAAAATCGCTGCGAATACAGGTCACGTGGTCATTCGCAGTTCGCTAGCGAATAAACGCTGTTCGCTGGAGTTTTTCAGCTTTTAGCGAATGTTCGCTGATAGCAGGAAAATCGAGCCAAAAAAGTTGCAACATTTTGAAAATAGAGTTATTGAATTTAAAGTTATTGAATTTATAGAAAGAAATTATATTTATTGGATATAATTATATTTATAATATTATCTATTTTATAAATGCTTTTTGTTAATTTAGCTATTAAAAGTTCTAACCTTAAATGTGATGCAAACTTTTTAAATAATGTTTAACTTTACTATATGCAAATAACAGTATTTTTAAAACAATAAATATTTAACGATACGACGCTCACTCGTATACTATTCGCTATTCGCGACGAATAATTCGTTACTTCACGGAGAATTA
>NJRP01000189.1:139134-155588 GCA_003063835.1 Aphaenogaster floridana
GCGTAAAAGTAATCTAAAAATTCGCCATGCCAGGAGAATTTCTTATTAATTAATAAGACAATTATTAATAAACATATTAATAGGCAATAAGACAAGAATTAATAATACTAGACTGACAGAAAATGTTTCAAATATTCACATCAACTTTCAATGGTTGTAATTCTGTTAGGAAGCATTTACGGACATATGTTTATTAAACAATTTCAACACTAGATGACTTCAATAATACGCCCTTAATGTATAGACCTCGAGTCATGGGACACCCTGTATATTAGGGTCAGTCAAATGAAAACGAGTCAGACGCCAAAAAATGTCATTGAAAATTTATTACTTCAAAAGTAATCTCCATAACGGTTAATACATTTATCCCACTGGGAGACAAGACGGTCAATTCCATTCTTGTACACTGAAAAAAAAATTCTTGGTAAACTTGTGAGATTTAGAATACTTTCTTTTGAAGTATTTGATTATTATTACCGATTATAATAATAATAACGAAACATTTGTAATAATTATAAAAGAGCAAACTTTTTTTAGTTGAGCCAACTAAATTATGTAATACTTATTATACGTTTAGTTGAAATTATTTCACCAAGGTGCTTGGTAATATTAATCAAGCCTGGATTTTTATAACCAAGCCTTTCTTTCAGTGTAGAAGCATGTAGGCTGCTGACGGATCCACAACCTTACCCAGTCGCACACGTCCTCGTCCGATTGAAACCGATGTCCACGAATGTCTGTCTTCAGGTCGCCAAAAATGTGATTTGACAATTGTTGATTACTTTTGAGGCAATAAATTTTCAATGACACTTTTTGGCGTCTGACCCGTTTTCATTTGACTGACCCTAATAATATTTAAAATCAACTATTGTATACATCAAAGCTAGAAATATTATTTTATTTTATGAGTAGCAGATGTATGTCGTAATGAATCAGATAACATGAAATAAGAGCTACATTTTCTCCTTCGTATCGGTATTTTCACATCGTGCGCCGTTAATAAACATTCAGGAAACATCCTGCGCCAAATAGAGCGTAAGAGAGATAGGAGGAAGGGTAGGTGAAGATTTTAATTTGCTCTAAATTAGTTCCACAATTTATTTGGAGCACGTATTTGCTCGCGCGCGCCGTGTTCTCCAGTGGCCGCGTCATCTGCTGCCAACTGCTTGTCATTACAGGTGTAACGGCATGGTGTTGACCCTAGTAATAGCGTTTTCGTCTCGAACGTGCGGACCACGTAACAAGTGTTTCTTAAAACGCGCATTAACGACGACGTTGTTTGAAGAGCGCTAATAAAATCCATAATTAAAAAAGTTTCGGAGACGTCCTCCGTCCGTTGAAAGAACACTCGGAGATAAGAGGAGGAGACGATAGTAATTAAAGGTCCGGGAATTAAACAAGGGAAATGAAGAACGGTGAGGAATTCGCTACTGGCGAAAAGGAATAACGATTTGATAAATATGTTATCGCGCACGTGGGACGGACTGATAACAGTGCGTGGGGAAATATCGGGTCGTGCAACTACCGCCTCGTGAAAAAATAATGAATGCATCCTGATTCCTATTTCTGTGCTCTCTCTCGATCCTTCCTTTCTCCAATCCATTCGCGTAGGAAAAATGCAAACAATCGCTGCAATAAACTGCGTTCAAACAGGTGCGCACAAAATTTTGTACGATGCATAAAATGTTTCCTACGTAGCTTTAAAAAATGTTAGAGACCCTTGTGAGGCGGAATTTCAAAACTTTATGTAACGATCTTCTTTATATATACCGTATAAAATAAACGTATATGATATCTAATATATTAATTCCACAAAACTAATCGCAATCAAGTTCTCGATATGACGTCTTCTCCACAAAAGAAGCAGATGAATGTAAGCTAATGAAATTTATGCTCTGAAGAATCCTATAGAATAATTTTCTTTGGAATTTTTAGAATTTTCTTTACAATTGCCCGGACATTTTCGTAGAAAAAAATCGACATCAAATTAGCCAAAGTATCTCATCGAGCGATAGCGACGAGACACCTTGTTCATCGCGAATGAGGGGAGAAATCCCCTCTGGACATCTCCTTGTTTGATTACACTTCAACTGAGGAACCCCAAAAGCTGATTAATTTCGGATCCCGGTGGAAACCAGTATCCACCACCGACGGATGAATATTTTTGCGGGGGGATGTAACAAATAATGTGGGCGTGAGAGTAGAAAGAAATATCGCTCGGTGCGCGGCGTTTTTAGCGGTCGTTGCATATCGAGAAACGTCGACAAAGTAGAAAAAGTATCGCAGATAATAGCGCGACCACAGTGTGTATCAGCGCGCGATAAGTTATTGCTGAATCAGTCGTCGCGCAGCACAGGCGGGGAGATCAATCCCGGTCGCTAGATAGGGCCGAAAATATCGACGCGGCATCTATCGATGACGAGTTACGGTGCGGCGTAAAACAAAAAAAAATATATATCCACGGTAGAGAGAATGCACACCGAAATGGGAACGTGGGTGTATCAGGCGGGTGTTTTGATGGGAGCGGAAAAGCGTCGGCGAAAGGAATCGTTCGCGGTTCGCGAAACTGAGAGATCATTTCCCGGGGCGTGACTTTTGCGGAGAGATTATTTTTGGTGTTCTACCTATATCTATTTTATGCACGCGCGCTGATCGATATGACCCCGGCTTTTTTTATCATTTTTTCCCCCATTTTTTTTTCCTTTTCAATCTATGCATCACCGGAAAAAATTGGAAAAATACTGCTAACTTACGAAAGAGAGATTGAAAAGTGGTATAGCTTCTGTTTTCAAAGTGACGATCGCTTAAATTTTCATTATATTCATCGATTATTAAACATTTCTTCAAGTCTGAAATGGAAATTGGAATCAGACCGAGATGCTTTAAATCAAATAGATAGAACATGATAAAGCTTCAAAATGTTTTATATATAAATCTTGTTAATATTATTATCTGATTGCTAACGTTTGCCGCAGAAAAAATGTGTAAAATGTGTAAAATTCATGACGGCATAAAAGATTTTCTTCTCTCAGATATAAAGTCGATAATCCAAATCCGCGTAAAACTGCAGAAACAAGGTCGTATTGATTATTCCTCTTCGAGTAAAGTAATAAGTGAGAATTCTATATTTGGCGTACTTTAACAGATTAAAGGTATGAGAGTAAGAGACTTGTATTCATAATTTTGCGAGAGATATTGAATCTGGCATTCTTGCAACGAGCTCGAATTTCGAGCGAGAGAATGTTCAGCATAATATCGCGCGCGAATGCGAAATATAATTTGTGATAAGCGATCATTTATTTTTAATGTCGTAGAAATTCAACAGAGGCATATGTGTCGTAAATGTTGGGCGTGTGTATTGGAATATCGGTTAAAGTGTTGTACCTAACACTGCGGTATGCGGCTACCAAAAAAGTGAAGCCGTGTCCCAATATTTGAATTCACGTAGGAACAAACGATATTTTTCATATCGCACGTACGACGCACGAAAACAAACGTTTTACAATTTCGACGAAAAATTTGCGATATCACGTAGCAGCGAAGAATAAAACAGTTATTGAAATTGCATAATATCGATAGATTATATGCAGTGGCACACATCCCGTAAATACACGCGGAAATTCTTTTTTAATGTCCGATATATTTTTTAAAATTATTTCACAACTGAGTAAACGCGCGTTCATGAATGCACTTATAGTGAATTTTTAATTGTCACCGGAAAGGCAATCGCGAATAATTTGAAAGCGGAGTAAACGTAAAAGCACGAAACTGAATAATAATCGTTGCATATTTACGCGCAAGAACGATATTTTATATAATCTCGTTTGGCATCAAATATACCACGTTATTGATAAAAATTGTCATCTTTTCCAACAATTTTTAATGGCACTATTAAAGAGTGAAATTTTTAAATAGCAACATAGCGAGATAATAATTTTATAAAAGTAACAATTCTATTATTCATGTAATACATAATTGATAATATTTGATAATATAAAAAAATAAAATTTTTCAGTACTGTGTATTTTGTAACAAATAATTTCGAACGAATATTCACAGGTTTAATTGTTGAAAACGTGACTCAGCAATTAATTTGGTCTATATTATTCCTGACTTACAATATCAAGACGGGCTTATAAGAGTCAAACGCAGTTATTGGTGCGTGAATAATTCTTTATGGAATTAAATAACATCAATCTACGTTAACGCTATAATTCAACGATTTACAACGTTATAAATACCGGACGTTTCGGCTCCGCTTTGAGCCATCTTCAGCGCAAACAGAAAGATATCAAATCATCAAGGAAAAGTAGTCCTACGCTCCTGGGAGAACCAGAGTGGTTAATCTGTCATTATCAATTTCGATAAATCCTTTTATCGAAAGTTGGCTAGATAAATAAAAACGTGTTATATATATATAATGCCATTAATTATTAATTAATTCAAACACACTCACCATGATCCCAGGGCGCAATAACGCAAGAGAGCGAAAAATGTTATACATAAGACAACGCATCGCGAAGTAACAAAAATTTCACAGTCGATCGTCAAAAGAGCAGTTATATGATATTGTAATTTTTATTTTATATAAGAGAGTCTATACTACACACTTTGTACGTCATTACTCTTGACATTGCGTCTTCGTCATTGATTTACACATACTCGTATATACAAAGCGTATATATAGCATAAAGAGTTTTAGAATAGAGAGTTAGAATAATGCATTCGTCTTAAAACTCAACACGTTGACAGCCAAATAAATTGAATTCGAACGAGCGAGCTGATCGAATGGAAAAATCACGAAATTGTATAACGCGTTCGCATAAATATATTCGTCGGAACGTCATCCGCATCACGCCGTTCCGAAGCGGAATTAAAAATCGCGTGTATTTAAAAAAACAAGTCACTCGAATAATCGGGGTTAACCTCCCCGATGGAACTTTACATATGCCGCTTTTTTCTCCTTCGCCGTCGAGCACGGCGACGCGCACGGTCACGTTTAATCAACGGCCCCGATTTCTGGACGAATTAATTCCACGGTTTAATGCACCTGTCACACGTCCCCTCGCACGCACGCCCATCTATATATCTGCGAGTAACGTCATTAAAACGGCAGATTAGCTGGAGCGGCTTGAATTTTGTTTCGCGCCTCATTCGTTACCGCCACCGACATAATTCGCGCGATCCGGCTTGCCTGCTAATCGTAACAATTTCCCAGCTCCCAAACGTGTCGTAAAAACGTCGTGCCTGCAGCCGGGGGTGTTTCCGAAAATTTCGGCGTAGAGTTCGCGTACGAACGAGCGGGAGATTTGCGTTGTCGCTTGACTGTCAGCTGCACCGCGCAAATTGCCACCGACTGAGTTCGCCGTCGAGTAAGCGACGTAACTTTATTCGATCAACTTTGCCCTGGCAAGGAACTAAAGCCGGTATTTGTCCGTCACTATCGCCTCGTCGGTAAAAAGCGCTCGTCGACTTGATTTGCTTCGAAGTTTATTTCACATTTCATTTAACACTTTGTTTTTCACTCGTCTGCTGCGTGCGACATCACGGCAAATTGTTTCATTAAAGTTACGCACTGTCAAAGACTATTATGCAAATAGTTGTATGCACTATAAACTCGATAAACGTTGAGTTTATGAACATTTAACGTCTTCTCTTCCTTAGCTTTTGCTATTACGTTCACATTTCTGCGGAAGTTAATGGTAGTATCGTATAATGTGATAATATTAATGTTAGTATCTCCGGGGTCTCACGTTGCTTCGATACGAAGTTGTGAAAATCTTGAGATATTATTCGCAAATGGAAAATTATCGCTTTAATAAAAACCTGATTGCAGAAAGATTATTTAGATTTATCTAAGTAAAGCATCCCAGGAATATGTACCTTAATAGCTTAAATTTCGTACTTTACGAAGAAAAAGAACACTGCTTCTTGTATATGTAAAGATTCATAATCCCCTAAAATGACCATTATTTTAAAAAATATTTATCTCAGTAAACTGTGCGGAAATAGTAGGATGTTGTAAATAAGCAAGTGCTATTTTTCATTGCTGCTTTTTATGCTCTTCTATCGTGCAGAAGTTTATACGTTCTCCAGTTAAAATTTCAAGTATATGCATATGCGGTATCTTACTTTTTATACAATTTTCTTTTAACGAACAACGAATGAAAGTCCTCACGCGAAGTTACAGAATGTCGCCTTAACACTAAAGCTACCGACAATTTATATATACCTATTTCTACACTGAGAGAAAAATTTATGATATTTGTGACTATAATGAAAAGTTAATTAATTATGGTGCACCTAACCATAATTATTTAACTTTTCATTATAGTCACAAATATCATAAATTTTTCTCTCAGTGTACCGAACCGAATTATATGGATAAAGGATAAAATGATAAAAAAGGAAAAAAGGATTTTAAAAAAGGATAAAAAAAGGATAAAATGGAAAAAAGGAAAAGGATAAAAAAGGATAAATAAAGGGTAAAATGATTTGCTTATATAACACACAATTTATTATAATAATAACACTAATAATAATAATTTATTAACAATAATCTCCTCAATGTTAATAACTTCTTAATATTAGGTATTATTTGATATGAATACGTGACTAATCAAATCAAATCAAACCAAATAAAAAAAAATTAAAAAATAAAAAAATAAAAAAAATCTAATCAAATCATTTTATTCTTTATTTTAATAAAAATTAAAATACTTTACTAATTACTCCACCTACAGAAAATTATTAAATCTAATGCTCCTTTCAAAAAAGTAATATTTGTCTTTGTTTTTAAAACAAAGATTTATGAAGATTGTTTAATTATTATTTTTCTTTTTCAAGTATATCCTTTCTCAAGTTTCCAAGTCCTGAGAGAAGTAAAATTGCATAAATTTTATAAATCAAGATTTGCGATTTTAATAAAAATTTAAATTGTTGAATAAATATGGACGATTTAATCTCATTTCCTTGGTTTATATATTATAATCACACGATTTCATTAAAATAAAATAATAATTAATTAATTTTCATAATTACTTGTCAAAAACACAAAAAACCTTGTTTCTCACATGTGTGCAAGTATTAAATTTAATAATTCTAATAATAATAATAATTGCTAATGCTCTTAATAATCAGCTGTGTAATAAAAAATCAATGTTAAATGTGAAAATTAATAACAGATCGATGCGCGTGTCTGTGTAACTACGGGCCTGAGCGCGCGAATTCTACGCGAAATTACTGGTTATCTTTGATCGGTTATAATTCAAAAACTACTGTAGCCTCGACATTTTCGTATTAGGATTTTTTACTCTACTTTATCTCCAGAATATGCTATTAAAATATTTTCCGGTAGTTTTGAGACACCCTGATTAAGAAAAAGTCGTGAAGTCAATTGAGAAAAAGCGATAACATTGAATGCAGAATTTTTATCAAAAGTTTAAAAGCGGTTATTTGACCGGCGGTGATAGTTTTAGTGTTAATCAAAAGTTTAAAGACGGTCATTTGACCGGCAGTGGTAGGTTTAGTGTTAATTATTTATTTCGTATCGCGGCGTGCTTTTTATTACTCAACATCTTCCACGTCCCTAAACTTTCTGAAAAGCCTTCGCATTCTTGTTGCCGCTGAATCTCAACGACGCGCGACGTACGCAACAGGCACACATACACACACACACACACACACACACACACACACACATATACACAAACTTCACTTCAAGTAATGCATCACGTAGCTTAATTAAATTTAACGACCCATTTTTTCCCTTTTTACTAGCGAATTATAAATAATTATGATGTGCGCACGATTTCGTGCACAAAATCATTAACTTCGCGTGTCATTTAGTGCAAACAACGTATTTTTAAGGATGTCAGATAAATAATTATCTTAATTATCCTTCCTGCGATTTTGCGTATCGCAAAATAAGCAGTCTAGGACCGAGTGAAACGATATTATGCATTCGAAAGCGGTAACGTCGACTCGTGATACTAAAATCCGGCGGATCTGCTCGGTGCGGAAACTAGTCCGACGTAACTATCGCGGTGACTACTTCTTATTTACCCGATAGCTACTAAACACGGTGTGCCGTTACTCAAAAGGCCGAGAGACATAATTGGGTAATTTCCAGTACCGGGAGAGCTATCGCTTGAGAGCCACGGAATTGGATTAGCAGATTAGTGAACTGCGACCTGATATACGGCCCGGACCGCTTCTCGTTTTGCTTTTACGTTCTAATTCCATCCCGTGACCCCGTTCGAAATTGTAATTGTAATAATTCCTCGCCGCCGCCGTTTGTACGTGTGTTACCCGGCAACACTCTCGAGAACGCGTTCGAACTGTCCGGTCTGTACGTGCACACTTATGCACGCGCACGTACCAGCTAGCCGGTGATTTGCCTACGTACCAGCTGCCTCGTAAATGCCTCAAGGATATACGGAGATTGCGAGCGTTACGACGCACCCCCGTGGGGAAAAATTTAGATACCGTAGATATATCGCGGAGTTACGTAAGCAGCGCAAAATTCCTCGCGGATAGGCAGCGGGCGGGTTAATATAGCGGTAATAACGGACTCGCGCATTTATTTGACGTACATTAGCGCGATCTTACGCGCGGTTTTAGTGCACGGTATATACAATAATTAATTGCATTTTCAAGCTCGTTGATTAAATACATGTTGATAAATAGGCACGCGCGCACGCCACTCCCGGAACACGATCTTAACGGAGTTATTAAATATTGAGATTTAAGCTCTTCCTGTTCCAGAGGACCCCGGCGCAAAGTTCCAAGCTTGTCGTCGAGCGTCTCAACAATCGAGAATTCGACATTCGTTTGAAACTTGCGTTGTTTTTCTCTTTCTCAATTGACAGAGTCGCGTTGCGCGCTATACGAGGTAATATTTTATACGTAAGTACGAGTTTAATAGAGACTCCGGTTCAAGAGATAGCGACATCAGCTGTAGTTAATTAATATGATAAGCATGACCCAGCGTAAGAAACATTATCAACTATGCTCGGTTTAACTCTCAAGCAACTCTGAACCTTTGAGCTTTACTATCTTCTTCGTTTCTTGGTGCTGTCTAAGCTATTAAAACCATTACTCTCTAACCGTCATGTATTTTAGTGCTAATTATACAAGACATTTTGCCTCATCGCACATGTTCAAAGGCTTCAAAAACTTTTCATGGGGGGGAAAATACACGCTATGTATCATTACGAAAGAAAAAGTTGTACTTTTATTCACGAGGATAATGTGTCCATTTTAGTACGGATAAGCGATGTTAACTGGTGACGAAGAATGTCTGGTAGTTAATTATTAACCCGTCTGTTCGAGCTGAACGATGCTTTTAAGCTAAGTAAATAAGCCGAGACAAGCGGATCTCGCCGTATGATAGATTTGCATTGATGCATCATCGCTTTTCATCGTGACCGTAGGAAACATCGCGGCACGGCTGCGACTCTTTATTTGGTTACGTAAAGGCAAAACACTACGAGGGAGTACATATGTTCTCGCATAATCTACGGGGTAATCGATCATGGAAATCCCGTAAAAACTCTCAGGACGTGTCTACCCCATCGGTCTTGAAGTGTCAAACGAGAATTAATAGCGCCGCGCTAGTAATATACAATGTATACTAACCCGCTGGTACACGATGAATAAAGATGAGCAGGCAAATCGCTTTATCGGACACGTAGAAACAAAGGAAAAAGAGGAAAACGGGGGGGGGGGAGAAAATGTGTAGCGAGACGGAGCGGAGGAAAGAACGGGTCGGGAACCGAAAAAGGGATATAAGAAAATACGGAAATCTCGATGAATGAAAAAGAAATTAATAATCGAACGCTGTAACTAGAGAGCTTTTCGAGATCCTAATACTGCTGAGAGGAGCTCCTGTAACGATGAATGCACGTCTCGGCGATGAACAGGAAATAAACGCTTCGGCGGGGTAAGATCGGATAAAAAGATTAATGAGAGAAAACCGTTTCCGGGATTGCGATTTTATTAAGGAGACTCAAAGCGGATTTTCCGATGCCGGCTTGATTTACCCACTTCCGTGAATATCGATGAGAAAGTACGCGCGAGTATCTGCTAACCGTGTACTCGTGTTTGTATTATTTCGCTGAAAGAGCCGCATTTCGAGCTGTTAATGATTTACATTTCGTACGGAGAAATTGCGAGAACTTTACGGTCTGCGTGCGATGTAAGACGTTATAAGGATTCCCAATACCTACGTCGGCCATTTCAGAATTGCAGATGCAAAGGTAGTAAACAAGAAATTTGCTTGTAACTTGCATTCCGATATACGTCTCGAAAATGTTCCATAATAACTTTTGAAAATACGTATAAATACATAATTGAATCAGAATATCAAAGTTATACGACGGAATGCGATTGGATTATTTTGAGAAGAACAAATTACTTCAAAAACATTTTTCCCCAGAAAAACAAAATTCGATAGTATATCGATCCTGCTATATATAAAAAAAAGAGGCATTCTATTATTCATATTGCATTCTGTTATCGCTTTTATAAAACTTATTGAAATACAAATTTATGTCTGCATGAAAAGAAATAACATGTAAAATATCACTCTCGACACTTTTGGAACAAACAAAAATTTTTTTTAATGAATAATTCAATTCTGCGTTGATGCTATTTTTTCGCTCCTGTAAGAAACAGAAGAGAAGCACTTTTATGTATGCGGAAAGTAGAAGAGAGTGGATAGTAACTCTGAATAATTCAACCAACTACGTTAAAGCGAGGAGAAATCAGGTATCCTGGACACCAGGTATTTCCGTCCCTCTTTTTTAAAATCACGGACCTATTAAGCGTTACGGCGGGCTCGTATCGTCCATTCCTCTTTAGAAACACGGTGAGAAAGAACACCTACGTACGCACCGAGAGAGCGTACAAGGAACGCGTTGCCAAAGCGGTCCTTCTAGCGGAAGATCCCTCAGTCTTTTAAATCCAGGCGCGTCCCGGTACGCTCGGGATACAATATATCTTTTGCGCCGATGCCCGGTGGTTCATTATACAAGGCCGTCTCGCCGAAGTTAAAAAACTAAAACTTCGGCGCGAGTTGGAGTTTTCACTCCGTAAAGATTTACGCCTCTCGTCTGTAATTTAATACGGGATACTTTCTCGGGTTCCTTTCGAGGAGTCCCGCCTCTCCTCGGCGTCTATCCCGGTTTCCCCGGGAAACGTGAGTGGACTTTGTATCTCGGTTTACCGAGCGTATCGGGAGCCGTACCGCCAGGGAAGTGGTGCGCAAGAAGAAAAAAAGAAAAGGAGGAAAAGCGAGAAAAAAGGAAGAAGAAGAAGAGAGAGAGAGAGAGAGAGAGAGAGAGAGAGAGGAACGCGCGAGAAGAAAGAAGCGGCGCGGGAGGACGAGGGGAAAATATGGATATTTCAGTATCGTTATTCATCGTGCTCGGATATCTAATTACAATGACGGGTGGGGAAAGGGCCCTGGCCTGGCTATCTGTGCTCGCCTGTGCGAAAAATTCGCAGGACGAGGACGAGGGCCGTCGATGGCGCGGCTTCCCGTACTCTCCGCGAGGATCGAGCGACGCAATGATTTATCACCGTCTCCCCGTACGTGCGGCCCGGCGAAATTATTCTTTTTCCGAAACGTGGACCGACGATACTTTTACATCCTCATCGATCTCCAACTGTCGAACTGGCATTAGTTGTCGCTAAAGTAGCTGCCGGTGTCTTCGAGGAGGCGGTGCGGGGATTGCGCGCGAGCAGATCTGAATCTAATTCAAACAGAGCGTCTTGGAGATAAGTTGGATCGCTCGTGAGCTACGAGCGCTATTTATATACCCAGTTACTATTTATATACCAGTGATGTAGATAATGCAAGAAAGATAGCTATTTTCTGATTCCAAATTCGACGAGTATGAGTTGATAATTGGTTGCGTTACGCGTTGCTGGAAGAGCGCTGTTTAAAGCAAGTCCACGAAAGCGCGACACGTTTTTAAAAAAATTGTTTAAAAATTTTGAAACACTTTTGTACATTTTGTATCTTTTGTACTTTCTGTGTATAATTTGTGAATTAACTTACACGTTTATTTAATTGCACAACAACTTTTTAATTACTCTCAAAATTTCTTGGAGTAAAATCTCACTCCAAGCGAGTGAAAATACTGCCACTTTGAGTGAATTTTCACTCAATTCACTCAAAAAATTTTGGAGAGTAGGCGGCTTTTATTTCTTCAGCTTATTCGAAAGTACTTTTGGTCTTTTAGTCTCAAAAGTATTTTCAGTTTACGATATTACGCTCACAGTGAATATATGATTGCAAGAATTGTTTTACACATTACTTCTCGAAACTCCAATATTTATTAATTATCATTCATTAATCACTCAAAGAGACAGTGGAACAATGTTATTTCTTTTTCATATCGGATCGCGAAAGCCACAGTGAAGCGCATTATCGCTAACGTATATTTAAAATCTGCTCGACTGACTGATCGTCGATAGACTGACGTCCTATCTGCGGCATTATGGTAATTGGCGATTCAAATTCCGCACGAAATTCTGCGAAGACTTCGTTATCGCGGTAAAACCGCGAGAGCGCGAGGGCATACAAAACTCATGGATTATTCCAAATAATTCAACCGTAGAAAAATTCACTGTTCCGTGACAACGAAATCTCTCTCTCTCTCTCTCTCTCCCCCCTCTCCCCCTTCCCCTCCCCCTCGCCCATCTCTCTCTTCCTCCCTCTTTGACGTGGTAAAAATCTGGAAAACTTCGACGAGCAATTATTTATCAAAACGATGAATTATTTTTCGTTGCGTTTCCAGGCTCTGTCAATCGCCCCATCATGGGGATCTGTTCGCCAATATTTTATTTATATTTCACCCGTAACCCAATTGTCTTTCAACGTCAATCGCGATTCGGTCAATTGTTCTCAACGAATCGCTCGTGCAAATGCGAGCGTGGAACGCGCGCGCGGCGCAACGTACGCGTCTGCAACAATGACGCGTAATAACCGCGGCGTTTTTTTAATTAGCATCGCGGCAACGCGGTTTATTCGTGGCGCGCGGGCGCTTACCCAAAACACACGAGAGAGAGAGAGAGAGAGAGAGAGAGGGAGAGAGCGCACCGTTAAAATTACGTCGACCTCGTTTTCACGCGGACACCGGCGCACCAGTAAAATTGAGATCGCGTCCTCCTCTCCTCTTACGCGTTTTTCCCTATTTTTAGATAAATCTCATTTGCATAATAGCGCGGCACGGAGAACCCGCGCGACGCGTTCTCGCCTACAGCGTGCGAATGGCTCAGGAACGTCCGGACGAATTGCTCTCGTTTACAATGAACGCATGAAAAAAAATTATCACAGAAATCGCTGCCACGCATTTCACGAAAAAAAAAATTTGAATAATATGCTTACATGTACATTTACGTTGCATCGAGGTTCGAAATCGGTATTCAAAAATCTTCAAAAGAATTGTGAACTGACTGACGTTTTTGACGCTTGTGTTATCTATCAATAACTTTACAAAAGTAACTATAAAAATCGTACACACGAGCAGAAAGATTCACAAAATAATTATTATTAGGCAGCAAGATCCGCCGTGACCGATATTGGCTTTCTCCCATATTTATATTTATAAAAATCGTCTTTTCTTAAATAAACGTATCGGAATATGTCTTATATCTCCTTCTCTCACTTCCTTCATTTCTGCCCAAATTTTCATTTTCCTGCAAAAATAATTTAATAGACCAAATCGGAGAAATTTCTAATAAAATTAACTTGGAACAATAGTAATACAATTACGGCATTAAGATATGATAGCTTGAGTTTTATTTAATTCACCGGGGAACTCTGGGATGCGACGTTATCGCGAATATCGGATCGCGGGACGTAAATACGAATGCGAAATACGTCGTTGGAACCCCGAGCGCCGTCCAAGTTGCGGTGTGCATGTACGCTACAGATAGATCGTTCGCGCGCGAGCGACGCGCAAAACCGTCTCAATCGCCTTATCTGCCCGAGATGATTCGATTCGAGTCGGCTGTCAGCCATGACAATCGTACCCATTCGAGCGGTCGATTACGCGCGCCCGTAATAGACTGCCATTCGCCTACGAGAATCCGTTGTGTAGCGGACAGGTTCGACGAGACCGCGCGGATGTAGGCGAGAAGGTTCTACACCGCGGTCCACGGGTACCGCCTCGCTTCGATTCCGGGATTCCGGATTTGCGGCACCGAAACACGTGTGCGAATGTGTATACCGCCGGTTTACGGACGCGGGGGCTTTGTCCCCGGGTATAAGAATGAAGGATTGACGTAAAGGAGAGGATACAGGTGCCCAAGGTTTTCAAGATCGTTTAATCATTTCCGAGAAAGCTTCCGTGTGCGATACGAGTTGATACGAGTATGCTGGCGCGAAGAGCGCGCTGATTATTTATGACGTGCAAACGAATGGGAGGAACGTCTCTGTCGGCGAATATCCTGGTTACCGTTTCCGCGATGCCGGGGGGAGGGGGGAGGGGGATGACGAACGAGAGTAATTGACCGTCCACGTTACGCCGTCATCATTACGTCAGTTTGTATATGTTAATCCCGAGATCCCCGCTTGCAATATGCGGTTAGACGTTTTCAACGTCTAGGAAGGCTAATCAAAGTGACGACGTAGACGTGAACACTGATTAACGATTTTCCGCGGTGACGGCTATTAGCGATAGTATTGCGTGGGTCTTTAATCTAAATTTATTCGCTAAATATTTTCCTTGCGCGCGATTAAAGATTGCCCGATACTAACGAACGGCTTAAGCCACTGGATGATTTATTATCCAGATCGCGATACGGCGTATTTTGCCCCTTCCCCTTTCTGGCCTACGTCGCCGGCGCCCGCGCGTAAAATGTAAATCCCAAAGGAAGCTAATCAAATCGTTACGCTTTACGACTCTGCGAATCACCGATCGTAAAGAAACGTCGCCGCCATTCTCGCTTTGGCCCTTTAACAGTGAGCACTTTTTCAATGTTTAAAAGCAAATCTTGGAGATTCGATCACGCGCCCCCTCCCGTCCCCCCCCCCGCTCCATTCGTAAAATCAATAGAACGGGCAAATTTCTGTAAATTTTTCGCTCGTAAAACGTAACGGGCAGAAATCAAACGGTAACTGGCAAACTTCCTCTATCTTCTCGTCTGTTTTAAAGGCTGAAGTAAGAGCAAACAATACTGCTATTCTACGTAATCCCCGCTCCTTTTGACGCTCGTCAACCCTTCGGAGATTGTTGCCCGTAAATTAGATTATGCGTGTTTTTCGCGGGGCTTGCACGCTCGAGACGATCGATCCGGGGGTTCATTCGCGGAACTAGTTTATCTATTTGCGAAGCAATTTACTCATTTACCGCCATTTACCGCCGTTCAATGGAATAACTCTTTTTCTATTGTGCCGACGTTCGCGGTACGTTCAGAACGTGTAAAAATCAATTTACTACATTTTTTTCCTGGTAGGTAAACCGATAAAAGAATCTAACTACCGTTACACGTGTATATTCGACGAAATACCGTTAAACAAATTCCCTAAGTTACTAACAGAAACAACCTGCCGGCTTTTCGCTTAAATGAGTCGCTTAAATACGACAGAATAAATTAGATCACTTTAAATATTCAAACATTCCTTGTCCGTATCTTTTATTTAAATTCGCGTAATTATCTGCGCTATTGACACTTTTATATCAACAACGATAACATAATTGGACCCCCATATGCAATAAGGACCCAACCGACTTGGACCAATTTTGAAGAAAATTGAGTTAACTGGTTATTCTAAGTCTCAAGTTGATGTTTTTCAATGGTGCAAAAAAAATTAAGCTTAATTTACAAGTTGGGCCATTTTATTGGTAATAAAGCATGTGAAGAAGAAAGCATAAAAGAACCAACTGCTTTTTTGTGTCTGTTTTTTTTTAATGTACTTCTTTATTTTGAAAAATATATCCTGCTTATCGTTTAATTTGAGTAAATCATTCAAAAGAAATCTCATAAAGACTTGGTTTAAGCCGATTATTTTAATTGTAATAACAAAACTTCAATTACTTATTACTCAAAACTACCTCCTTGTTGGTTGGGTCCTTGTTGCATATGGGGGTCCAATTATCCAAGAGCGGGTTAAACGGGGTTAACTGTCTGTACGCAAGTTACGTAAATGAAATTTCGAAAAAAATTCCTTTTTTTATCAAAATCCTTTTTTTGTCGAAAATTTTTTTCTCGGAACGATAAGTTTCACACAGTTAAACAAATTCCATAAGTTACTAACAGAAACCTGTCGGCTTTTCGCTTAAATGAGTCGCTTAGATACGCAGAATAAATTAGATTACTTTAAATATTCAAACATTCCTTGTTCGTATCTTTTATTTAAATTCACGTAATTATCTGCGCTATTGACGCTTTCTACTTACTTTCTACTTACTATCAATAACGATAACATAATTATCCAAGAG
>NJRP01000189.1:155688-169226 GCA_003063835.1 Aphaenogaster floridana
CTTTCTACTTACTATCAATAACGATAACATAATTATCCAAGAGCAAACGGAGTTAACTGTCTGTACGCAAGTTACGTAAATGAAATTTCGAAAAAAATTCCTTTTTTATTAAAATCCTTTTTTTGTCGAAATTTTTTTTTCCGGAACGATAAGTTTCACACACAGTTAAACAAATTCCATAAGTTACTAACAGAAACCTGCCGGCTTTTCGCTTAAATGAGTCGCTTAGATACGACAGAATAAATTAGATTACTTTAAATATTCAAACATTCCTTGTTCGTATTTTTTATTTAAATTCGCGTAATTATCTGCGCTATCGACGCTTTTACTATCAACAACAATAACATAATTATCCAAGAGCGGGTTAAACGGGGTTAACTGTCTGTACGCAAGTTATCGTAAATGAAATTTCGAAAAAAATTCCTCTTTTTTATCAAAATCCTTTTTTTCGACGAAATTTTTTTTTCCGGAACGATAAGTTTCGGTCGGCAGAGTTTTCTCGTTAGAACAGCGCGCATATTGTGTTTCCAAAATCCGTCCGGGTTCTCTCCCGAGTGGCACTCTGTATAAAGGCGAAAAATGGCTGTCAAGGGTGCAGTGAGCGCGCTTAAACGTCGCGCTTGGTGAACTCTTCCACGTAAGAAGTTATAGCGCCTGTAGCTTTACTTTTTCGGATCCGACGTCGTAATGGAAGCGTACACACGGAATACTTGTAATTACTTGCAAGAATGTGTACGGCGCGGGGTCGCGTGCAATATAAGTGGTAATACCCGTGCTGTTTAGTCAGGCGTTACACGGCGAAAGAGGATACAAAGCGACGCTGGCAACCCGGGTCGTTCGCTCCATCGGCGACGCAGTTAAAAACTTTATCGGCCTGTCGGTTTCACCTACGATCCGCATTAATTTGCACTGATTTGCATTACGGCTTTACTCGCAGCTTTCGACAAACCGAAATTTGCATTAGTCGGGTACGCAAAGCGACGAATAGTGTCGCTCGGCGCGTTTTCGTAATTGGGCGGATTGCCCTTTAGAAATAGCGCGATTCGCGTGGCTCACTGCTCCGCGACGCGAAATCGATTTGACAAATTCGCTCTTCTCTCTCTCTCTCTCTCTCTCTCTCTTTCTCTCCACCCCTCTCCTCTCCTTCTGCAGGATTATACTCGTCGGATTGCCGTTAAACCGACTGCCCTCCCGGATTTGAAAAACAGAGCTCGGAAACGACGACGACGACGGCCACGTCGCCCCGAGCGGAGCGAAACGAGCGTAAACCCGTCGCCCGGAGAAATCTGTCGCGATTTACGTTATGTCGCCTCGAAACGCGCCGCTCGGTTTCGCCGGAACGTGACGTCGGGATTAATTCTCAATCTTTTCCTCGGAGGCTGCGCCGTATACGGAAATAATCAGTGTTGAGTACTTCCATATGTGTGGCGCGCTTCGTAAATGGAAATTACGCGTAACACTTTGCCCGTGGAACACATTAAGGACGTAGGAAGAATTTTGCCGTCGCCCTCTGTATTTCTATTTAAATTTGCTCCTTTTTTTTAATCTTTCCTTTATCTACACGGAAAAAACGATAAGGTTGCCACAACCACAATAATAGTAATATTTGGTACAGCCACGTCTTGTGGTTGTCACATTCACATTGATGTGAAGGCAACTATATGCATTTGGTACAGCAAACATATAGTGAATGTTGAGACAAACATATATAGATGCACTACACAAAACAATGTGAATGTGACAACCACAGGACGTGGCTGTACCAAATATTACTATTATTGTGGCTGTGGCAACCATATCGTTTTTTTCGTATATTTTTGTATTTAATACAATGTGTATAAAATAGGGAAAATAGATAGGCCAATGTAACGAGCCAATGTTTATTTAATAAAAGTTTGTTCCAACAAATACGTTGGGTTAAGACGGAACGTTTCGACTTACTTACAAAGAAAGGCTCCCAGGTGTCCCTCTCCGATTTTAATGAAACTTGGAGGATTTGTAGAGGGGGTCAAAATATTTGATACGTATTTTTTCTTTATCGGCAACCAAACACATTTAAGGGGTGAAATCAGCCCTTGAAGATTGGCCAAATTTTCGTTTTTTGGCTATAACTTCTAAACGAAGCATGATAGCATAATTTCGTAAATGTACAAAATGTACAGAATTTTGGTAGCTATATCCATTGGTATAAACATTAATTTTCTTTTGCATAAGAAACGAAAATTTGGCCTATCTTCAAAAGCTTATTTCACCCCTTAAACGTGTTTGTTTGCGATAAAAAAAATACGTATCAAATATTTTGATCCCCTCTACAAACCCACTAAGTTTCATTAAAATCGGAGAGGGACACCTGGGAGCCTTTCCTCTCTTGTTAGTCTTCCTCAGCCGTCATAATAAAAAAATTAAAATTAATAAATTAATACATTAAAAAATAAAGGGAACTCATCGTAAAGTTAACAAAAACTGTCGAAAATATGTCTACAGAATCACATCTATATTTGCATCCAAGCCATTGGTGTTAAAAATTAATAAAGTACTTGAAAAAACTATATTAAAAGATGATATAAAGTCCAAAAATAAAATGTAGAAGTCTGTGAATAAGAGTTGCATGACTGATTCATCGTTGCCAATCGAGAATAGGTCCAAAGTAGTAAAAAATCCAAAGAGTCAAAGTTAATATAATAAATGGTCAAAGGAAGTAGTCAGAAGTGGTTAAGTTTTAATAATCGAATCCAAATTATTTGTAAAGAAACGTATAATAAATGGTGAGTAGTATAGCTGTGATCATCTCAACCGAAACAATATATATAATTAAAAAATTTTTGTAATACTACGTTCACAATGACTGCGAAGAGGATTGAAGTTTAGGTAAAATAGAGCAGAACTTGGAGAATGAAATTTACCTAAATTGTCAGTGCGTAGAACAAATCGCATCTGTTCCGACGTGTTTAATAAACGTTCTCGTGTGTGGCGTTAACTGAACGTTATTTTAAAAGCGCTGCGTGGCTGCGCGAACGCAAATTTCTTCGTTTTTTTTTTACAAGCGGATAAATTCGACCTTTCCATTAGAAAAAACGCGAATAAACCGTGCGCCGTTGAGATCTTTCGCGGGTCAGTGGTGGAAAAAAAAGGGGCACTGTAACAATACGAGATAAACGTCATCGGTTTTGTACGCCTCGCGTCTCTCGATCCGTATTAATTTACATTACAAATGTGCCGTCGGATTCCGACGAATCAAAATCTGCATTACTTGCGTCGCGCTTCGGTGTGAGCTAATGGATATAGAGTGGGCATTCGATTCTGCAAGTTGCGCGAGTGCTATTCAGTTGTGGAGTCTGCTTCTTGATTGGGCAGCACTTGAATGGGACAAATCGATCTAAGTTCCGTTTCCTAAATGGCGTACATTGCGATATCAATAATCACCTATTTCGCGCAAAAATCATTATCTGATAAGCAAAATAATAGTATCTGTGCAGCAAAAGAAGTGAATTTCTATAAGTGTCTAGTAATAAGAAGAGAATTATTACATACATAGTTTTTTGTTTCTTAAATAATTACTTTACTTTTTTAAGTATTCTATAAGTATATAATACATATCACAGTTTTTTTACTCCTAACTCATTTTTATATTTCTCATACTGTGCATCATATATAGCATGATAACAATCTTTTAAAAATGATATATACATTTTAATTTTTACTGTTATCTTTATTATTATCTATTCTCTCACATTGCTGTATTCTTTTGACATGCGTTTTAATTACCTGCTACGTTAACAACTGAAATCAAGTAGAATTAGCAGGTATATACGTGTATGAAATAGAAGAGATTTAATCACGTAAATCTGAAGGTTTTTCTAATGTGAAACTGTTCCGAACACGTTAATGCAACTTCATTAATAAGACGCAGCCGACGTGTAAGCGAACTATTGCCTGATGACGCTACGCGTAAGATCGACGAACGTTAAACCGCCCGCCCTGTACACTAACTAGTTACTTCCAGGTCGAAGTTAACTATCAGACTAGCATAAGATCAGGAACTTGTAGTAGCGCCGGTAACGTTGCTTCCGCTCGTCAGATTATTCGATTGTGCGCATATCGAGAGCGACGAGCCGTTCTCTCCATTAGGTTGAATTCACACGCGAGAAGTCGACAGTTTTAGTGCAGCTAGATTTATTATAAGTTATAACGTAATACCATGACAACAATGTCCGTAATATGTCAAATTAAGCCGTAAATGGATCTTCCAAATTTATCCCTAAAACAAACGGGGAAATTTAATCTAACGCATTTACGTTCTGAACGCTTATGAATCCGTACTCCTAAATTGTTGTACGGGCGAACTGCACTTCATAAATGAGACTGCGCTAGTTTCCAAACTTTCGTAATATATACGTCAGTGAAAACAGATTTTGATGTAACAGGCCAGTGTAATTCTACAAAAGAAATGAAAGAAATCGAATTTATTAACATTTCATGTCACGTGTCGACAAACGCTCATTTTACATGTCAGGCGACATTTTGCAATTTTTAAGATTGCGATAGTAAATTTTAAAACTGAAAAATTTTTTAACTGAATTACTTCTCGCCAGTGGCTTTTGCCAGAGTTTACTAAAAAATTTTTTGGCAACATTAAATACGAGGATTTGGAAATTAGTGCGGAGAATTGTTTCGCTTATAGAGAGATAATCTTTAAACGCGAACTTTGTCGATATGTGAAGGTAATAATCACCAAAAGTTACTCAATGCACTCAATAATATTATATGCGTGTTTAAAATTAACAAATTAAAGAGACTAAGTAATTGTTGTTGTACACATCATTATTTTATTAACCGTTATAATTTTATATTGTACACATGTGATAATCACCTCTTAATGCATTTTAAATTATATTAAAAGTATTTTCAATCTCGTGCATATAGAGAACCGAATACACGCGTTAGATCTGGACGGCCGCAGCCCGAAGCATTTCGGAAGCAGACGATCGATCTCGCGTCACTGTTACCAGAATCGCTCGTTTCCTTGTACATCCTGTTCCCGAAAGACACATCTCGCGAATACCTCGTTCTTATGCGCGATGCGCGATACGAGATAAATTCTTTCTGATCTGAGATGTTGATCCCGGGTAAAACGAAAACGATCGAAACGAATTGTTACGTTGCGCGCGTACATAAAGTCATACGCCAGACAACGTTGTAGAAAAATTATTTATAAACGCATGCAGTTCTGTTCGAGATCGAAAATGGAACGTGCGCGCGGAAACTTTTACCGTATTGTTGAAAAAAGAATATATATTTAAAAAAACGTTTCTTCCTATCTTCGCTTTGCGTATTTTCGCGAATTTATAATGCAAGTGGCAGTGCCGAAATTGGAAGACTTTCGGCGAGAGCCGACGAAAGGTCTTAAGTGAAGATATTTAAAGCCGCTTAGAAGATTTTAAAGTTAGCTCTTTAGAGCGGCGATGATCGACGATGCGCGTGATCGTCCGGTCCAGATGAATCCGATCGATCGAAAACGTGCGCGCCGATCTCGTTTGCCGGACCAACCGAAAAGCGTATTAGACGGCACTTTCCAGGAGTGCTTACTAACGACCGCACATATTTGTCGGATTTCGCTGTTTGATGAATGGAAACTGTGTTCTCTATCTAAACCGGAGTTAAACGCGCACGTTGGGCGCGTTCCCCGAGCAACCCGAGCAAGCGCACGTTGCGTTTATTATCGCGATTGAGAGCAAAGTTCGCGAAGACGGTCCCGAGTGAATTACGTTTCAAACTAATCATGGACGTGCATAGAGATAACGCGATTATTTTTATTCCGCTTTCGCGCTGGAGAAAACCGACTGTCCTGGCTTCGTGAAGAGAATCGGGAAAAGACTGGATTGACTATCGCATTAGAAATTAATCGCGATGCTATTTGATGCCTGTCCTATTTTACGTCTGTCCGTTTATGGTAATTTAGACGCGAATTAATAGATGTAATAGATGACGCCAATAATAGAATACGATGCAATATTAATTTCATGATAATGAATTGCGGACGTAATATCATGCACGGTTGGATCTAATTGGATTATGTATTTAGTAAAAATAAACACGCATATAATGGACGTTAAGCGGCGCGTTTTGCCCGCAGGTAAAACGGACTATTACGAGTACGTAACTTAAGTAATAACATCTCTGTGCGTGGCATGCAGAATGAATGGTACTCGTATTAATCTCTTTCTCCACAGATACACTTATCTCAAGATTGCGGTTCGGCATTACGTTGGATACCTTGCCTTTACCCGACGAAAGATTTCTCACGTTCAATTAAGTTTTAGAGATAGTTAAAAGAAATATTTTCATAAATACAAGAGACTTTTCTTCGCCAGTAAATGACTAACAAAAAAGACGTTTTATTCAACCTTAACTGGCTATATTAATTGAATAAGTTTACTGCGACGTTTCGACCAGTGATTTTGGTCCTTATCAAGCGTAAATCTATAAAATACATTCGTTGATCAAAACAATATCGATTGCATTCAAATAGTTGGTAATCAAGCCATATAAATATGATATAAATTTATACAGAAAGATAAAACATAAATACCTAAGTCATAAGTTAAAAAGAATCTTAAATTACAAACATCTAATTGGTCATGACGTTGTGTCCAAGCAAGTCAGGGCTCCAGAAACTAAATTAAAATGCATAAGAATAAAAGACACGGAGAAACATTTTCATGATCGCGAATCAGCGACGCAAATGTGCGCGAAATAATCACTTTTATCGAAAAATCGAATTTTCGTCTGCCTTATTTTTGATAAAATAAGATATTTCATAGAATTGAAAAGAGAAGTAATATCATTCGTGTGAGACTAACAGATAAGAAAACGCGCGTACTAAAACCAACAAGTAAATTCGTACGTCTCCCATACAGCTTAGCAGAAACTGACAGAGAATTGACAGGCTACGTTAAAAGAGATACACCGGAGAACAAATTCTATCCGAATTTATACCGATCATGACTTAATGTTGGTTCCCTGCCAACGCTATCCGGTCCTGATCATGACTACAAGAGAGATATATAAAAGATAAAGATGTATCGTCGCTGCACCTTATTAGGATTATTTTTGTCCACTCGAGAAAAACAGATTGTTCATTTCCTATCTGATCTTTCACTTCAGATTTTTAAAGAACATTTATCCATACACAGAAAAAAAAATATTCTTGATTTAAGAATATCTTTAATTTCAATTATGGAAATCTTGAAATGATGGAATTATGGAATCTTGAAATGAGATTATATTAAATGAAGAAAACTTGCTTGAATAAAGTCATTTTATATAGTTCAACCAAGAAAAATATATGAAAATATGAATATATGAGTATATTTGAGTATATAAGTTTTGATTTGACACTACTTTTTTCTGTATATGACGGATAATTCGAGTACCTCGTATGAAATGGAAACAATTGTTTTATAAAAGAAGATAAAATAATGTTTTATAATTTACAACATATATATACGATCGCTTAAGGTTAAGGGAATCGTCGCACGTACACGCGCAAAGCGCAAGCAGTGAGACCAAGAATTTTCTCACAAAAATGACGTACGGATTATGCTCTCTGAAAAACGCACTTTAGCACCTTTTCGAAGCATTTACTGTTTTACGAACCATGAAAAGTCGGGCTCCTGCCATTAACAATGTTTTATTCTGTACATCGACATTAACTCTAACAGCTCTTATATAAAACGAAACGAATTTGAGTACATCTTTCGAAAATAAGCGACTGTAATGCGGGGCCGGTACGTTCCACAGAAATTTTCAACATCACGCAAAAGCTCTTTCGACTCCGCAGACACTTATGCAAAACTCGCTAGTTATTTCCGATAACTGCATAATTCTTGAAAATGTTTACCCTCAATATATGCAAGCACTCTATAAAATGATAATAAAATCCGTATACATTTAATTTCCTGCAGTGCTACTAGGAACCGAATATAGACAAACGCGCTTCTGCGTTACGCTACGTTAATAAATATTAAAAGATTTCTTGGCCAGACACACATGTGATTCTTCATTCGTGTCATCCCATGTCACCCTCACGCGTTATCTCGTTAAATCGGTTAATACAGAATACCGCTGGTACATCGTAAACCGTAAAGCGCGTTGCTCACAGTTACCGAAGAAGATTCTCTTTCGAACAACAGGCTTCTAACGTGATATCGAGACCGAAAGCTCTCTTACGTGGGCGATGCCTGACAAATCTCCCCGGATTCCTTCAATCTTTCGCGACGGGGCGCACGTTTCCCCTGCGGCGAGAGGATCCGGAGAAGGAAACCGTCTCGTAACCCGAGTCGGCCACCCCGCCTCAGACCGCGCCGAGCTTTCGAGCTCTCGTAGAAAGCTCAGGGCGATTACATCGAATTCTTTTCCCCGGAGCAGACCGCCCGCTCGCCCTATCGCTCGCCCTATCTCGTCGCACACCCTACCCTCGTCCGACCCTCCCTGCATTCCCTCGTCCGAAGCCCTATTTTTCTCCCCTCGTCTCCTCGACACACGCAGCCCCGTTCGAGTGTTTACTCGCGTGCTCGAGTTCTGTCAGTATCACACGTCGCGTCCGCCAAACAAATCGATCCCTCCTCACCCAGTTCGCATGCACGGGACTTTTGGACGGTGCACGACACGACACGTCACGGCACAGCACGTTAAGGCACGCTAGAGCGTCACGACGCGTCGGTTGGGCCGTTTTTCTCGTCGGCTTGCGAAAATCGCGAACCCGGCGCGAACGCGCGAAGATCGCGTCGGGTGGTGTGTAGTTGCAGCGCGAGTTGCAGCGTGCACACGGGAGAAGTTTGAGAGCTCCGAGTCGAATTGCAATCGCAATCTCGATGATATGCGGCATGTATATACCTAGATGGAAGCCTAACTTTGTAATACGGGGCTTCTGTGTAGAATCGAGTAGTTTCGAGTGTCGCGTTTATACACGGGTATATGTTCTCAACACGTGACAGACAAATCTGAAGATTTATTTACATATTCGCAGCTCTCGAATCGAGACCGCACGCGTTTTCATCTCGTCTCCCGATTCGTTTCGCGACAATTACAGCAGTAATCTAAGCATAACTTTATATCCATCGCGACCTCGACTCGGAACATTCCCAGGTAGCAAGCTGACGTTATTTGTCGTCATTTTGACGTCAAAATGACGTCTAATGTCGTCAAAATAACATATTTTGCTACCTGGGATTCGAAGACGATGTAAGCGGATCTCGTTGGATCTTCAGCCCGTCTGCGATAATTACATCAAAGCGTACGTCAGTTACCGCAGAGTTCTGTCCCTCATCCCTCATGGGGTCTGAATTCGATCGCGCATTTACGATCCCGGCTGTAATCCGTCGTTCTGCATTCGGCCCCGACGGGGTGCGCGGAAGGGCAAACAAAGGCGAGCACGTCGGCGAGCACGCTCGCGCGCGCTCGGCCAGCTGCGCGTTCGGGGGATGGAAAAGGGGGATGTCTCTCGCGTTGGTGGTCGGTGCGCCTTTGACCGCCGACGAGGGGATGACCGCGTCGTGTTACTTACATGTCCAAGGATCGGCCACGTTGAACGCCTCACTTAGGTGTACCAAGGGGGTTGGTCTCGCGCGAGCAACGGCGACGAGCCGGTCGAGACGAGGACGCGCGACGCGGACCACGCGTGTCTCCCGGTTGCGACGAGCGCACACGCACGACGGCACGCACGCACGCACGCACGTACGTACGCACGCATTCACACGCACGCAGTTCGGTCGTCGCCGCCGTAGCGGTAGCGGATTTACGCGGAGTTGGCGAGTTCACTGCGCACACAATTTCCCGTCGCCGTCGTCGCTTCTCACGCCATGCCGAGCGTACATCGTCGTCGTCGTCGTCGTCGTCGTCGTCGTCGGCCACTCCGGCTGCGTGAACATCGTCGTCTCCTCGCGGGGCCGCTGGTCCAGCGGCGCGGTCGTCACAACACGGGTTCCTCTCACCGGTAAACGCGTGGAACGACGCGCGAGGATCGTGCACGTCGCGCGACCAGAGAACTCGATACGGGCGAACAAGTTTGATATCCCAGGGTTCCGCGATGCGAACGAGCCCTTCCTGTCCTCGCCGCTGTCACCCGGACAACCGGGTACCCCCTTTTTTCTCGGCCGGCCGGCTAGCTACCAAACCGGAAAAGGGCGAAGGGTGAGGAAGGGCGAGGGTAGATTGGAGGCTCGCGGTGGCCTGTTCGCGCGCTGCGAGAGCTACGGGAGCGATTTTCGGGGGAAAGAAGACGCTCGCGAACGACGGGGGCGCGAGCCGTATATTCTTCGTATATAGAGTCGTGCGCGACACGGGTCTCGCAGACGTTGGCGAGCACTCTGCACGAGCTCTCTCGGCCGGGGATACACGAACGTACGAACGAACGAACGAACGCAGTAGTAGCGGACCGAACGGGGCGGCCAAAACGCATCGGGGAAGGAGTAGGAGAGGGTATATAGGAGTCGGATGCGGCGGCAGCGGCGGCGGCGATAGTGGAGGTGGAGGAAGGAGGAGAAGGCAGAGGCGGAGAAGGTGGTGGCGGCGAGCGAGGGGATGACGCGGGGTAGGGAGCGGCGTGGACGCTTGGGGGTAGGGGTGGCGTGCTGATGGCAAAACGGGGGTGGCTCGCCAAGCCCGGTGGTCTCGCGCTCGCTCGCTCGCTCGACTGCCATCCGGCTCGCTCTCGCTCATCTCTATCACCTTTGCCGCCGCCGCTGCTTGCGCAGCACCCGCCGTTTTACCACTACCATCGTACCACCACCTCCATCGCCGTCGCCGCCGCCGCCGCCGCCGCCGCCGCCGCCGCCGCCGCGACCCGGCCAAACCCAGACCCGGCGCGGGGTAGGTATCGCGGGCTCGCGACTCCGGGCTCCAGGCCGCCCCAGCTGCTCGTGCCCCACCATCCGCGCGAACATCCCCTTCCGGCCCTCAGTGCCGTGCACGGACGCGACGGCACCTCGGCCTTACGCGACTCTCGGGTAAACGCGTGGTCGACGAATTGATTCGGTAATGAACGCACGGACCGTTGCTGATGGGTGGGACGATGCTTGCGCCGCGAGCGAGCGCGACGCGCCGACGACGATGGATCCGAGAGACGCGGAAATGCCGCGCTTAATTACGGCCGCATTCGCGACGGACCGTCGCGGAAACGCCGACGTCCTCCGTCGGGCCCCTCTCTCGGGGCACGGAGTTCTCGGTAGCCGCGAGAGCTGGCGGTCGAGAATATTGACGAATCAAGGGGCGCCGGCCGAAGATCGAGACGCGCGCTTACTCTCGGACCTTAGAACCTCTCGTACCTCTCCGGACGTCTCTTAATCTCGGATACGATGATAAATGACGTGATTCTCGAAAGGAATCGGGTGTAGGTTTAAGCTTGGGAAAAGCGTGTTGTCCAGAAATCGAGCGCATTGACAAATTAAGGATCGAAGTGAGACGCGCGAGAGATTACGCGTTTCAGTATCCTTGTAATTTCTCGGCATTGTTTCTTTTTTCAGTCTTGTTTAAAGCCTTGTGTCCACGATGCTAGAACTTGGTTCAAGTTCTCGGTCCGAGAAACGTATAGCCAATAAAATTGACGCTTTTCCGTAAAAGCTGCAAATTGATTGCAAATTTCTCGGTCCGAGAACTTGGACCAAGTTCTAGTGTCGTGGACACAGGGCTTAAATGAATGACGGCACGTTATAATTTCCCAGGGAGAGATATGGGAATCGGTCGAAATCAGAAGAAGCGTGCCGCGCTTCCGGGGACGGTATCGTATTAAACCGGATAGTATCGAGAGATAGGTAACTGGATAAGAGCGGATAAGGTCGGATAGAAATCCCATCGGAATATATTTGGATCCATGCGGATTTCGCCCGATACCATAAGTTTCTATATGGAATTTTTCGGCGACGGGGGGAGAAAGGAGTTGGGAGGGGGGGGGTAGATAAAACCCGGGCTGTGTAAGAGCCCAGGCGAGGCCGACGACGCCGATGAACTCCGCGGAGACCCGCGCCGGCGGAGAGGCTCGCGAAGATATTTTTATGAAAAATTCAGCTGGCACGTTTGTGGCGTGGAATTTTTTAACGAGCGACGCGGCAAAAAGTTTGCCACGAATTGGAAATTCCGACTGCATTAGCGAACTTTCGTGTTCGGGGATGCGCGCGGGCCGGGCGCCCGGTTATTATACGCTAAGAGAACATAGTGCGCGCGCGAACAGTCAAGAACGTTTTAGGAAAAAAAGAGGGGTGGGCGAGGGAGGAGGAAAGAACGTCGGAGACATTACTTGACCCAGTTTCTTGCCTCCCCCTGGTAGTCGTACCGCGCTTGTTTCGCGCTTCTGTGTAAACGGTTGTCCCTTAAAACGGCCTGGCAATCAAATGCGTGTAAATGGACCGTCTCAGTGTTTCTAGACGGGGTTTTTGCGAGAGACGTACAAACGAAGCGGTCGCTCGATTATGCGATTGAGAGAGAGAGAGGAGAAAAAAAAGGAATCGTAGCGTAAGTCGAACGCGTTACGCTTTTCCGACTCGTTAAACGTATGTAAATGCTTACGTGCTCGCTTTCGCACAGTACTTTTCTTTCCACGTGGCCATTAACCTGCTTCAATTTATTTGAGAGAGATAGAGAGAGAGAGAGAGAGAGAGAGAGAGAGAGAGAGAGAGAGAGAGAGACAGCCAATAATAATTATCCACGCGAAACGACAGCCCCCGGCTGAAAGATCGTTTAAATAACGGAGCAGGGGGTTATTGATTCGTACCAGGAATTCGCCACTTGAATTAATCAGGTAACAAGTCACAAAGGTGGACTTATTCTCGGATATTGAATAATTAGTGCGCGGCGTGGAAACGTTCCTCATATTTACGGCCCGCGTATGCGGGCAACTCGCGGAATTAACGAAGAAGGGGGAACAATACCGCCAGAGATAGAACCCCGGCTCCGATATTATTTCATTTTGCAACGCCTCGACACCGTTCGATTCTCTTTGCGGCAGCGCCGAAAGAGTTAGGCTCTTTGATGGCGAACAGCACGGGGCACGATCGGTCCAGGAAGGAAAAGAACGGTTTAACCGATAGACTTTAATTGATAAGTCGATAATCGAGCTACAACGATTGTTTTCTATGATCCGATCCGTTTTGATGTAACCGAGCGCGCTAAATATTCCGTTTGAATAAATAATCGCGTCTCTCTCGCGGATCGATTTGCGCCGACAACGCGGCGCCTGCAGAAAAGACGAAGCGCCTCTCTAAAAATCTAAAAATAGAAAGGACAGGATTGCGTCGAGTGTCGATGATTCGAATTTGTTTCGTGCGCGAGAGATATCTGCGACATTCGCTGTGTCATTCATCGTTATGCCGTACGCTGTTACGATAGGTCCTTTCTTTTTTTAGTATCAAATTATTGACAGAATTATTAAGACATGTACGGAAAGTATAACTAATTCACAAGACTTCTTCACGATTCTTCGTTCGCAGCATCGTGTTCTCCCCGTTGCGGAATTGCGGTGAATTAACGAGCATAAATTTAGTAAT
>NJRP01000189.1:169721-181321 GCA_003063835.1 Aphaenogaster floridana
ATAACAAAACATTTTGTAATAATTATAAACATTTGTAATAATTATAAAAGAGCAAATTTTGTTTAGTTGAGCCAACTAAATTATGTAATACTTATACGTTTAGTTGAAACTATTTCACCAAGATGCTTGGTAACATTAACCAAGCCTGCACGGAAAGAACGGTTTTGCCGAAATATCTAAAAATTTGGTCAAATACAGATCTGAAAATAATTTTGTTAGACCATCAAAAATAACTAAGTAGGACACTCAAGCATGATGTTAATGTTGCAAAACGTTTTAATATTCTAGCAATTATTTTGAGTATCCTATTTAGTTACTTTTGATGGTCTAACAAAAATTATTTTCAGATCTGTATCTGGCCAAATTTTTAGATATTTCAGCAAAACCATTCTTTCCGTGTGGATTTTTATAACCAAGCCTTTCTTCCAGTATGCGTGACGTTTAGCTAACGCGTACTCTATTTCGCGAACGTCATATTTATGCTGTACTACTGGTATCGTTTAAGTCAAATAAAATTGTTTGCAAATTTTCGTTCATCAACCGCGGAGAGGTATACACGAAACTAGACCCGCGGATATACATATATAACCGGAAACGTTTAGTTTTTAATTGCCGCTTGTCAATGCACGCGCGGCTGAAAAGTAACGATGCCCTATTAAATTCATCATGCTCGTACGCGGATACGCACAGTGCACTTACGCACCCCCGCACCCTCGCTCCGTCCGGCCGCAACAATAAACGTGAAAATCGTTCTCCGATGCGCCGGCCTCGTTGTCGCCGCCGTTCGCGAAGGGAGGAGGGCATAATGACACTAAATTTCCCGTGACAAACGACGCGGCCACTCCGGGATACCATTTTTAAAGCTCACGCTCCGCTAAAAACGCTCGCGGGACACGCTCGAAGGCGCATCGTGGCTACACGCGTGCGTGTTGCCTACATATGTAAGCGTGCACGCGTGCACGTGCGTACACGTGTATACACGAGTATATACATCAACTGCTGGACTTTTCTACGCTACGCGTGTAAACGCGCCTATGCTACAAGTATCTATCTCAAACCGTGTGCACTAACCACTTGGTTGTGTGCGTTTATGTGTGCGCGGATGGGTGAGGGTGTATACGGACGCGTACGCGAGAAAAGCGGCGAGCGCGTCACGAGCCAAAATCTCTCGCGTATTAAATTCGAGCCTCGTGGGCCTGACAGTCGCCAGTCATTTAGAGAGTGGTACGAGGCTCTTGAGTGCCACCTTACGGCACTAACGCTGGCAAACGCCGATCTCGTCCGCCGCCCCCTGATCCTCCACAGGAGAGGACACAGGTTCCTCCACCCTTCGGCCTCTCTCTCTCTCTCTCTCTCTCTCTCGTTCTCTCTCTCTCTCTCGTTCTCTCTCTCTCCTCTATTCTCCTCCTCGTTCCGGCGGCGGGTCAAGCTCCGCGCGATCAGCATCGAGCCGCACCATACCGTGTGTACCAGTACCTGCAGCAGTGCGCCTTGCACACACGCGACGTGCCCACTCGAACGAATATCTTACGACGCGACGAGGAGCCGGCCAGCTCGCCTTTTCTCTCGAGGACGAGAAAAGTGCGAGGATCCAGTCGTCGTTTACAGCGCAGTGGTGACTGTACAGGGGATGAACATCCCAGGTAGCAAGCTGACGTTATTTGTCGTCATTTTGACGTTATTTTTCGTCAAAATGACGTCTAATGTCGTCAAAATAACGACAAATAACCTCAGCTTGCTACCTGGGATGTATGCCCGCGTGTACAGAATGTCATGTGATATGCGGAAACTATTTGTAAAATAGATTCGAGAGAAAGAGGGGGAGAGAGAGAGAGAGAGAGGACAGGAAACACGAATCCATAATCGGTATCCATATCCCGCATTTAGTATTAAACGTAGTTTGATACTCATAAATCGAGATAACATAGTATACACGATCTTCATGAGCCACGTAAAACCCAGAATTCAATTAATGTTAACGATCGTTTAGCGGTTGGCAAAAAGGCGCACGTTTCCCGACGCGCATGTAAATAAGTGCTCTACCCTACTTCTCGAGAATTTGATCTTACCTTTTAAGTATTTCATATTATATGTCACCCTATATGGCCCGGAGAAACCGTTCGAGGGCAAAGGAACGCAGGGATTGGAAGGCGAACAGACGCTTTTTTCCGTTCGATCGATCCTTTAGGTTTGATTTTCGGGATGAACATTCAACTCCGAAACTACCGGCGATTGTGTGAGCTGACTTTAATCCCAGAAAGCTCGAAAAAAAAATTGTAGGCGCTTTAGTTTTTCATAGAACGCAGCGCAAGCTATTTTCGTCATTTTCAGAATTAGGCCGTCAGGTTATAAAAAAGTCTTATATACCATGTCCATGTAATCAGAGAATTAATATTTTATATATTTATATATAATATTTTTACAATAATATAATAATATTTTTAATTCATTTTTATGAAGTATATAGGTAAGTATATATATAGGAGATTGAATGAAAAAAATCGAACATAAATGCAAAAAGAAAAGATAAAAGTTGAAGCAGATAAATATCTGTTAAATAAATGTGACGTTTATCGGGCGTTACGCTTGTAATTCAATTTAATTAAGGTAATTGCGATTATATGCGTGTTGTTGTAACAATTATATCAGCACCAGCGATAGTATTGCTAACAGAAACTCGACCGTACAGTTGAAATAGCACTGCCCTGCAGATAAGTATGCGGACGTAGTTGAAAAATAAACGTCATATCGGAATCTCTCTCGTATGTCAGTCGAATGCGAATTCCGAGCATCAACAAAAGCTTCCTTGATATGTTACGGCGAAACGCAAGCGATTGTACGGGTATAGGTTTCGTGGATTGGACCTTGACTCCTTGTTAGCGGTGGTTCTAAATTGAAATTCCTCGGACAGATAAGGAGAACCCCCCGTCGAGATACTGAATGTTTCGCTACGGTGGTATCTTGGATAGTACGGGATACGACGCACCGCGAGTCGCAGGAAGTAAGAGACAAATACGAGAAACAGAACACAGTCCAGGATTTCTTAATGGGAATGCCATTAACAACTTGCCGTTGATTAGAACAAAAAATTTCACTATTTTGAGAAAGTGGAATTAGAGTTATCGATCATTTAAGGATCATTATTTGGCAAGTACAACCAACTTTCTCAGAAATAATCGAACGGGGGAAAAATTCCGATAACGATGAAAGATACAGCGTAAAATGTGTTCGTGACACTCGAAATTTCAAACTGCTCTTTTGGGGAAATCTCGTGAAGGGTTATAAATTTTAGAGAACATTCGAAGCACTACTCTCCATTGCGCGAGCGATAACGAAAAATAAAACACACGACAGTTCTTATCAACGACAACATTTTTGAAGGCCAAAATAAATCTAATTTTTTTTTATTTTCTAAACGATATCTCATTCGAGCAAGTAATACATTTCGAATGTGCTATTTTATCTCTGCCTCAAATAACGCGAGGATAGATCCTGCTGGTATCTAAAATACGGAATAAAAATATCTTCTGTGCCACATCGACCTGTTAATCGAAGTAAGCGATACATCGTAAAACGAAAACGTCCCGAAAACTTTGGCGTTAGAAAGTGATGGGAAAGTTTGCCCGCATTTGATCGATGTTTCACGTTTGATTTTCGCGAGGGGCGTTTGTCGCTTTTGAGAGGGTGTTCCTGTGTGACATCCTCAATGGACGAGTTTTCCCGAACGTACCGTATACGACAAGAAAGGTGCGCGGTCCTTCGTGCGAGAATCGCAATGATCAAGGGGAGAAAGACAGAGAGAGAGAGAGAGAGAGAGAGGGGGGGGGAGCGAGATAGCTCGGGACAGTAAGAAATGGGGGCAGGTTTTTTCTCCATTCGATCGATCCATCGAGTCTGATTTCTGCGAGGAGCATCCGTCTTCTGTGCGGTCGTCCGATGAGTCCATTCCGACATTCCAGACGTCGCGACGTCGTTTGTCTGTCGTGTTAGTGCCTTCGCGAGAGCACGAGGGTGTAATGTTCCTGAAAAAAAACGTGTTTATCGGCGAAGGAAACCGCGTAGCGTAATATCTCGTTCTCAATTACTTTCTGTAGCAATTGCTTACTCTCAAAAAGAACTTCCTTTAAGTCTACTTTAAGTCTACTTAAAAAATCAGTTATATCATTTATAAATCTATCTGCATTTCTGCACTTTTAAAGATTTTCTATCGATATTCCACTAAGAAACATTTATTTTCGTTTCGGCTTTACAAAAACAGGTGTATTTTTTATTATACACGGAAAAAGAACGGTTTTGCTGCACTGAGAAAAAAATGCTGTTGCTTCAATTAAAGTATACGTCACGGGCTGCCACAAACACAAATAGTTCATTCAATTGTATTATGATTGGACCAAATATCTAGATTATTCTTTTAATAATAAGCATAATAATAATAAGCATAATAACAATGCTGCAAAAAGTTTTGACATTCTAGTAAACAGCTTGAGCGTCCTACATAATTATTTTGGACGGCCCAACATAATTATTTTCTGATCTGTATCTGACTAAATTTTTAGATACTTCACACAGAAAAAAATGCTGTTGCTTCAATTAAAGTGTATTCTTTTAATAATCTAAATATTTGGTCCAATTATAATACAATTGAATGAACCATTTATGTTTGTGGCAGCCGGTGACGTACACTTTAATTGAAGCAACAGCATTTTTTTCTGTGTAAAGTATCTAAAAATTTAGTCAGATACAGATCAGAAAATAATTATGTTGGGCCGTCCAAAATAATTATGTAGGACGCTCAAGCTGTTTACTAGAATGTCAAAACTTTTTGCAGCATTGTCATTATGCTTAAGCGTCCTACATAATTATTTTGGATGGTTCAACATCATTATTTTCAGATCTGTATCTGGCGAAATTTTTAGATACTTCAGCAAAACTGCACTGAGAGAAAAATTTATGATATTTGTGACTATAATGAAAAGTTAAATAATTATGGTTAGGTGCACCATTTTTATAGTTATTACTGCTATAATGTTAGTAATAATAACAAAAAAATAGTTACAAAAACCGTAATTTAACTATAATTATTATAGTTAATTATTATTAATCATTATAGTTGACACCTTTTTTTAACTATAATAGTTATAGTTAAATTATGGTATTTGTAACTATTTTTTTGTTATTATTACTAACATTATAGCAGCAATAACTATAAAAATGGTGCACCTAACTATAACTATTTAACAAACTATGTAACTTTTCATTATAGTCACAAATATCATAAATTTTTCTCTCAGTGTGTTCTTCCCGTGTATCTATTTATGTATTGGTATACAAAAACAGGTGTATTTTTATAATATCTCTTTATCTCTGAAACTCTAATAGATATCTTAAACTGAAACTTAATAATTCCTCGAGAGAAAGAAAAATCTTCATTTTAGAATGTGGTAACCTAACGTGTCGATAATTCAAAAACGCTCTTGCCCTGCAATCGGTTTGCATCGCGGCTGCAGAATAACTGTCGTCGTACGGAAAGCTCGTCAAACAAACGCCGAATAAAGCGTCTGGAAAATCAGTTGCTGATGGCTCGCGTTAAGATAGATTAGTCGACCGCGACGCGCCAATAAGCAGATCAGTGATGCGAAGAATCCGGAAAGGAGACGCGAGGGGTTGGGAGGAGGACGTAAAGACAGAAAACGCGGCCAGCTCTTTCGCCGTTCGATCGATCTTTCGGGTCTGATTTTCGCGAGAGACATCCGTCTCCGCTACGAACTCTCGAACTCGCCGGACAAGTACGTGATGGGCGCAGGTGGAAGATAAATGGGGAGTTACACTGGGACAGCGTAAAAATGGATTCCCCGCTCTTCTCACGCGCCGCGCTCAGTTACAGATGTATTCTCGAGCGTCTGTTGCGACGATTTTGCGGCAGCATTGTTAGCACGTTATCGGTATCGTCATATCGATGCCGAATTATTAAAGCGAGAATTGCTCGGCATCACGGAAGTACGAAAATACGCATCTGCGGTCGATTGTAAATTTAGAATCGGGCGCGTTTTTAACAATGTGGAAACAAGTTTAACGCGCTTCCTAAAATTTGTTGATTTGTTGCACAGGTGTGATATCTCTCCCGTAATATCTTAATCACGTTATACACGTTCCTGCGCGCCCTTGCCATTTCATTATTTTGAAAGGTATGTTAATTTGATCACAATTACGTCATAATGACGTTTTGTATACACATAGGCTCGCAGTTATTGGAATGTTCTTTTGATCATTCCATACAGCATGACGCAATGTTACGCGAGTGATATTAAATACTTAATGGTTCCGACTGTAATTGAATGCGCACTCGTTGCCAATAATTTACATAATTATGCAACTTCGACATTCACGGATTTCGCTCGCGGACTTATCGCTATGTGAATACTATCGCGGACAATGTCCGCGCGCGGACGGCGCAGCGCGCTGCCAAAAACGGATAACGTCCCCGGCAATATTCGCGCTCGCGTTCGTTCATTGTTAATCTGCCTCAGCGCGGGGAACAATTAGCTCCCCTTCAATTTTTTACACTGCAGCCACACGAGACAAGGAAAATATTTTGCGTTCGCGCGCACGAGTTTTCTCGTATTTAAAATTCCAACAAAAATACATATTGTGCCGTAACGAATATTCCGACGAAAATAGAAAGAGAGAGAGAGAAAAAGAAAGGGGAAACAGCGCAAAAGCAACAAAGCGAGGTCCCCAATTTTTCAATGGTCATGTCGCGACGAGTCGGTCGACGCGTCTACGGAGCGGAATTTCGTAGCGCGGATGATCGCCGGCGGAATATCGGATCAGCGGTTTTCGGAAAAACCTCCGTCTTATCCGTGCGAGAGACGAGATTGTCGAAATGCGTGGCCGAGCGGAGCTCACCGCGGAAAATCAATACCCGCTTATATACGGGAGATGAACTATAACGTTACGGCTTCTGGCAACGGCGACGCAAAGTTACTCGCTAGTTCGGAACATTTTTAACTATTTCTTCGAATTTTGTTTGTTTGATCAACTAGTTTCCCCCGACGGCGGGCTTTGATGCCAAACCGAAGTACGCAAACCGTTCGCGCATCGATCGCTCACATCAAAAGTACAGTGCACCAGAAACGTTTCTAAGCCGTTCGCGATTCGTGCGCGAACTTCCTCCGTGGTTTAACGTCCTTAGAAGGAACGTTGACGAATACTGTTCCCTACACATGCACTCCCCGAATAGACGACGAGGTCTGACACGTGCGATAGGTGCGAGCACGTTCGCCGTAACATTCGCGAGTTTCGCCACTTTCGGATGATCGCGAGGATAAATATTGCAAAAGTATCACTCGATATTTTTCTTCTCTTTTTTTTTTGAACGAATTTCGCGAGGACGTCTATATTACGCGTGGAAATCGTCCTTAATGCGGAATACCGATGCACGGCATTTTTCTTACGGGAGATCAGTCGGAAGTAAATAGAGTAACCCAGAACCTCCAACCTTCATTATAATTTTAAATTCTATGATGAAACTGGAGTCAACTTTTTTCCCGTGGAAAAATTTCGAAAGAATTCACCACACTGAAAAAAAATTCTTGGTAAATTCTTGTGAGATGCATTTAGTAAAACTTTTTGTCAAGTATTTGATTATTATTACCGATTATAATAATAATAACAAAACATTTTGTAATAATTATAAACATTTGTAATAATTATAAAAGAGCAAATTTTGTTTAGTTGAGCCAACTAAATTACGTAATACTTATTATACGTTTAGTTGAAACTATTTCACCAAGGTGTTTGGTAGCATTAACCAAGCCTGGATTTTTATAATCAAGCCTTTCTTTCAGTGCACGTGTTGTAATTTTTTGATATTCAATATTAAATATATCGATAATAAAACATTGAATCAAAATCTTTTAGGAACAGATTAAACTAGAATTTTAATGAACGACGAGGTTTTGTTAATTAATAGCATCCCAGCAGCTTAGTTAGCAAAAACTTCTACGAGTAATTACGATAAGGAATAATTGATCTCAGTTGCTCAAATAGTTATTAAAATTGAGATTGCCCATGGGCAACAGAACGGTTTGTACGGTTTATAAAAAATCGTATCTCGTTCTCTACTTTCTTAAAAAATATTTCGAAATCTGCCAATTTTTCTAAAATATGTCGCAGACTGTGAATTCTGCAGAAGTGTGCAGAACTCATTATTTATTGTATTACTCATGGTTCATCGTATGCTCTGAGAAATTGAAACTATTAAAATGTTATTAACATTTTTACGTTACTGCAATTTTATCGGAGAAATTAGAAAATTTGTACGGGGCTAAGAGATATCACTCGCAGAGTTAACTGATTAAACATCATAGTTTCCGGGATATAGCTACTTTTACATAGCTACCTTAACTTTGTACATACATATCCTTTATTCTCTTAAGGCTTTAGCTCACTTTGAAGAAGGTGTTCTCTTTCCAAAGGATTTCTATTGCGCCCGTCAGTTTCGACAGCAATGTGGGAAATTAAGTTTCAATCCAAACTACGAACGTCGTTTTTTTTCGTCGCGTAAAACGAGCAAGAAGGTAGACGTAAACAGAAATATACGGCGAGCATAATGAGGGATTATCCGTAATCTGACGGTCTTAACGCCGATGCTTTAAAGATTTCAGACCTACGTTAAGTCCGTCGTTGACGTTAATGCAAGGTTCGCGTGACCATTCTGCGTCGTAAAGTCAGATTTAAAATTAAAGTGGCTGTAAATACGTATAAATATTCGCTATAAAAAATACTCGTTAATGAGATCAATCATTAATTTCAAGATAAATAACTATTTTAAGAATGCCAAGCACGTAATAATTAGACAGATCAGTAATAATAGCGAATAATAATGGCAGCGAATTCGACTATTTCACCTCTGTTTTTTTTTCTATAAAGATAATGGAAAGCTTTTTTGGATTCTTAAATTTTCCTCGGGCAGAATATCCATCTTTTGTAAAAAGATTAGAGAACAGTGTTCGATTAGCTTCTTGAAAATAATTTTCTTTCGTTCGCCGTTTGTCGCCCCGAGATTAGATTCTTCTTCGTTCGAATAATTCTCGAAAAATAATTTCGTACGACATGCTTTGCGTGCGATTTAACGTAACATGCATGAAATATTTTACAATATTTATAGTTCGCCTTTAAATCCAAAAATATAAAAAATAGAAGATATACTTTTATACATAAGAAATATATAATAATTATATTATTCAGTAATTCTAGTTCTCTCACAGAAAGTAAAGGCTAGATACCTTCAAAACCGGCTAAAGTATTAATTAAAAATTCCCGCGAATATCTCGGTTCTATAAAAATCTAAAAAGTTTTCAGCCAAGCAACCAAGCGGCTGAACCAATTATGACAGTTTGTGCAAAAATATCACGTATACGCCCTAGTTGTGCTGTAAACAATGGCAAATTGTTTTCGCCTGACAATGAGATGAGGTCAATAGAAACTTGGAAGTTCTAAAAAATTCTTTCGTTCTTTTATTAAATTTAAAATAGCAAATGCTTAAATTAAATATTTCTCTTCAATAAAATTATCTAGAAAATAGTGAAAAAGGAAAAAGTGTTTGCGAATCTCTAAAATAGTTTCCGATCTATTTTGGCGTTATTATATTATCGAACGCGTCATATAATCGGTAGAAAATATACGATACGAGGCAAAGTCGATGTAAACAGTGGCGATTCCCTTAACTTCCTTATCGAGATGACATGTGTTCATTCGATGCATCCAGCGGAGCGAATCTGCTAGACGGAAACGGAGCTTTTCCCGAGCTTTTTCTTATTGTGTAGCGCAAAGGCTACCGGGGCTGTCTCTGGCGCGAACGCGAAAGTGGAGGTAAAAAGAACACCCTTAATTCTTTTCCAATCAATCGATTTCTCGAGCTCGATTACCGTCGACTCGGTTGCACCGGCGTGATACAAATTGCGCGTGGTGCGCACATTTTCTACGAGTTGAATTAACATCCGACGTGGATTTACCGAGCGGGGGAACGGGGCTGAGATTTTTATATCGAAATCGATCCGAGATATCGAGCCGATCGAAAAACCTTCGTCAAAGGTGATCGCAATTGTTTTGCGAGGTGTTATGTACGTGCTAAGCGCGATGTGTCGGGTGCCTTGAGAGAATTTATTCTGCCTTGCACAAAAAGTATAAATTATAGGGCTCATTGAAAATCACTTTGGTAGAACAGATATAGAGATTTAAAAAAAATGTATGTCATACTTTTTTGTGTAACATATGCAAATTATATACCTTAGATGATGATAAATAATTTTTTCTCTAAGTTGTAAGTAATAAAAGTATAGGCAAGTATATTTTTAAGAGATATGTAAAAAGATATATAATAATGATATATAATTGGATAACTTTATAAACGTTTAATCATATAAATGGATATTACGGTTTAACTTAAAAGTCATTTTGAATTTTTATCGTAATTTAAATTTAAGGTTTAAAATTAAACTTGATAAATCATATTGTCGCCAAGGAAAAGTTAATCTCAGATTAGACCGGGAGGTCCATAAATGAAAGCACGTGCGATAAACTGGGGCGCTCTGCACAGAAGCACTGTACAATCTGAATAAACGGTGCTGCGAGAGTAGAAATCGAAAGATAGAAAATACATAATTGCGCGATCTCATGTGCCTGCCACGTACCACTATTCGAATGAACTTTCTTAATTCGTAAAGCGCGAAGTCGCTTCGGGATCAGATATGAGACCGATGGAAATTGCGGGCGGACCGGCGCGGTTTTCGCTTCGCGAAAACAGAATTCAACGGCGGTTACGCGCGCGTATAAAGAACGTATAAAGAACGCAGTCATCCGGTTCATCCGCCTCTCTTTTCGGAGCGTCGGTATTTCAATCTCTCAACCGTCGAAAAGTCTTCGCGATCGATTGAATCTCACAGCTCACTTGTCATTCACTCTACGAACGCGCGGAAACGCGCGCGTATGCGGCTGATAAGAATTATACACGGGTGGGCGGGAAACAGGGCCAATATCTGCGGCCGATCGAAATTTAGTCGCTCCCTTTATTTACCGTGCGTACACAGCTGATCTGGTATCTCTCGCTAACGAGTGTCCACGGCCTCGCGAAATTGAAATTGACATTGGCTAGGGGGCGAGATGTAACTTTAGGAGATCTTCTCTTACGCCACCGGCTAAACTAAGTTTGGTCTCTTGGTCGCTCTGTCTCTGCTTCGCGGAGAGGGCTCGAGACGCACCGTGACTTCTTTTTCCTGGCCGAGACCTGGCTTTCGTCCTCCGCCAATTAACCGTCTCGAAAGTGCTCCTCTTACGTTTCCCTCGCGTGCGGTTATCACGCCCGTCCCTGTATCTTCCGATCTCGAGCCTCGTAAAATCGCCCGCCAGATGTAAATCGCGTACGCGTCTCGTATCTCATTCGGGCGAGATGGAACTCCTGATTCCCCGTAGTGATACACGCTGCGTCTCTATAAACCGAACTGATTAACGCACGGCCGTTCGTGAGATGCTTATATTCCAAGCAAATAACTCGGCACACGGAAAAAATTGTTATGGTTGTTACAACAACGTTCTCTATG
>NJRP01000189.1:204617-221763 GCA_003063835.1 Aphaenogaster floridana
TTTGTTCTGCTTCTTCTTCTTCTTCTCTGTTATGGCACCCGGACCCAAAGAGGGCCGATACGGCCGATATTTCGAATACGGTAGATGTTGGGCTCCACGGCCCGTTGCTGAATGAAGCCCGTATTAAGGTGGAAGCACATAAAATTGCAGGAACCATGGGCAGAATGCAGAAGCCACAGCGCATTATGTATTTTTCTGTAGATTGGAAATTCAGAAGCCATGGGCAGAATGCAAAAGCCATGGTGCGTGCGCTATGGTATCTGCATTCTGCCTATGGCTTCTGTATTTCCAATCTACAGAAAAATACATAATGCGCTATGGCTTCTGCATTCTGCCCACGGCTCCTGCAATATTATGTGCTTCCACCTCTATACGGGCTTGATTCACCAGACGCGGGAGGTTGCGTCAGCATACGCGTCAGCAACCCTCAAAAAATTTTTTACAGAACGAAACACGTCCAAACCTGGGTACCTATTCTTGAAATCGTTTGTTTATAAACGAATTCGTTTATAAACGAAATGGGTTCCTATTGGCGTTCAACTAAGAAATTGTGGGAATTTCCTAATTGAGCGCCAATGGGAACCCATTTCGTTTATAAACGAATTCGTTTATAAACGAACGGTTTCAAGAATAGGTACCCAAACCCACTTTGTTGACATGTAATCTGTTCTTTTTTGCTTCACTTCTGGGCTGCGTTCAGATTCCCCACCCGGGTGTCCCCAGGTATCATTTTATCCTTGTTGTTTACTGAATGTTAAACAAGGATAAAACGATACCTGAGGGCACTCGGGTGGGGAATCGGAACCCAGCCCAATATGGGTGCAAGATGGTGGACAGGAGTCGTGGTGGGGGGTCATTGGCGCATCTCTGATTATAGGTTTCTAATGTAAACATGTGTTCTAACCTATTTTAAGTGGATTGGAAAAATGACATGTGCTTTCTGATCAATTTTGTTGTTTGTCGTCTTTATTGCAGTTGAGTTGGCTAACAGCCAAGCATGTAATTAGGATTAATTACGCTTCGAGTTAAGCTTTGTTATGTTTATGTTGCGGTTGGAGTAAAAATACGAGAAGTAAAGGAAGATTAGACGAGTCTAGCAGCACAATTTATCCTTGGTATCTTGCGAGACAGACGAAATTTTAACGAATTGAAAGTTGTGAATGATTTTAAGAAATTGACATAATGACTGACACAAATGCTACGGACACATTAACAACCAGCGTGGCGGAGAACGAGAAAAATCCGTATGCGTATCTCGAGAGGGACGATTTCACATCTGAGAAATACAAGATAGAAGTGCGCGGTTTACCCAAATATTACGGAATTGGTGAATTCAAGAAGCTCTTAAACGATAAACTGGATTTACAGTCGTGCAAAGTAAAGCCGCCAAGGAAAGGCAGCAGTTGGTTGTACGTGTGCTTCAGAAGTGAGGAGTGTCGTCAACGAGCAATAACCACTATAAATGGGATTTTGTGGAAAAACAGTAAACTCACCGCACAGGTATTCTTAGTCATAAGCATTGTTCGTTTTGTCCCTTGAGAGCTGCTCGGAGTCGCTCCAATGCACTCCAATACATTGATTCCGGTCATTCCGGTGACCAACCAATTGGAGTGCATTGGAGCGACTCTGAGCAGCTCTCAAGAGACAAAACGAACAATGGTTTTAATTAATGCTGTTTCTTGCCGCAGAATTAAATTTAATGTTTTAATTCTTCCTTTTTCTTTGATAGGTGGCTAAACCAGCCCCAGATCCCTTTGTAAAAAGAAAACTAGAAGAAGAGTCTAGCAACAAACGTTTGAAGACTGACGCTGAAGATCCAAACTGTTCCTCTGTGGATAGAATCAAATTTATTACTACTCCTTTGTGGAATATGCCGTATCCAGATCAAGTAAGGGATTTTATTATGTTTTCGTTGGAATGTATCAAACCTCTACTATATATTTTCAGTTAGAATTCAAGCAGAAGGAGATGAAATCTATCCTGATAAAAATTGGTCAGCAAATGCTTACAGAAAGTAAAGCGCTGACAGACTGGATAAATTCACAAAAAAAACTGTATGATGGATTGCCGTGCAAGCTGCAGAATATACTCTCGGCAGATGTTACCGAAGCGTATAGAAATAAATGCGAGTTTACAGTTGGTGATTATTTTTTATAGATTTATACAAGGATATAAAATTTTGTCAAATTCAATTTACATTTTCTTCTTTTATGATGCAGGTAAAGACAGCGAACAGAGCACAATTATAATTGGATTTAGACTGTCAACTTATGCCTCAGGTTCTACAGCAGTTGGACCTATTGATGATCTTTGTCACATTCCAGAAAATATGAAAATTGCTGTAAAGGTAATTGTTGATTTTTTTAGACGTGATAGAAATGGAGATAGGCTTAGGATCTAAAATTTGTATGTTATATATTTCAGATATTAGAAACATTTATACGTGAGTCTAACTTGGAGCCTTTTAATCCAGTCGATCATAGTGGATACTGGAGACAAGTTACCGCTCGAACTACTCGTGCCAATCATTTGATGTTGATAGTAGGAATACATCCTCAGGATTTAAGTAGCGACGAATTAGAGAAGTTAAAATCACAGTTGAGAATATTTTTTGAAACCGGGAAAGGTGCTGATGCTCATGTTACTTCGTTATACTTTCAAACAATAGATAAGAAGTAAGTATATTATACGAACGAAAGTAGCAATATATGTTTATACATAAATATATTTATACGTAAACGTGTATTTCTTCATCTGCATATTTAATCTTGCAGAAGTATAGGCGGTGAAAGTAGCGATACTTTATATCATGTTAGCGGAACAGAGTATATAGAAGAAACGTTACTCGGAATGAAGTTCCGAGTTTCGCCTCAAGCATTTTTTCAAGTCAATACATTGGGAGCAGAAGTCTTGTACAAAGCAGCGATCGATCTTGCCGAACCCACAATGGACACGGCATTACTTGATGTATGTTGCGGTACTGGAACCATAGGCCTCTGCTTTTCGAAGGTATGATCCATTATTATGAAATTCTGAAGATATAGATGTATTATATAGATGTAACATTCATTATTACAGCATTGCGGCGAAGTACTAGGGGTAGAAATTATTCCTGACGCTATAAAGGATGCGAAGCAAAATGCTATCAAGAACGATATTACTAATTGCGAATTTTTTGTCGGGAAGGCGGAGGACATTTTGTTGCCTGTCATTCAGAGGACAACGAAATCTAATATTACTGCTATTGTAGATCCCCCACGAGCTGGCTTACGTAAGTTATTACATATAAATAACATTTACAATGTCCATATTCTAAGGAAATGTTAGCTTACCTGTATATTGACTTTTTTCTAGATCAAAAGGCTTTATTGACACTGCGTAAGTCAAAAAAATTAAACAGATTGGTATACATATCATGTGACCCTCGTGCTGCCATGAGAAATTTAATTGACTTAGCACGACCTAGTTCCAAGCAATATCTCGGTGAACCTTTGGTACCGGTAAAGGCCATTGCGGTTGATATGTTTCCTCATACTAAACATTGCGAATTGATATTGTGCCTTGAAAGGCTATCGGAGGCAATGAAATGAAACAAATGTAACACATCTATAAAAATATGGAATAATTAAAGAACACTTAAACGTATTTGCATATTTTTCCATTGTATGTATGTGATAGTGTACATATGTATATATTAGAGTTTCTTAGAAGGTGGACATAAATTGAGAGTTGCTGGAAAATTTTATCAGCTTTGCATTTATGATAAAAAAAAGCAATGTCACATTTCTTTAAAAGGGAAAATTTCTTTAAAAGTCATTAATAATAATGATTGTCCGTTCTCTCGAGTAAGTTGTATAATTTATGTCTGAATAATTATTTTATTTAATATTATAATAATAATGAACATAGTTTAAATAGAACTTCAAATATTTTTATGTGCGAATTATTTGATATATTTGAATAAATTTCGCTTGAACGACTTAATGTAATATTTAAATAGAAGTATCATAAAGAGATAATTATATAATAGTATTGGGACGCGTGGCTCCGTGTAGGAGCGGCCGATTTTGGCAGATCCTAGATCTCGATTCTCACTCCTTATTAAGACATTAATAGTGGGTTTTTTTACACTGAATTAAATAAGAAAAGATGAATTAAATAGATTCATAATTTAGTGGTCTCTAATGCCAGGGAATTAAAAAAAAAGTATAATAGTATTAAAAGAAAAAGGAATTAATACATCGATATCATCTAGGTATTTGCAGCATCTCGACTCTTACGGGATTTATGTTGCTAAGGATGTTGTTTTACATTGTTTTCGGCGTAGCAAATGAAGGTTTTCCATTTACCTTTCAGCTTCATCGTATTGCGTAATTGTAAAAAAAGAAGAAATAATGATGCAAAAATTTCTACTTCAAATCTTCAGAGTTTACGTAAACGTCTGTTTACATCAGCAATAAAACGACATTATGAAAACTGTATATATTTTTTAAAATGCTCATCGATTAGCATTAAAAACAAAGAATAATGGGACAGAAGGTAATTAAAAATGTATCTAAAAATAGCTCGGAAAACCGAAAGGGAAACCGTAGAAACTCACATAACTTAGGTTTATACCAAACTATTTCATTTTGGTTGATATGCTTGAAGAGAGTCATTTAATGGATAGGTCATTTACTTTATAAGCAAGAGGAAAAGTAAGTATAGGTAATTCCTTCCTGACGTGTGCTGCGTATGATCCGCGATAGAGGAGACGGGACGGCGATATAGTCGCTGAGAAGAAGGGCAGAGGTATCCTTCGGCGCGCCAAAATAAACAGAATCGTTGAAGAGATCGAAGGAAAATCGACTCGGCGTTCCAAGTACAATCGTAATCGTGCGAATTTGTGCTACTGTACATCCCTGATCTTCACTTGTTTCCTTGATGCTCTAGCCGGGGAAGCACTGCCACAATCTCGTCGTGTTGCTGCAGCTAACAATAAGTCGAGGAAATGATACGAAATTTCACGCGCTCTCTTTCGGTCTTCGGGAGGGGGTTGAGGAGAACTGACAGCGGCGTGGTCATTATCACTTCTTCTTGAAGCACGTGACGGCATTGAAGTAACAGCGCCAGAAAACTTCACCCTTCGCTTGTCCGCGTCGTTGCAAATCCATCTGAAAACGAGGATAAACGCGGACGTGGATTACACTCACATTAAATTAGAGCTATGTGATATGAAACTTTCTTTATAAGCACCCAAGGAGAACAGAAAAGTCAAAATAATGTCAATTTGACATTATATTGACCAAATTATGTCATTTTTTGGTCATGATGGAAATTTCGATTTCATTGTCAGATGACTTAAAAATGACTTTATATTGACTTCTTTTTTATTATGTCTTTTTGATTTTTAGATCGAAATTTCAATCATGACCAAAAAATGACATAATTTGGTCAATACGATGTCAAATTGACATTATTTTGACTTTTCTGTTCTCCTTGGGCAGTGACACATTAACGTTTTTAGAAGACTGTCATCTTTTTGCTATCGTTCATTTTCTTCCGACTCTGGTACTTATTTCCAGGGACTAAATACCGAAATAATTTTGCTAGCGATTTTATATTGGTATCATATATACCTCTATTTTTATAATACCGGTATTCTAAAAACCTTTAATGAATACCGGTATTGAACGTCAAATACCGGTATATAATCGAAATTTTCATAATACCGGTATACATATAATTTTTCGGTAATACCGGTAGTACGAAGGATCGAGAAATGAGTTATTTCTCAATTCTTCGTACTATTTTCTCTATCATTTATCTCTCGTAGCACGAAAATTGTATTATTTTATTTAAAATACAAATTGAAATATATATAAAATGCGCCATTAATATGTGATAATTTCTTGCAGAGATTGTTAAACGGAATTTTCAAACCACACTGCACTCTACATGATCGAACTTTTTTTTTATTGTGTTGAAAGAATAAAATATTTTTTATTTTAATACTAAAATAATAATACTGTTTGCAAGAATAAGTGTAATATTAAAATAAGAATACGATTAAGTATAGAAATATTCGATCGTCTTACCATGTGGTTCGTGATATCAAGATATTCTCGAATAGGATTGTTTAAAAGTTAATACCGAATTCGCTACCGTTTGGTCATCCGCCACAGGAACGATTTCCGAGTTGGCAGCTGGGAAACGATGCACCGGTGACTTGCTTCCTATACCTTTGCTTCCAACTGAACCTTTTCCCTGATTATCGACTACCTTCTGTAGAGCTACCAGCAATTGATCGAATAATAGAGCCGCTCTTTTTGGCACTACCTGTAATAAAATCAAGATGAAAGGATTAAAACGACTAAAATCTAAAAAATGAAATTTTCATGTTATAACGAAGTATTTTCAATTTAAGTAGGCACACTTCGCAGAAAATCTTGTGATTTAAAAAAGTGTGATTTTATGTAAAAGTAAACGTATTTTGAAAATCATCATTTTTTTCTTTCAAGAAATTATATCGATATATTTCCTTCGAGATCTTCGATTTCTATCTAAAACATTTTTTGATGTCCCTGATAATTTCAGTTGATATTTATGTTATTTGAATGAAACACTATATGATTTAGTTGTCTGTTGTTCTATATCAGTGATGTTTTTTTAAACTGAGAGCCATTTTCAGAAATAGGCAACATTTTTCGGACCGCATAATGTTTATTTTTTTATGTTTATTTTTTAAAATAAAAATCTAATATTTTATAAACATGTCGTTTATTTATAAAATAAGCTACATTTTTAAATATAAATTTTTAAAAATACATCTGAAATGAAACTGTAAAACTATAAACATTATGAGCCGCAAAAAATTTACAGGCGGGTCGCGGGTTGAATATTACTTCTATACAATTGCTCTCATAATCATGTCAATCGTAATATTATAATTTTAGAAATAGTGTATAATGTGACTCAATTGATTTATGAAGTCTCGAAACAGTCTTATTTTACGTCGTAGATAAAATTACAACTCGTAAAGGAATTCTTCATCAAGTTCACTTTTGTTCATTCCGCACGTTACATTTCCCGCGTACGTGCTGTAGTTTCTGAGGAAGTGTCCTGCAAAACGATAAAAAAAACGACAAGATGAGAACGGTAATCGATACACCGTGGAACTTATTTCCTCAGTTTGTCTCATTGACAAATGTGTAAAAGCACGCGTGCATGGATTATCAGTCGAGAAATTTAAATGGAGATTGAAAAATTTACCATTGTTATTTTATGTATTAACGATATCCAGGCAACATAGATATAATGTCTAATCCAAGAGATTCGATAAAACCGAAATATATAAATACATTTCTTAAATAATCTAATTATTCCATTTTACAACACACACATTCTGCAGTCTCGCTTTATTTTCTTATTTTTTAAATAGGTATATAATTTATAATTGCAAATATATATGTTTTTTCATGCTTTTTCTCTATATATATATATGTTTTTTCATCTTTTTCTCTCTCTCTTTATTCGAAATTCATGTTTTTCTTTATTTGTGCCTAACTATAATAGATTCGTTTTTAAATAATGCAACTTCTTCATTATCATCAACTAGGTAATGAGCGGAGAACTGCATCGCAGAAGGTTAATTAGGAGATATCGGAGTTTTAGTGAGTTAGTCAGGCAAGGAATCGCGACGTCCTCAAGAGTGGAGAGGAGAAAATATAAGAATCGAACTGTATCTATTCGTCGTGACGAAATGGACAGTCTTTTTGTCTTGGAAGTTAACACCAGAACGAAAGATAAATTGACGATAAAAATAATGAGCGCTCAAGAGAATCCAGACGAGATTAAAGATACGCCCCGATGCTCTTTGCCTTTTAGATATGCCTTAAGGTAAGAGAATAACCAGAACGCGGGAAGGAATCGATGTTACGAATTTTAGTACCGTCAGTATACCTGTATAAAACAGTCGTTATCGAAATTATATCCTGATCAGGATTATGACATTGCCAAGATTAAAAAGAACTGAATCCATCATTTTAAGATGGACGATATTTTTTCCAAGGAAACAGAAAGTATATGCATCATATATCAAAAAAGGAAAAAGATGCTTTCATCACAACGATGCTTTTTAAGAGATTTAATTTAATTACTGCATATTTTATAATACTGTCTAAGATTCTATATTTTGCTTATAAAGAGATCTATAATTTTGAATTAGTGAATAATACAATTTAAATACTTTAATCTTAATTGTAATATAAAATACGAAAAAGATGGAGCGTGAATATTTTTTCTGAACACTTCTTGAATATCAAGAATAAAATAAGGAAAAAAATAATGACAGTAACAATGAAATTCAACACATTAATGGAAATTATCAATGTTTTTAACTTTTTTCGCAACTCGTTCTTGCGATCTGTATCATTTCGCTTTTCTTTGGTTTCTGCTTCTGACGTTCGTGATCATTCTTTTTTCTTTTTCTTTCAGAACGTATCAGCACGTCCGATGTTATGTTACAATATCGTTCTCCGACAAATTTTTGTAAACTCTTGTCGAGCCAACTTGCTCCTCTTCTTCACTAGTCTCTTTGCCCTACGATCTCTTTATCGTCCTTTTGCAAAAGATTGATTTCTTCCTTTAATTCGATTATTTTATCGTATGTCTTCTTTACTTCGCACACTGCCTCGCTCTATTCGCTGCCTGCTCGCCGATGTCGTGACATAAATTGACATTTAATTCTTGCGAATGCATTTTCTTCATAACGGTTGTGAATAACATTCATTTCCGAAACGTCGATCAAGTATTATAAAATCAGATAAATCCGTTATCAGTTCACATGCTTGATTCCGTATTTTTGAAATAGAATTACAATTTCCCGATTATTATAACGAAGCATTTAGGAGAAGAGTCAATTGGATTATCTATATTACTGCATCAGGCCCTCTGAAACTTGTGACGGAGCAGATCTAGTTAGCTCGTTCATTACGTGCGTAGGTGTCGTTTATTAATTGGACAGTTTTAGAGAGACGAGTCCGATACCCGCAACATTTTCTCGCTTGCAACAAGTTAAATCTCTTCCTCTGTGGTTTGATTTTAGAGGAATAAATCTATTTTATTTACATTGACGTATCTGCGCAGGATTTTGGCGGCAAATTAATTTGTGGACTAAAAAAAATATAAATAGAAGGAAGCATGGGAAATCTAGGATATCTTGTACACGTGTTCTTCAAATATTTATTGCAATTCTTGTTCGCAATTTTACGGCATTGCGCGAAGCCAAACACCGAGATTGCCACGTAGGAATCCGCGCTCCATACGTCGTATCGCGGTTTGTTGAAGTAAACTTAGTAAACAATCATCGTCTTGTAATATATTTCATTGCATCCTGCACACACGCACACGATCACGCGAGCACACATTCATTAGTTCCTTCCTAGTTTATTCATTTCGGTCGATTTCCCAAAGGATCGCCGGACACTTTTCCTTCCTTTCATTACGTCCCGCGACGTTTCGCGGGAAAATCGTGCCCACGCAACCGGGATTTAGTTGAATGAAGATTAGAGTCGTGAGAATATAGCCTTGTGAGAGGGCATGAGAAACGTAAATCGCTTACCCAATATAAGACACACTCCGTCTGATCTCCTCGCTCGCGCACGAAAGAGCTTCCTGCATTCAAATAGTTGAATGAACAAAGATAACGCGCTGTCCTTGTTCATCCCTTCCGATTGAGAGCCAGTTTTAAACACGTAATGAAACTGCCCACGATACTTTTTCCGGCGAAAAGCTCGGTTTCCTTATGGAGCCCCCCCGCCCGTTCCGTTCATTGATACATGTGCTTTTAACTCTGCGTCGTACGACAAATATAGATTCGTAGATGAAAGCCCTCTTAGTTCTATTCGGAGGAAAGTGCAAACTTATGTTTGCCGATTATAATAATGTGCTTAACAACGGACTTTGGGATTGGCCAATGGAATGTGAAGCTATTTATCATTTCACAAATAATAAATGAACAGATTTGGAGAAATTCATAGCATAGCAGTTCTTAGCCCATTCCATAGAATAACGTTAGTTAAATTGAATAATTAAAATCTTGCTTTTCAGAAAATGTCAACTTCCTCTTACATCTAGGCAATCGTAGTTATTATATACTTATATATACATATATATATATAGGGTAGGATTGGGTATTATGAACACCTTAAAAGCACCTTGGGTATTATGAGCACGTACTTGCCCAAGGAGAACAGAAAAGTCAAAATAATGTCAATTTGACATCATATTGACCAAATTTATGTCATTTTTTGATCATGATTGAAATCTTGATCTAAAAATCAAAAAGACACAATAAAAAAGGAGTCAATATAAAGTCATTTTTAAGTCATCTGAGATCGAAATTTTAATCATGACCAAAAAATGACATAATTTGGTCAATATGATGTCAAATTGACATTATTTTGACTTTTCTGTTCTCCTTGGGTGCTTATTTAATTTGATAAATTTCTAAAGTAAATAAAATTATTGTAAACCTCGCAGCATATTGGAATGTTGACAGATGTATTTTTTCACTATGCAAATGGCACTACTAGTACTAACCGATAGAGATATATAAAGGGTGCTCATAATACCCAATCCTACCCTATATATAGCATCGTGAACAGTTTTATTACGTATTTAAATTTTATTGGGAAAAATAAATAATAAAGTGGAACTGTACGTCAAAGAACATTTTGCAAAATTTAATTTCTCGGGTAGTAATGTAACTGAAATTCCGATAATCCTAATACTTCATTTAATTTTAACGTAAAGCTTATGAAGAATAAAAAAATCCGCGATATATTGATGTTAAATTGGTTTGGCAATGAACTTGCTGGCTAAATTGAAAATGTAAAAATGATTTTGGTTGTACAAAATATTTTTGTTTAAATTACCGCAATCTAATTGAGATTTTCTGGCTGAATCATTTAATCCTAACTTTATCTTTTATAAAATTAAATGGATAAACTTTAATTGGATAAAAATTAGACGGAATAATGTTCTTTATATAAACTTGCTGTTTAAAAAAAAGAGATTTAAATCTTTCTGTATATCTATTTGATAAAAAAACAATATGGTATGATTCATATCAATGGCGTGCAGTTGTAAATGCTCTGCTATTCAAACCGTTATTCTGCGTTTGAAAACCGCCGAATGTTCCAATCAACAGTGACGCAGACAACTGCACTTAGCAGAACAATTTTTAGCGGGGGAAAAACATGTCGATAGCTTTGTAAAGCAAATTTGTAAAAGCGACGAACGGAAGAGAAAAGAAAGTGGAAACGATCAGCCGCGGTTGCAACACCAGGACTAGGCAATCAACGTTTAATTGCGACATTCATGGACGTTTAAAAGCATTATCGGCGGTGCAGAGTTTATTATTGTCACGTACACCAGACGAATGTCGAATTAAAGAGAAGTCGAGATAGGAAAAGAGACAGAGAGATAGATAAAGGGACAGAGAAAGAGTGCACGGATGCAAATATACATCTCTATTTTCAACTTTTTGTAAAGCGATCGCGATTCATTCACAAAGATGGGATGCATGTGGGTGTACTTGCATAAAAATGTGTTTTGAATGTATATAGATATCATGAAACTGCGAGTGGAGAGACAATATAAGCAAATTGATTTGTCCATTTTGCGGAGACAAAGCCGTTTCACCAAGTGGCCTTATAAGAATTTTATCGCTATTCATTCGATGCCGAATTAAATACAAAGGCTATAAAATTTTTATATGACCTCAATTAACAACAATTGATCTCCAAATTGTTGCAAAAGAAAAATTTAAAAAAATATTTTTGAAGAAGTATTGCAATTAAAATTCTTATTATGAACTTATTATAAAGCTTCTACTGCAGCTCACTTAACCCTTTCGCTGCGATGCCCCTGACAACGAAGTTCGAGTGATAATGCATTTGACTTCAAAAAGAACAAGTTTACATTTTTATAAAAATGTATACATAATCAGCGAAAAAAATCCAAATTTTTGAGAATTGATCTGATGTATCATCTGAATGTAAAAATATATAAATTATTATATATAAAGAGAGAGAGAGAGAGAGAGAGAGAGAGAGAAAACGCTTCTCTGGCGAATACCTTTTTCTTCTTAAAAAGTAAAAAAGCTTAAAAAAACGTGAAAAACTATTTCTTAAAATTTATATTTCAAAAGCATCGTGAAATTAAATCTTCACATTGCAAACATTCGAGTCAATATAATTATAATACACTTGTTCGACATTCGACAGTAATAATTATCTCTGATTGACATTTTTTGACAGTTCGTTAAATTAGCTTCGCTAATTTACCATAATAGCGTTTGATTACTCTAGGCGCACATGTTGTGTTATTTCACGCTATTCCGTCAAATTGATTTCTCGCCTGCCATGATCGTGTTTGCGCTTTGACTCAAAGAAATTCCAATTACAGATGCAATTACAAAATTCCTTCGGTTACTCTACTGTTCGTCGCATTGCACTCGCGCGCGCTGTTCCCGATAAATAACGTGTGCGAGTCAGCCGCGTCGTTAATGGATTATATCAGGTACGGAGGTGTGACAATTGCTAGGGAATAATCGTCCTTGCGAACGTCGAGCAAGAAATCTCAACAGTGCAAACCTAGATACTACACTGGAAATAGTCTGACAATGAGATGCCGCCTAACTTTCATATCAAATCGATAAAGCTCTACAAGTGTCGCTTCTCGATGTTCCAACGCATTTTCATTATGTAGTAAATGATGGCATTTCTCGATGCAAAAAAGTCAAGTTCTTTATATCGATTAAATTTCGACAAAAGGTTAAAGACTGCGTCGGAATCGAGTCGAGATCGAAAATTGGTTTCTTAACGAGTTCATTTTTCAACAAGTTCACAGAGATGTAGTCATAATGCAATTTAATTCCGTACGATTTTTGTCGCGAACTTATCTCAATTCGACGACGTTTCCATCGCCACAGGAAAAAAAAGAGAGCAGAGAGATTAAAATCGCTGGCGATGAGGTTGCCGGAAATAGAAATCTCGAAGTTAAGCACCCGTTTTATATTTCGTAGATTTGACGCGGTGGAGGACAAATATTGAAATGAAGCAGTTTCCCGAATGGGAGACGGAAATTGGAGAAAAAAAGGAGAGTGAAAAGAAAAACGTCTGAATTAGTGTGCACACAAAATGCGCGAAGAAAGGCGCGCGAGATCTTCCGTAAATATTCGCGTTAAAAAATACAGCGTCGTGAGCTTTAAGAAAAAGAAACGGATTTGACTTTTAAATTAAAGAATCTACACTGCGTTGTTATGGAAATTAGGGATGCTTTTGTTGGATGTATTGAGAAACGCAATGCCTTAACGATCGGCACAATGCATTATAAATAATTTTAAGTCCTCTATCAATAAATCATAATCAAGACAAATTCTACAAAAAGAAAAATTTAATAATTTACAATTAAAAGATATTATTAGAAACGTATCTTGAAAATAGAACACATTTAAATTATTCAATTGAACTTTATATACCTACGCGAAATTTGTAATTGCAAGAACACATTCAGGGACTTTCATATGTATCTCTTTGAGGAGAAATTGAGGCAATCGTGAAATGGACTAGCGCTCTTCCTTAAGCTTCCATCTAGATAGCAAATACGTCGAATGTTAGAACGACGCGAAGGAAGGAGATATAAAAGCGATATAAGAAGAGTTCTTTTTTTAAATCTAGTTCATTCCGAGGCCTTCATGATATACCGTTGGAAATAAAATGCTCGGAAAAAAATTATATTTACATATATATATATGTATAAAATATTAATTATTTATTAATATTGTATTACATGAACTTCAGAGGGAAGGATAACAAAACTTTGAAACATGGTGAAAATTGCGACGAAGTTAAAGTTAAATCCGACGAAGAAAGGCAGGAAGCTTTCGCTTAGAAATCGTGTTTCAAACGCACCGAGAAGAGCAAAGTACCGCGTTAATAAACAAAGTAATAAAGTAAGTTAAACTTTGGACGTTCATTGCGAAACATAGCAGAACTATTAGTGTAGCGACATCATTAAGCTTATAGAATTATCCAATATATGAAACAAGTGCTTTTACGTATAATCTGATATTGCCGATATTGCAATAACATCTGTTTAAACATCCGAGTTGAAGTTTAAACTATTTGTTACACATATATTAATTTTTGTGTAGTAATAATTCAGTAGTCTGCAGTAGTGTTAGTAATATATAAACAAAAGTAACGTGAAAAGTAACGCGATGCGAATGCGATGCAAATTAACTTTTGTTTTTAATAATAAATCTATTGGCTGCGTTTCACGGCGCGGACACGAGAAAGTATCGAGTGAACCTATAATTTTGCTAAAGTACACGTGCCTGGTCTGCAAACCGCACATTACTGTATTACGAACGAAAGTGAAAACTCACAACTTTTATTCGGTTGATCAATGAATAGTTTATCAACTTTTTCGATGTCGGAAAATAAATGTTAATAAAAAATATTCCAGCCGCTATGACGAAATAGCTAATAATAAATCGTGGAAAATTACGTTCGTGCGGGCACGAAGGTCAAGGCGGATGGCTTTTGACAGGACCACGGTAAAATTCTTATATTGAATTCTTAAGAAAGGAGGCACAACCCAATTTCAGTTGATATAGAGCCACATGTATCCCGCGCGTTTCAACACGTTTCCTTCTGTTTCAAAGTTTTATTCCAATCCTCGAAGCAAACCCCTCGAAAATATTCCTTTATGATTCCTAATGTACACATTACCACTTATATATATATATATTAACTTCAGCTACAGCCAAGAAGTGGACATTACCACTTATATAGCTTGTGCTGTATATATATTGCACACATATGCCTGCTTAAAAACTGAAATACATTTATTTGAGAAGTGAGCTCTCGCGAAGGGCGAAATTTCGTCATATATAAAGGTAAGCGACTGTCTTAAAAAAGAAAGAAAGTTCGCTTTTTTATGAGGTCGGAGGGACACGTCTCTCCGAATCTCTCCGGTGAAATAACCATAAACATATTTACGACCGTCTCTAAGTCGGCAATTCCCGGTCGGAATCAATGACATTACCGATGCAATAACGCCGACGATCGTCGAATAATATTTTATCGGCGTTTTAGCGAACGTTTTCCCTTCGAGACACCTCCGATCCCCCGCGAAACGGAATGGACTTAACGATGATTAGAGTCATGTTAGAGCTAACGTTAGTGCCATTCGCTATAGCCGGGCAAATACGACGGGATAACCACGAAGGGTCGGTCAATTTCTGGACAATTTGTAACTGTCCTAAGCCGACGTAATCCCGATAAAACCCCGGAACGCGATTAACGATTAGTGGCGCATATAGAGACGAAATTTATTACCGCGCCAATGAGACGTGGGGCTCCTCTGCGTCATCGCGCATCCTTCGCCGAGACAGGAATTAATTGAAACGTAAATTCGGGCAAACGAATTCGGACTGGCTGACATGTACCAAAACTGTTGCAACTTGCGCTGTCGCGTATCCGTGTGCCGACCGCACACGCGCGCGTATGGAAACACATTTGATCTCCGTCCGATTCAAAACGAGTATTAGAGTGCCATCCGTGTCAGATCCGTCTGTTGGAACTCCACGTCACTCGTGCGAACTTTTTGCGAGAACTTTTTCCAATTTCGAGCGGGGAGATTTCAAGAATGCGATTTCAATTAAAAAATCGCGTCGCGTTAGATCGCCACGATTATGGGGACACGTGAATCGCATAAATTACACGCCCCGGAGACGTATAATTTCTCTGTATTACTTCCGTCGTATGCGCGATACGTTGAACGAGACGCGAATACACGTGGAATACGTCGGACCTCGCGTATAATTGTCCCGGGAATAACAGGATTTTCTACGCGGATCAGCTTGCCAAGACGCCGGCGATGGGAAAGCCCGTCGGCCGAGATGACAGGGGCGCGAAGATACATATTCATTTTTCAGATGCGCGCAACGTGGGGTGGGAGACTTCAATGCCTGAAATGTAACCGGGCGTCTTCGGTTGCACTCATTCGTCTATTTAGGACCAGCAAGCTCTCTCTCCCTTTCCCCCTCCCCCCCTCGTTCCCGTTAGCTATTGTCGCACCCATTCGGATACTGATAAGTGTGCGATTCAGAGCGAGAATAAGGGGTTATACCGACGCTTCGTGCGACGCAACTCGGAAACAATATACGATGGGACTTCAGCAGAAATAGCGGAACAACGGAGATCGCGGCTCTTGACACTATCGAGTTCGCTATAACTACCAAGTGCACAATCTCATGTGTGATAACCTTCGTTACGAGTAATATCTCACTTGGCTTGTTTTATATATATATATATATATATATATATATATATATATATAATATATAGCCTTGGCCAAAAGTATAAATCACCTATATTTTTTTCATTTATCTGAAATTCTTTTACTTGTATTGTTTCCTATATAGGTTACCGACATTATACATAAGTTTAAAGGATTCTTGAAACAAAGAATAATTCACAGCAAGTGCCGTAAATCAATTTTATATCTTTCAGATAAATGAAAAAATATAGATGCCTTATACCTTTGGCCACACACACACACACACAAGGCTATTATATATATATAATATATTATTACATTTTCCTTTTATATACAGTGTCCCATGACTCGAGGTCCATTAAGGGCGTGTTATTGAAGTCATTTAGAGTTGAAATTGTTTAATAAACACATGTCCGTAAATACTTCCTAACAAAACTACAACTATTAAAAGTTGATGTGAATGTTTGAAACATTTTCTGTCAGTCTATTGTTTTATTAATTTTTGTCTTATTGTCTGTTAATATATCTATTAATAATTGTTTTATTAATTAATAAGAAATTCTCCTGGCATGGTGAAGCGAACTGTTAGACCAAGAGACACGGTAGTGTCTCGCGCCAAGTAAATCACTTTTACGCAGGGCAAGACTTTGTATTGAATCTGCAGGAGATAATTTTGAACAGAATTTGCAATACATTTGTAAATAAACAAGTTAAATTAAATGTCTTTTTTCTTTTTCTTTTCAAATATTCACATCAACTTTCAATGGTTGTAGTTCTGTTAGGAAGCATTTACGGACATATGTTTATTAAACAA
>NJRP01000189.1:248171-259901 GCA_003063835.1 Aphaenogaster floridana
TTTATCAATATATATATATATATATATATATATATATATATATATATATATATATATATATATATATATATATATATATATATTCAATAATAAGACAAATATATAATATAGCATGGATAATATATATTTTCAATATAAAATATACGAAATAAAATAAGGAAGTTTATCCTTACATGAACTTATTTTTTTCAATGTGTTTTTAAGAAGGCGTCTAATTTTAATATTGTATCGCCTTTATTTAATACACTTCTATAAATATGAAATATATAATTAACGAAATAAAAATACTTTCTGTCTATAATTTAAGATATACGAGAGTTTAGCAATAATGTGTATTTTTAAGATCAAATTGTTAGATGTATATAAATGTACATAATATTTTGTACCGAGTTATAAACAAGTAGTACATACAATATTTAATAGTATGAAATATATACCATAAGGATATTGGATAGTTCGGTACTAGGATAGTTGCTTGTCAAGCAAAAGATCCAGATTCGACTCCCATTGCCAAATTTATTCCACATATGACACTAGGAATTTGTAGTAGGAAAATATTCGACTATGTGTAATAGGAATAAAGTATCAGAAACACGAATTTAATCCCAAAATAACAAGATAAACAAATGAAATACAAGTTTTCAAATGTTAATTCTATGTTTACTATATCGTGCGTACATTTACGCAGAGATACCTACCAAGGAGATTGTGTCCTACTATATGAACGGGTCCGCTGCCCTTAACCAATGTAAACGTTACTGGAGGATCTGGGAAACTGAGATCAAGAATAATCTGCGCTGTTTTTCCCATTTCCAACAACGCAATTGGAGTTTTGATGGGCCCCTTCAATCCCATCGCCTCAACCTGCAGGACATTGAGCTCTCCGGGTTTAGCCTCTGGTCCCAGAAGAGCCTAAAAGATTTATAATGAATGTTATAAAAGAAATTTTATATAATTATTTCTATAAATATAATTATTTATTTAATGTTATAATAATTATTGTATAACTATATACTGTAATGTGTTGAATAATATTAATGAAAACTATTTTGGATATAATTCTTATCTACAAAGATTCAAGTCATCCAAAATTTAAATTCTATATAGCAAAAAATTCTTATAAATAAAAGAATAGAAAAATTATATATTTAAATTTGTTATAATTCTGCTATCTATCAAACTCATTTTATCTTAAATATTTTTATTCATATGTTCAGGAAGTTCTTTGACCAACTTGGACTTTTTTAGGTTAGAAAATATCTTGTTCTCAAAAGAAATAATTATATACAAATAATCACATTCGTATAAAAAAAATAAGCAGAGAAAAGATAAATTTACAACGTTTTTGTGACTTTCGAGTTTAATGTTATCTACGACAAGAATTGCAAAGCACAATAGAAGATACCGTTAAACATTATAATAAAAGATTCTATTTTTCCGTAAAAATTTAATCAAAAATTAATATTGGAGTAATATAATGTACTATATGCAATTGTTATAAAACTACTCGCGACAAGCGTCTTAATGCTCATCATTTACTTTGCGACGTGCACTGCAACTAGGAAAACCGGCACGCTACAAAAATTCCGCAATTCCAATCCGCGGGATGAATCGCAGTTTCCTGGCCCATTCAAATCGACCCGACCACGAAATTTCCGTTGTAATCTTCGTCCCGCGACATAACAGAGCCCTATCTAACGCAAAGTGGGGGGAAGGGCGAAGCCGTTGTGAAAAAATGGCGCCAAGCATCAAACTTTCCCGGTGTTCGTCGGAGACGTTCGCAATAATTATAACGGGAAGGGGGAATGAATCGTCAGTCGTAACGCCATGAGCGAGTCTTGGTGAAAAGGTGCCCCGACCCGCTTCGGAGGAATCGCGGCGACCGTCGAGCGGCTTGGACGTGGTGGAACGATCGCGTTCCCGAGAAACGGGAGAACGTGGCCGACTGTCATATCCCAATTATCTTCGGGAAACGAGTCTCTCGACCGGAGAACCGAGGAGGAAGTCGGCGGTTGAAGTTTCGCGCGCAAAACGTTCTTCGGCGGCGGCGGCAGCGGCGATGACTAGCACTATAAAGAAAGGACTCGAGGTATTTCCGAATGACGCGGAACGACGATTGAGAGAGAGAGAATTCGACGAGAATGGATGGCGAGATTACGCGGCGGCGGCACAGCGAAATCACGCGTCACGCGATGAAACTGGACGTCGCCGTGGCCGACGAACGCGGTGGAGACGCGCGCGCGCGCGCGCGCGGAGGAAGTGCCGGATGTACCGGGATGCTCGTGGAGATGACGTATCGCGCCGCCGGCCCTCCTCTCGATAGCGGGAGTATCGATAGCGGGGCGGGGAAATGCTCCGGACGCGGAGGCGGAGGCGACGGTGACGTCCCCGTTGTCACGCCTGAACGTGGCGCACTCACCATTTTTATAATGAGCTTCTGATCGGCGCCGATGTGCTGGGCCGCGCCGTCCGAGTCGTCGTTCTTGTGCTCCGGGTCCCATACCTCGCTCGCGTTCGGTCCCTCGAGGGTGATACCTGGACACGCAAGTTTTTCACAAGTCGTATTTCACGGCGAGCGGCGGGACGCGGCGAATACCCGCGGCACGCCGACCACGGAGACACGATGGGGGTCGGCAGTCGCAATGGCCGAAGGCTCAGCCGGCGTCTCGGCCAGTGCACCCCCTTCGCGCTTAAATGGCCGACGGCACGTAAGTATCCGCGTGCGCCGCGAAATAGCGGACGCACGGCGACCGCGGCACCGCGGCCGATCATACTTACCGTATAGATACTCCTCTGCCATGGCGATCGGTCTGCTATTAACGGATTCTCGTCAGCGTGATGCGTGTGTGTCGGCGGCGGACGTGTGCGTGCCGTGCGCGGTGATGGAGTAGAGCGTGAGAGGTGACGCCGCGCGCGCAACGGTTACTGTGTTACTGCGCGAGGGAATGGTCGCCGCACGTGCCGGTCGTCGCACGAGCGCGTAGTAAATGAGTTTCCCGTAGCTGGCCTTGCGCGCCCAGACTACGTTCCGCGCGCCGATTGGTCGATCGCGGCCGCGCGGCGTTGCCGCCGCTCGTCGCCAGGCTTGCCGGCCGGCCGCCGAGCGACGTACTCCGAACCTCCAAAAATCTCCTTTGAGACCGGTATTCATAGTCCGTTCTTATTTTAAGATCATCTTAAGTAATGTCTTAAGATGCTAATACGGTTCTGTGGCCGGTATTCATAGGCCGGTATTCATAGTCGAATCTTATTTCAAGACCGTCTCAAGTAATGTCTTAAGATGGTAATACGGCTCTGTGATTGGTTGATGACATCTCAAGACAATACTTAAGACGGTCTTAAATATAAGAATCGACTATGAATACCGGCCATAGTCCGTTCTTATATTTAAAGCGGTGTCTATTTTTAAGTCGTAAGACTTAACATATCGACCAATCACAGTTGAGCATTCTAAAATTATAAGACCGCAATTTTGATTTTGATTGGTCGATATGTTAAATCTTACGACTTAAAATCTCATTGTAGACACCGCTTAAGACCGTCTTAAGTACAATCTTAAGATGTCGTAAACCAATCACAAAGCCATATTAGCGTCTTAAGATGTTACTTAAGACGGTCTTAAAATAAGAACGGACTATGAATCCCGGCCATAGTCCGTTCTTATTTTAAGACCGTCTTAATTAATATCTTAAGATGCTAATACAGCTCTGTGATTGGCTTATGACATTTTAAGACTGTACTTAAGATGGTCTTAAATATAAGATTCGACTATGAATACCGGCCTGTGATTGGTTTATGACATCTTAAGGCCCTGCGCACAATGGAGGAATATTAAATATTACGTACGAATAGGAATTAAAATTTTAGAATCAGTTTCCTCAATAAATAATTGTACGTAACGCACAATGGATATTAATAAGATAATAAGATATAAGACATAAATGTGTTAGGGTAAATTTTCACGTGCAGCTGAAACCGATGTTTGAGCGACAAAAATGATCACGTGACGACTTTCGTCGATGAACTATTGGACAAAAGTCGTCACGTGATCATTTTTGTCACTCAAACGATCGGTTTCAGCGGCACGTGAAAGTTTACCCTTATACGAAACACAACATAACTTATTATTTATCTATAGTGTTTATTGAGGAAACTGATTCTAAAACTCTAACCCCTGGTCTACAATAGTCGTAAGAAATTGACCAATCACAGTCGATTATTCTCTTCGCATTCGACTGTGATTAGTCAATTTCTTACGACTCTTATGCGGGGTCTACAATGTCTCAGATGGTCTCAGAGTCGTAAGTCGTAAGAAATTGACCAATCTCAGTTAATTATTCTCCTCAAATTCGATTGTGATTGGTCAATTTCTTGCGACTTACGACTTTGAGACAATCTGAGACTAGCATTGTAGACCGACCAGCATTATTGTAGACTAGGGGTAATTCCTATTCCTAATATCTAATATTCCTCCATTGTGCGCAGGGCCTAAGATTGTACTTAAGACGACCTTAAATATAAGAACCGATTATGAATATCGGCCTGAGTCTGATCGTTTTCCATTTCGCGAAGGAAAATCCTTAGAACATATATATATGGAAGCGGAATGCCCATTGTTCTCGAAAGAGAAACATGTCCGGAGGAAGTGAGAAAGAAAATCATAGTTGCCTCTCTCTCGAGAGTTACTGCTCGAAAGTGCGCAAGCGCGGGGTTACGTTTATTGGCCGGTTTGGGCCACTGTGCCTGTGCACTTTCGAGCAGTAACTCTCGAGAGAGAGGCAACTACGATTTTCTTATTCACTTCCTCCGGACACTTTTCAGTCTGCTATTCCGCTTCCATATATATATGTTCTAAGGATTTTCCTTCGGATATATATGTTCTAAGGGAAAATCTCGACAGTTCAATTATCTCCCGAGTCCGTACCGTCGTTTTTCGACTTCTTGCCGATATAGCAGCTCGGATGGTCTAAGCATCTAACTTCACGCGTCTCACTTCTCAGAAAACGCAAAGTAATGTCCATTTTTAACCTCCCCGAATAGCAATTAATAGTTGGCCGCTGGAGATATAACATTGGCCCAATATTTTGTGCTGCTTGGGTCGTGTCTTGCACGGTCGTTTTATTCAAAGTATATACATAATATCTACTTTATATTGTTCAAATACAAAAATATAATGCACCACGCTATATTAATTTAATTTCAATTACGTTGTATTGCGTTAAAAGATTGAAATGTATGAAGAAATATGGCAATTATAGCGCCGCGTAATATAGAACACTTCTTGATAGAAGAAAACTTTGATTTTATACGAAATTCGATCTAAACAATTTCTAATTGAACATACACAAAATCATTTTAATGCTATAATACTCCTTTCTTCAACGAGCTAATTCTAGTACCGTCACGTAATTACTAATAATTTCACACGGATGTGTAAACAAACAAGTCAGTAAATAACGTAATGATTATAAAATTAATTTACAAACTTTTACAACAATTTTACATGATTTTTTAAATATTTGGGCCCAGTTCCACAATCTCCAGTTAACTTAACCGGCCGGTTATTCCATTGAAATTGAGGGCCAATTTCACCAACCACGGTTAACTTAATCGGCCGGTTATTCCATTGGAATTGACCAATCGCATTTGTCGTTAAGCAAAATTAACAAATGCGATTGGTCAATTCCAATGGAATAACCGGCCGGTTAAAGGTAGAAACAGACAGGACGCGTCAAGCAGCGAGCAGGAACCAATCAGCGAGGCGATATTTTCTACGCCACTGTGAATATCGCCTCGCTGATTGGTTTGCTGCTCGCTGCCTGACGCTTGACGCGTCCTGTCTGTTTCTACCTTAAGTTAACTGGAGATTGTAGAATTGGGCCTTGACAAAATTATTTGATAGAAATCGCGCTTTTCCGAACGTACGAGCGGATTCGAACGGAGGACGCGGCAACGTCGCGTCTCCTCATTGGCCAGGGTCGGCTCTGGTGGCGACCGCGTGCAACTATCGTCGGCGGGTCGGCGCATTGGGCACACAGACGCAATAAATAGCGAACGCAACACGTGAACGAAGTTGCTCGCGAGTCCCGCGATAAATGTCATGCCGAGCGGCTGCTTGATAATTTCACGCCGCGCTCGCGCCAGCTGATGACGGACGATCCCGAGATTCGCGCATCTCCGTAAACGGCCCGCCTGTGACAAAATCGCCGCCGTATCACGCCCGCTCCCCGGTGTGACGACAACACAACGACGTGGTGTCCCGTCAGAATGCGTGTCAACACGTGCATCCTGCTGCTCTACCTGTCGCTCGCGATTTTCGGCGGCGCCGAAAAAAACGAGAGCGCCTTCGTGGCGACGCACGAGTGGCAGACGGTGAAAAAGGGTGAGTATCCCGCCAGGCCGGGCCGTGCCCGTCTGCGTTGGGACTACTTTACACGCCGACCGAGATCCGTCCGTCTTCGTCCGACACCACGTCAGTCAAATCCGCCGTACGTGCGGACCCCTTTTCCGCGGCAAACCGCGAAAACGCCCGCGACAGCCGTTCTCGAGGAAGACGGGACGCGATCTTATGTAATGCGGGATTTTCGGAGATTACTCGGAGTCGTTTCAAATAAAGAATAATGGAAACTCTGTGTGATCGCCTCCAGAACGACCACGTTCCAGTGACGTACGCTCGGATTGGATTACGTGGTCCAAGAACGAATAGTTTCGAGAAGTTAAAATCGTTCCGGATTGCGCTACAATAATTGTTTTTTTTTAAATAAATATTAAGATTGTTTAATTTTTGGAATGTATACAAATAGAATTTGCTTGTGAATATTTACAATAGAAATAGTAAATGTTTACAATAGAATTTGCTTGTAAATATTTGAGAGAAAGCTCCAAGAATTTTCTGGATGAACATTACAAAAATGTTACTTGTTTTTTTAAAATAAAATATGAATTAATAAAGCTGAGTTATATAAATAAAACTAATCGTGTTATGTAAATGCGTTTAATATGAGAATTAGATGTAGAAATATTTGATTAAATTAAACGTCATAAATATATATTGATAATAGATAGATTAATAAAGATCTAATTTCATAGGAACTCCTATCCCTAAGGGACTTCACGTGAGACATAATTTTGCAACTGGAGTGACAGAGGCTAAATTGATGGACGAAGCAGAAGAAGACGATGAAAATACAAACCGATCAAATTCCCAGTCATTGACACTACATCCGGATAAATCGGTTCTAGAAAACGAAGAGCCGGATCCTGTAAAGAAAGTTTCGGAAAAGTTTAAATCTTTGAAATTTGATATCGACAAGTTGAAAGCGAGATTGAAAAAGCTTAAGCAAGATGAAGCAGAAGATGTATCAAACATGAATGTAACTTATCCTTTTTTCCTTAATTTTTAATATTTAAGGATTAAGTTTGTAATCTATCTTACTGGAAATAGGACAGATTATCACATAAATATTGTTGCATATGATAATTGCAATTGTTTTTGCTTATTCAGTACTTCAAATATATCGCATCATTTCGTATTTGTTTATCTAGATTTATATTAAAAATTATTTATCTATATTATAGATATGATTTTTTAAATAAAAATTTTTTATTAACAAAAGTTTAATAACGAAAAAAAAGTTCAATGTCTGTTATATATTTTCTTTCTTTTTTATTTTAGGATGGAGAAACTCGACCAAAAACTGAGAAGCGTTTCAAACGTTTCTATGAAACTTTGAAAGAAGAACTTAATGCTCTAAAAGTCAACGTTACAAGCGATTCAGAGTTGTTAAAGAGGTTTTTCCAGAAATTTCAATCTTATAAAAGTAGTATCACTACGGGAACATTAACCAGCATAGAGATTGAAGAAGTATTGGACATCTTAAACAATTTAGAGTATCTTCTTCATCAAATAGACAATGCTAAAATATTTTCAGACATGGATGGGTAAGTACAAATGGGTATAATTTTTGATGGAGACAACAGTTTACTAATATTTTCTTAATTTTTTTTTGCAGACTGACCAAGATCATATCGCCATGTCTCAATGGAACTAATAATGAAATAAAATCGGAAGCATTACGCCTTCTAGGAGCAGCTGCTCAGTCAAATCCAAAAGTGCAAGCTAAGGCATTAGAAAATGATTTTATCCAAAAAGTGTTGCACGTCTTGTCTACAAATAGTAAAATTGAAGTTAAATCCAGATGTCTCTTTGCTCTAAGTGCCTTAATACGCCAGTTTCCCGCTGCTCAGAAAGCTTGGATTGATCATGGCGGTTTGCAATTACTTGGAAAAATTCTGTACGATGATCAATTACAGATACAAATGAAAGCAATGAAACTAATTAACGATCTAACGATCGAAAGACGGAATCTAGAAGAAATCTACGATATCGAACAGCGTCAGCAAAAAATGAGGGAATATGCTATTACAGATTTCGAGCTAAGATTACTGAGGCACGATTACTGTAAACTCCTAAGTAATTTAATGGTCAAATGCTTCAAAGAAAAGCTAACTGGCCAATTTAGCATAGAAAATAATGATTTTCTCGAAGTAGTCTCAGATAGCATGATTACGGTATCTCCTATTTGTAAAGCTGAATTTAAGGATATTAAGCTCTTGCTTTTACCTGTTATAGATAATCTCTTACACTTTTATCAAAATCCTAATATTAAACTCACCGTGGATGAAACTGATGTTTTAAAGAGTTTAATATTATTGATTGAAAGATTGAAAGTTACTATTTTTGAAGCACCTCACGATGAACTATGAATGTTTCGAATTAGTATCTAAGATAATTGAAAATATACGAAAGTATATCGAAGACTAAGAACTAAATTCCAGTCTTGTGTTAATAGATATGCAATCATGTTCAATAGCATCGTTTGCAATAGCATAGGCTTAATTAATATGCATTTGTTTTAGCCAGTGTAAAAAATTTTGTGAAAAGAAGAAAATTAATCATCAATGTAATAATCATTATAATAGTCTTGAAAAAGAGAATATTAACTACGCGGATGAATGCTTAGCTACAATTAACAGACCTTAAGAAAAATCAAAGCATAAACAAATATTTTGTTATTCTAAACATGTTCATTATACCTCCACTGTAAATAGCCCATCATACTTAAGGATTGATCAGTGAAACGCGCAAGTTCTCGTCTCTTGCATCCAAAGTATGAAGTACTAGTCATTAGATGTCAATTAAATTTAAATTCATTATTTAAATGGCATAATAATAATTTTTTTCTTGCTTTAGCGATTTTTCTGCTATAAGAGTTCTTTTTATTGGCCTATCAAGCAACTAAACGCTCGAAATGTCTTGAGCTCAAGAGACGGGAACGTTTGATATTTGATTTAATCACACAGCTTAATTAATATTTCATGTATACACCTCACAATTATGTGGGACAACAAAGAAAAATATTTAAAAAGTAAAATGACTGAGGTATATGTGTACATAATATATAAGACTTCAGTTATCTTGCTATCACATAGCAAGTATGAATAACTGTTATGTTTTTCTGTTTTAGAATAGTTATTTAATAAATTATTTTGTACCGACTTATATGCCACATCTTATTGTATGAAAGTTTCTGCAGTGTATATATTTAATATAAAAGAAGTGAAATATGAACAATCGCAGAATAGTATATTTTATTTACAAATTATATCGAATTAGAGATTACATAGATATGAACAGTTTCATTTATATAACCATATGATACATAGAAAATATTTTTGTAAAAGATGTTAATTTTAACCAGTTCCCCAAATAGGGTCTCTATTTACAGATGCAGGAAAGAGCACTCCTGTATCATGCATTTCTGAATGAAATAGTACCTTGTTTTCACCTGTTAAGTACAAGGATTGCGTTATCTTGTGCAACTCATAAAATATGAACATTGCGCATGATACACGAGGCTACCAAGAGAAAATTACAACAGCTAAATTCCTTCCGGACATTCCATTCGTCTTTACGAACTGGCAATTTAACAAAGTTTCCCGTAGATATATTTATCTAAATTTTATCATTTATATATCTAAATGTCTAACGAAATACGAAGCTCGATCTGGAAAAGATACACAGTGGTATCTTTTATGGATATACGTGACACGATTCGTTACTATGTCTTTTGATATATTTTAATGAAAATATATTATCACCATACAGTTTTTCTTAATATCAATAAAGATGTAAATGTATTAAAGGTTTATGCATGATTTGAATTTTTCTTGAGGCTTCTTTAATGCCATGAAAATTTGCATCAAAATATAACAATACATACTTTGTGAATATTTAATACCAATTAGTACATTGTAGATGAAAGGAACATAATTAATTTCACTTTATCCAATTTCGTTAGGTCTTACATGATCAAAACGTAATCTATGTCTCTATGCGATTTTACAAGTTTTATTAAATATGTTAAAAAGATTGCTATATCTAAACTCGGAATTTATAAAATTTGAGAGCAAGAGAAAAAGGAAAGAATTTGTACATTATTTTATTGCAACTAAGTTGAAATGAATGGAAAGGAACTTATTTAACTACTGTAATTTTCTCTTCGTAACCTCATAAACAATGTTATCGCGTTATAATGACAAGATAACTGTGGTATGAAGTTGCGTATTTATATATAATTTATACATATATGCAGTGCACAAATATGCGAATTTTATCGTAGTTATAGGAATACTGATATTATCCAGCGTGTTCGCAATACTGACTGATGACTGATCATTCTAGTAACGTGACCATACAATTTCAGTTAAAAATTAAACCTAGTATTGACATATATTGAACAATTCAAATTTGATAAAATTTGAATTTTTATTGAATGTTTATAAATTTGTACGTAACTTTTTATATTACTTAAATTCTTTAATTTGTTTAATTGTAAACTTGACACGATACAATTTTCATTTTTTAACTGAATTGAAAAATTGAAAAATTTAGATAACAAAAACAGCTTATGTTTATGATTAACTTTATATTTATTTAGTATTAATTATTCATGAAACACGCATCCTTATATTTTGATATAAATATAAAATTTACAGCACACAAAGGAAATGTCAAGAAAAATTCAAAGTGTGCATAAATCTAAATATATTTGTATTTTAATCGATCATTATGAAAATTTGTCACTACTTTAAATTAAATTTTTATCTGGAATTAGATTGTTTTGTTATTAGAAAGAATTATGAGTTATATTGTGACATACTGGAAGATATTAGTATTACCTTTTAGCTATAATAAAACTTGCATATTCATGTGCGTGTATATATAAATTGAGATTTACAATAGTACTTCTCGAGTTATCTTGTTATTACAATGCAGTAATATCAATAACTTAATTCGAATAAGATAATATACAAATTCTCTCCTTTTTTTTAACTCTCGCTCACTAGCTCGCTCTCTCTTTCTCTCTCTCACCCCTTTTCTCCTTTCTTTCTCTATGTTATTTACTGAAAGAATGCGATAATAAAGAATTTCAGCATTGAAAAATATTCTTAGTTAAATATTTTAGAAATATTTAATAATATATACAAATGATTGAAGTATACAAATAAAGTATGCAAAATATTTTGAAGTTATTTAGTCTTTGTTGCTTAATTTTGAGATGGAAAATGGATTATCGAGGAAAGAGGAACAGCGACGACAAATAACTTTTTTATAATTTAACAAAAATTATTTTCATATACTCAAAATAATGACGACAGCGACGACAA
>NJRP01000189.1:260001-273036 GCA_003063835.1 Aphaenogaster floridana
TTATGAAAATTTGTCACTACTTTAAATTAAATTTTTATCTGGAATTAGATTGTTTTGTTATTAGAAAGAATTATGAGTTATATTGTGACATACTGGAAGATATTAGTATTACCTTTTAGCTATAATAAAACTTGCATATTCATGTGCGTGTATATATAAATTGAGATTTACAATAGTACTTCTCGAGTTATCTTGTTATTACAATGCAGTAATATCAATAACTTAATTCGAATAAGATAATATACAAATTCTCTCCTTTTTTTTAACTCTCGCTCACTAGCTCGCTCTCTCTTTCTCTCTCTCACCCCTTTTCTCCTTTCTTTCTCTATGTTATTTACTGAAAGAATGCGATAATAAAGAATTTCAGCATTGAAAAATATTCTTAGTTAAATATTTTAGAAATATTTAATAATATATACAAATGATTGAAGTATACAAATAAAGTATGCAAAATATTTTGAAGTTATTTAGTCTTTGTTGCTTAATTTTGAGATGGAAAATGGATTATCGAGGAAAGAGGAACAGCGACGACAAATAACTTTTTTATAATTTAACAAAAATTATTTTCATATACTCAAAATAATGACGACAGCGACGACAAACAACTTTTTTATAATTTAACAAAAATTATTTTCATATACTCAAAATGATGACAACACGTGAAATAAAATACAGGATACACTACAACACGAGTTCTTTCAATAAATAATATAGAGAGAACAAATATTATATAACTTTATGGCAACTTCAGAGTATTGTACTGACACATATCAAGACGTAACTGAAAAATTTACATTAACATAACGGAATTTCTCTGCGTAACTAATTCTTTAATGAAATATATTTGATCTAAATAAAGTTCAACGCAGCCATGATAATAACTCCCAAAAGTAAAGCGCCAAGTTGTTTCAAAGATTCTTTTGTGTTCGTCTCTTTCAACAGATCGGGCAAGATGGTTACTAAACCAATATGTATGAATCCTCCTGCGGTCAATGGCAATATCCAATTAGTTCTTTCCTCTGAAAAAAAAAAACAAACATGTTAGATATAAGTTCATTCAAATTCTATTCAATAAAATAAAAATTCTGTGTAATAGATACTATTAGTAAGATTATTATCAATAGAAATATGCAGGAATTACTTTGTACGAAACAATAGTGACTTAATATTGTAACATCAATATCGATAAACTTTTACAATTAAGTTAATAAGAAACGCAACTATTAAATTAATTTATCCTGCACTATTTTTATTAAGTTTTCATATGTTGTTTTACATGCGTGTACTTTTCAAATTTTTAAAGATATTTACCTAAATTCCCTGAAAAAGAGACGGCTGCCAAAGCACCAAGGATTCCACCGCCAGCTGTGATTATCTGCGCCCGCGCAGCATCCCATCTGCTGAATCCGCTTCGTAATAGAATAGCGAAATCGCCAACCTCATGAGGTATTTCGTGCACCAAAATAGTGAACGTGCTGAGGGCACCTACACGGAAGGAAATTAGGAACGATCCACCCACGGATAAACCGTGAGTAAAGTTGTCGAGGAAGTTCATCAAAAGATTCAGATATCCGGGAAAGGCTTTGGGATCGAAAAGTTTGCGGAACAAGTCAAAAGTGAGCCTCTTTGCCCATGCGGTCAAACGATTAACAATATTGCTCGGTGAGTGTACGCATGGAGAGTCAACGTGTGAAATCGCCGATGTGAAGCCGTTAGTCTTCGCAAGTTTCTTCAAGCAGCTCTTCGCTTCGTCGACCAGTGGACCGTCATTAGGACATTCGCTTGCTAATGCAGATTTCATAATGTCAGCATCTTTAAAACCGTTCTTTCGCGGATCTTTCATGCTGTTTGGAATTTGCGCAAACTCCCTCTTACTGGATTGCTTCTCCAAGAATTGTACCTATTGCAGAACGTATTCGATCATTAGGCAACTATATTAATTTCAAATAATATTATAGCATTACATTTTTAATTACATTACCTCGGTTGTATTTCTCAAACATTCTTTTAGGAAACTGTTCTTCTCAGTGCTCGTCATTGTGATACAATTATTATTATCCATCTCTTTTTCTTTATTTACATCCTTGATCGAAGTTTCATCAGACTGCTGTTCTACAATAATCACTTCCTCGTTTACAGCGGCGATGAGTTTTTCGACGATTACGAAGAACAAAAAGGCGGACAACACCCATAGGCCTGCGGGCGTAGACGCGTGATTATTTTTGGCTGTAAAATAAAGTACATAAAAAAGATAAGTTAGGGGATAAAGATAAAAATAAAATGAAGCATTTGTGTACAAATCAAGTGTTGCAATTCATAATCATATAACAATAACATTCATGATATCAATAGATAAAATTCATCCATATTCCCAGACATATAACGTGTTGCTTTGTTCAATAAATCTTTAGTATTCACTGCTATTTAAATTACGTAACTTATTGTACGGTTTGACTATTCTTTCCACTGGCAATGGTCAACAAAGGCGCGAGAAACATAAAATAAAAGCTAGGAAATCTGCAATTCAAACGGAGCAATTTACACGGATATTACCAGCCCGCCGATCACCTCGAATTCCTAACGCGGTTCGGTCGGAGGGACATTTAATTTACGTGGACGCAGCTGGCAATTCAAATCTGCAACTGACGCACAATAGAGTTCGAAGCCGCCGCTTAAATCGTTCATAAAGCTCTCGGCGGTGCCCTTCAAGACCGCAGTCGTACTCCGCTAACGTGCAGAACGTTGCAAAACGCATTCAGAGAACGCATATGTAATACGTGTGCAATACCTTAAAGAACAATCCAGGAATATCAGTATACGTTACATATTCATGCTGTATCAGATCGCTAGAAATATCGGGGCAAAGATTCATTAACGTAGACAATCTCGTTCTTTTCGTTTACGTTTTCTAACGCCGTTAGCTTTGTATGATGTATTCTATTTGTTAGTTTATCAATTGCACGAATAAGTGTAAATTTTACGTAATAAAAATATTTTTTATACGTGTGTATATAAATTTATTTTATTACACAGATCAACAAAAAAAATATTAGAACAAGTCTAGTCATTTTCCGTAGTTTTTTTGGACGCTGAATACGAATCCGGTTTCGAAAGAGTGACTGTAAAAATCGCCTCTTTCGCGGCCCTCGATTTCGGGATTGAATCATATGCAAATCAGTTCCTTATGGTAAGATATTAATAGAAAAAAAGTTTCAACTTGAGGTGACATTTAGTTTTAGAGATATGAGAGTTCAAAGTTCTAAAAAAACTAACTTATTTCGGAATATGCTGTTTCTGAATTATGTTTTACAGACCAATACTAACAAGTATCGTAAAGTGGTTTGGTCACTAATTATGAATCTGGACTCGAATACTTGATTTTGCGTTTTATTTTATATTTTATTATTTAAGAGGGGGGGAGGGAGAGAATGAATCGGTACAATATAATATCCCTTTCGAAAAATATTCAGGACCTTTTTGAAACATTTCTTTCAAATACTTATATGGATGCTTATATCCCAAGATGTTAGGCAGTCTCAAGTTAAATGGAACGCTCGTATATAGTATAACTTTGGACTCTCATATCTCTAAAACTAAATGTCACCTCAAGTTAAAACTTTTTTTCTATTAATATCTTACCATAAGGAACTGATTTGCATATGATTCGATCCCGAAATCGAGGGCCGCAAAAGAGGCGAAAAACCCGCCCTTTTTATAGTCACTCTTTCTCCATCACGTCACAATTTTGAAAAATTTGCAGTTAAAGTTGCAAAAAAAACTATTTTCATATATTTTGTCATATAACTACGATATGTGACGTACTGGAGAAGTTTTATTGCAATCAAAATTAAGTATATTGTTGAGGACTTTTAGCCCTCAAAAGGAATTTTTGGTCGGCTATGGTTAATAAGATATTCATAGTTAAATGTGGGGTTTATTGCGAATATATATAAGCTGTAAAGAGTAGATTATTGACGATTTATGAAATAACTTTTAATTATGTTTATTTACACTTAAGGATTTTTTAGATCGCTGAATATGAACCCAATGTCAAATTTGTATTAAGTAATGTATAAAATACCCATATACGATTTTTTTACTAAAATTCAAACATGATTTAATTTTCATCCCCTATACTAATTCTACCATTTTTAATTTGTCAATTTTGACATTGGATTCGTATTCAGCGATCAAAAAACTCTTAAGTTTAAATAAACATAATTGAAAGTTATTTGGTGAATCGTCAATGACCTAATTCACAGCTTTTTCGCAATAGAACACATATTTAACCGTGAACATCTTATTAACCATAGCCGACACAAAAAAATTTCCTTTGAGAGCTAAAAGTTCTAACAATTTACTTAATTTTAATTGCAATAAAACTTCTCCAGCACGTTACATATCGTCGTTATAATATGACAAAATACGTGAAAATAATCCTTTTTTGCAACTTTAACTGCAAATTTTTCAAAATTGTGACATGATGAAGCAATTTGGAAACCGGATTCGTATTCAGCGTCCAAAAAACTACGGGAAATAACTAGTCTCGTTCTGGTGTTCGAAAAAAAATTATTTTTTGTTGAACCGTGTTATTCTTCATGAAGCAATTCTATTCGTCAGCACCGTTCTAATCAACCTTTTTTGGTATTTTTTTTACGATAATGTCAATCTTATCAATAATAGGTGATATGATATATTATAATGTATCTTTTATGATATATTAAAATTTCCTTATAAGATAAGATAGACCGATTTAGTTACGTCGCCGCGTATAAAGAAGAATATGAAAAACAAATGAAATTACCTCTTGTCTGGAACTCGCTTTCGAATGCTTCCGGCAGAAGATGCAGAAAAACATCGCCCAACAATGCGCCCACGGCGAAGCTCAAAAGGATCTTCAAAGTACCACCGTTTTCTGTAAACGAAAAGAATGAAATTAGTATTAATTCCATGTGTGGGATTAGACAGAACATTTAGAAGCTGAATTTTATCTCGACGAACAGAACTTGATTAAAACAAATGAACGAAGGGAATATTGGTTAACATTTCCTTTGTTCTCAGTGTGTTAAAAAAAATAATTTACCCGTTTAAATTGAATAAATGGAGTAACTTCATTAATTAGGCGCCTGAGATAATTATAAAAAGTGCAATTATGATGTCTCGTATAATTTTTAATACACGTTTTCTTGTAAATAAAGATTATAAATTCGGATTAAAGGAAATCTTGAAACGCAGCTATTATATCAATGAAAAAAATACGGCAAGAAATACTATAAAATGTGTGATATGTGAAAATGCAATCGACGATGGAAACCATAAATCCTGCTATCAATCGTTCATGTATCTGCAGACGTACATACATGGTAGACGAAGATAAGTCCGAAGTGAGTTCAATAACGAAGAAAAAAATATTGTTAATAATGAAAAAATATTACGGCAAGGAATAATGTAAAATGTGTGATATGAAAATGCAGTCAACGACGGAAACCATAAATCCTGCGATCAATTGTTCACATATCATTGCAGACGCGTATGGTGGACGAAGATAAGTCCGAAGTGAGCTCATGCGACAAAATAAAGTATGGGTGTTACGCTTCTTTGCGCATAGGTCACGGAACTTGTGCGTTCGATGCAATTGGCTCGCTCTGATATTGCCTACGCACATTTATCTCATATTTAGAATAAGTGGAAGATTCGCAACGTCTAGAATCTTTTTTCAAAAATGTCTTTACGTCATTTACGTCGATATCGCTTCACCATAGTCGTAACAGCAGAAATCGGTAAAAATTAACTTTCCTTCTTGACTACGATACTTATTTAAATTATAATCATATTCATAAAACAAGAATGATTGTAAATATCGTGATGTCGAGAAGAAGAGTAAATTATCTGTAACGCTGTTAATGAAAGCACGTTCATTAAATATGGAATATGTAATTAGTATAATAGTTAATATCTGTAGTTTAGCGGAAAGTACGGTGCAGCGTAAATTATGAAGCATGCATATCATGTTAAGCATTCATGACTAACTCGTCGCGATTGCAGATAGAAAATTTGTGATACCGCGTATATAATATGACATCCAACGCAATTGATAATCGTTAATAGACTGCAGTATCATATCTGCAGCAACAGTATGAAGAAACCAACTGATGATAACCACTATGATGTCAACGCGTGATTCATGGAGAAAAGAGAGGAAAAAAAATATAAATAATACGTGAGCGGGCCTTGATCTCGTTTTGACACGACTATGATTATGTCCAGCGCTCTTCTCTCGGCGAGCTCTTGGACTAAAGCTTGTCGCGAAAAAAAAAACGCAAGACGTAGTAAATAACAATTTTTATTTCTGATTTTTATTTCTGTCGTTATATATATAGAATTCCAATGTACATAGGTATCATTTTATCCTTGTTGTTTACTAAATGTTAAACAAGGATAAAACGATACCTGAGGGCACTCGGGTGAGGAATCTGAACGCATCCTATAATAATGCGATCAGGAACTATCCAATTTTATAAAACAATAATCGTCAAATCAATTTTACGAATATGCTATTTTATCTATGTCAGACATATTCAACGAGTGTTGCAATTTGGCTATCTTAAAGATAAGTTTTGTGTTATTATAAATTACAATGACATTAACGCGATGTCTCGAATTGAAAGATTACCGGTGATAGATTTATCCGAAATAAATATTTCTTAATGTTCAACCATATTATTCCGTAAATTGAGTCGCGTATTATTTTCATTAGCTGCACGCGATGCATCATTGTTATTGTCGATAAAACTAACTTAGGAAATGATATTTATGATATGTCAGCGTCGGCCGTGCAGAATCGGATGAACAGAAAGAAATATAAGTTTCCGAGATACCAGCACGCTGTCAGCCAGTTTGTAAATTCGTGTGGTCGACAGACCGACTTGTTTGATACCACGACCTACTTCTGATATAGATGTATCATTATTACAATGTATCGACATTAAATTGCATCAGTTTGGATAAAAAAAGATCGGTCTAGTTTGTATAACCGGAATAAAAAGGGAAACAAGACGTTGATAGAAAGTGAATATGCAACGACGTGCTGACGACGCAGGCAGATAAGATTGTATAATAAGGATATTTCAAATTCTGCTTTTCGTAAACAATCGTTATTCTATGAATAGTCTTCTTCTTGAAAGACTTTATGTTTAAAAAAACATTTAAAAATAATATTATATGTTATTACATCATAATAAATACAATATATCATACGTATACAGGTATATCATAATGTATACATATATTGTAGATCTTTTTTTATATTTATAATCTTCAAAGAAAGCATTTAATCAAAAAGATAATCTATAAGAATACTTAATATTTAAAGAAACCTTTCAATTTATATATCTTTATATATATATATATATATATTATGTTTTTAAAAAATAAACTTTACTTAAAAATATTAAACTTCTCTAATCTTTTTAATAAAATTTACTAATCTTTTTAATAAAATTTAGTAAAGTTTATATAAAGAAGTTTAATTTTTTAAGTAAAGTTTAATTTTTTTTAAAAATAAAGATATATAGATTGAATACCTACCTGTATATATAAATTGAAAGGTTCCCTTAAATATTAACCAGTTCACTGGTAATGACTCATATATGAGCGAAAAAAAGTGCCACAACTGGTAATGACTCATATATGAGCACCATAAATAGCTCTGCCAATATTTAACGGATTTGCATTAAACTTGATAAATCCTTATAGATAAGCTTCCATGTACAATACGAAATTATTCGCTCTCACCAGTTTTGGCACAAAACGTTGATTTCGGATCCAGTTAACTGGTTAAGAATTCTTAGATTGTCTTTTTGATTAAATGCTTTCTTTAACGACTATAAATGTAAAAAAGGATTAACAATTTATGTCGACTTTTCACATTTGAAATTTTATGCAATCTATTATCCTCGAAACGATCCACTTTTATACAAGAGCTAAGCAAAAAGCTCAAATTTTATGATCTGTGTTGGATCAAAAGCTGATTTACCAGAATAAGCTTTGTGGGGCTAGCCTTCTTCCCGGAGGAAATATCGCTTGCAGCGCGAGGAACATGTGTATTTCATTAAAAAATTCCACATACAAACGTGTATCGCGCATGTAACTGGTAACGTAGAAATAGCAGACGTTTTATCTTTTGCATTTGTTTTTTGTGAGCAATTGCTTACGGATAAACAGCATGTTTCTTAAAACATAATTGTACAAAATTAGAGAAAAGAATGCAACTGCACCTTGTTGCGCAACATATGGTATTCTGCAGTATCATGCGGGACATCTTTCTGGAATGTGTGCACGGTATCACATAAGAATATCTTCGCAGAATCAGCGTGACTTGCACTATATCATAATGCATGATGTGAGACTTAAACATTTTAATAGTTATATATGTACACGGAAAAAACGATAAGGTTGCCACAATCACAATAATAGCAATATTTGGTACAGCCACGTCCTGTGGTTGTCACATTCACATTGATGTGAAGGCAACTATATGCATTTGGTACAACAAACATAGTGAATGTTGAGACAAACATATATAGATGCACTACACAAAACAATGTGAATGTGACAACCACAGGACGTGGCTGTACCAAATATTACTATTATTGTGGCTGTGGCAACCTTATCGTTTTTTCGATGTAGGTATAAATAATAATTAATGGAGTATTCTTTGGATTGAATAAATGATATATTATATAATTTTAAGGGAGATTAATAATTTCCAAGAGAATTTACGTTTTAATTCAATCATTTAATTGCTGCCTGTTAAGAAAGCACGCCTTTCGTTTATTTCCGTTCTTGTTATTGAATCGCGATATATACTTGAAAATTTATTGCGTCGAACATTTTACATGTCGCAATAATCATACGCGTTGCGACAGTTGGCATTTATTACCGTCGCATTTCCTAGAAGCGTTTATGCAAATTAATTTATCTCTTTTAATATCGAATTCTCGAACAATGTATCAAAACTTATTCTTCCTCTTTCATTATTCATATAAAAGTTACATGTAATATTAAATAATTTAAATTACAAAGTTATAAATATAAAACAATACTATATAATTTTGGGAACAATTGTATGTTTATATATTAATATTATGTATTATGTTATATATTTAAAAAATGAAGAAAAAATTAGAAATGCTGCTAAAATACGACAAAGAGAGAGATAAAGATGGGTAGTTATAATTAGGATAATGATATACGATATACGTTGCGAATTCATAACAGATGTAGAAACTGCTACCGGAATAATAATCCTATTGCGCAATGGAATTAGATGAAGAATTGCGAAGGATACAAAAAATAGCTGTACCTGATTTAGATACTAAAATCCTAATTAAACTGTTAATTAATGGAATTACGTTTACATAATATGTAAATTTTTATATTAAAACCTTCCAATTTAATTCCGGAGCAAGTTATTTTAAATACCAAATTCGTTCGCAATAAATCAGAAACTCCTCTCGCATTACACGACGAAAATTTAAATTTTCACAACATTTACAAAAGTAAGGCAAACGTAAAAAGACGACAGTATTCCAAAATTTTGGGAAAATGTCTTAAAATGTTAGAGACGCATTTTCTCATATTATCTTATAAATGTGTATCATCAATCAAACTATTATCTTCGCAAGATAAAATATTCATACTTGCAGTTGTCATTGCAAGAATTATGCAAATCCATTTCTTATGCAAATTCATTTATTAAATAAATCACGCACTACTGTCGATGGTACACACTCGATATATATGCACTTGCATGCACAGGTTTTCCCCAGTGTTACGCGAATATCAGGCTTAGCGGCACACGTGACTGATAAATAAATTATTATCGTTCCACGAGGGAACTGCACAATAGGCGTTCGCAGAGGTTCCAATGTTCTCGAGGTGATAACACGTCAAAAGATCGTGGCAAAGTATCCTAACAACAGATTCCTTGTGGACTTTGGAAGGCCAAAATGCATAGAGATATGGTGGCAAAAATCTTTGCGATATTATCAAATGTTTTCAAAAGGCAGAAACATATAATTTTCTCTTTTATGTATGATAAATTTAATTTCTTTTTTACTAACAATGATATAATCCAACGCTTTATTATTCTGATATTTAATTAATTCACTTTAACAAGCTAAAAACTAATTATATAATTATATACGCAATTTGAAATTTCTAATAATCTACAAGCAAAATTCATAACGCGAAACAAATTTAAATTTGCATAATAATTAATGCGAAAAATTAAAAAATTATACATAATGAAGATATAGAATTAAACATTTGTTATATAAATGACATCAAATTTCTTCGAGAAGACTGTACTGTCATTGATTACTTTATTCTGTATTTTTTATGGCGGTCTCATAGTGCGCGTTGCCAAGAATTCCGAAGTGGTACTCGCCACATCTTAAGAATACAGATATGACAATTGTATTACCGTATACGTGGTTAGAATAAGTCGCAATATTTTTCTTCTGAAGTTTGAAAGAATAATATTCCACAAAAATATTAACGTTTATACTAAAAAATATGTAAATTAGCAAAATAGAATATAATGCGCTCATTGTCCCGTTCTATTGATTTGTATTATAAAAATCGAAAAATATCAAGATTTTATTGTATTTTTACATTGAGATAACTCGATTATAGTCAGAGAAATTAAGAAAAAATGAGGAAATAAGTGGTTTCGAAACATCTCTGACACTTAAAGTTACGTCATAATTATATATAACATAACTAGCGATAAAAGCTTCCTTATCTCTATATCGATGCTATTGATCTATAAAAAGTCATGGAATATGACAATAAATCATATTTAATTATAAATTGTAAAAACCTTGATTAGAAAATTGGTTGAGATATCAAGCAACTAAAACTCTTAAAAAGGATTTAATCTCTGATAGAGTTCAATTCACTATATATCAAGAAAATTAATCAATTATTTTAGTAATGCAGAAATACGCGCGCAATGTATGACCGCGACGGCAATAAAACTATTAGACCGCCGCAAATGTTTGAAGTATTTATCGATCAAAGTTCCAAAAATAGTTTAACATGCATTATTGACGATATAGATAACTTGATGAACAAAGTTCACGGCAAAATCCATTAACGTGCAAATTGGTGCGTTTGACGCATAAAAGACAAAATCTGTTCTGCAATCATAATTGTGCTCATTTACTAAAAAGTAATTATCGCAGGGAAACGTAAAATAAGAAATCATTTAATTAAAAGATAACTGGTTTTCTCTCTGTAAAATTACCACCCCATTTTCAGGATTTTAATATAATCGATAATGGGATGCTAACTTTATCTTCAATCAACACAAAAGATAATTCACGGTATCGAGAGAAGGTTCTTAGTTGTAAATCTTCTTGTCATTTATTTTTTCATTGGATTGGTATCGCTCGGAAGATTGGTTAGATAAAAAGCGAGAAAAATTCAAGTGTGCCGTGATTAAAGTAACCATTTTTATTTGAAATCGACTTTTAAAAAACACGCCTTCTTAACGTGACACAGACTTTTTCATGGATATGAACTTCTATCGATAAAAACTAAAATTGACCGACTTTGGTTTTTTTTAATACTATAGGTTATATATGTGAGCCAAACCACCAATTATCAGGGAAGATTCTCGCATCAAATTTTCGATTGTCCTGCAATTTTTGTACCTTATTTTATGTCATAATAGACGGTGAAACGAAAAACTTGAAGCCCCTATATCTAATAGTATGCGAGAAAACCGATTGAAAATTTGAGGATTTAGAAAACACTAATTTTTGCACTTGCGTTTTATCTCTTCTATCGACTGAAAAAAATTTTAAAACGTATTCTTTATGTAAAAAAGGTTAAATTAAAAAAGAATGATTACGTTAGTGTAGAAATCTTTTTAACCCTTTAAAACTCGTTCTTTTCCTGAAAACTTTATGTTTTCAAGTGCGAGATTTTTTTATATTTCTATCATATTTTTTGAAAACTTGAGAACTTTTTACAAAAAAATACTCCATTTTGAAAGTAAGATGGCCAGAGGATCACGGGAAAATTAATAATAATGATGACAGAGAGAAGAATAATTATTTGAATATTTTTCTATTTTCATCTTCTACACTACTACTATAATTAACGTTTACCAAGAATTATATTGTTAATTTCTGTTGGAATCGTACAACGGAAGGTTAGTGTGCCTTTTATCGGTAAAGCTTTGGCAAAACGATTTTTCAAAAATTCTTCACAATTGTCGTAATCAATATTCGAACAATACACAAAGTCGGCTTTTATATTCTAATCAGCCTCTTCAAATCAAATTTTTGGGCGACAAAATGAGACCCCCCTGCAAACTGAAACGCTTTCTCAAGCATTTTACTTGCCCACCAAGACCATCACACGGGCCTTTTCCATGGGCAGTAGGAAAAAAATTCCATCTGGCTTCAACGCCAAAATCAGCAGTAATGTACCAAATTTCCATTATTTTCCCGATGGTGCGCCACAATAGTTTAAAAACAAAAAAGCTTTTATAAATTTTGAAGCCAGATGGATTTTTTTTCCTACTGCCCATGGAAAAGGCCCGTGTGATGATCTTGGTGGGCAAGTAAAACGCTTGGGAAAGCGTTTCAGTTTGCAGGAGGGTCTCATTTTGTCGCTCAAAGATTTGTATGAATGGGCTAATCAAAATATAAAAGTCGACTTTTGTGTATTGTTCGAATATTGACTACGACAATTGTGAAAGTTTTGAAAGCTAACTCAAAATGAATTTTAAATAGTATTTTAATGGACAGTCTAATTATATATATATATATAATATTTTGTTTTTATTTTAATACTTTTAAACTGTCTTGTTAATATTAAACCAACAATTAAATTAAAAATTAATTAGTTTAATTCGTAAAGAATCTTTAATGTCCAATACTACACGGAAAAAACGACATGGTTGCCACAACCACAATAATAGTAACATTTGGTACAGCCACGTCCTGTGGTTGTCACATT
>NJRP01000189.1:273136-288490 GCA_003063835.1 Aphaenogaster floridana
ACAATGTGAATGTGACAACCACAGGACGTGGCTGTACCAAATGTTACTATTATTGTGGTTGTGGCAACCTTATTGTTTTTTCCGTGTACATAATCTGTCCATCCCAGATCGGTTCAAATCGATTTATACGTTTGGAAAAATTCGATTTTAAGCTCATTGGACTATACGCTTTCAAATGCAAGTTGGATGAGAACTTTGCGAAATATCTCGTGAAACGATGTGAAAAAGTCGACGATGTTCCGGATCGGCGCGCGAATGAATCTCGTCGCCGGCACGCAATTTAATCATCGATAGAAAAAGCCGGTGTCGTAATACGAATTTTTGTGTTCGCGCACTGGGGAACGAGTAAATTGTCGCAACTTTCTACATTTGTACGAACTTCATATATACTGTTAAAGTTTGGCGATACGTTTACCGTTAATCTCACTCGTATAACTTGGAATCGCCGCATCGTTGATTCGGAAAATACGAGATAATAGAGAAAGTTATGACGTGCTGCTCCAACGCGGACATAACTGCGGTATTATTCGCAAAATGAGAATAACGCGATACATTCGAAATTACAGGAGAAATGTAAGGCGTTTAACTGCGATACGTTAATTTTATCCGCGTTAGGAACATGTTTATCTAGCCAATTAAAACCACTTGCTCTCGATAAATTCACTATTACGTTGTACGATCAACTTGGGCATCAGCTGACCACCCATCGTCTCGATTATGAGGAAGGAAAATGATGATAAAACAATGTATCGTTTATCTTGGCATACGGACGCACAGAGAGTCGGAAAATCAGCGGATGCTGGAAACGGACATTTCGCGTCATCGCATCGGCGTGATTCCGTAAGTTAATTAATGTCAGCGGAGTAATATCAGTTGGAGAACACGATCGATTCCAATTGTCGCTGTTATAGATTCGCACCCGCAAATTCGCGAAGTGCTATCGGCGCAAATGGAATTTTGGGCGAATATTGATCGGACGCGTTTTCAGCTAATATAGATGCTGGTTTTGTCGAGAGAGACGTGACAATTCAGCACGAATGTCGAAGTGCAAAATTTTTGACGTCAATGTATCTAGCGTGCATTTCTGTGTGAACGAGCCGTGGTAGCTTTAAGATATTTTTCGCTTTTCCGAAGTACGGAAAAGCGAAAAATATCTCAAAGCTACCAAAGGCTCTTCGAGAGGTCTATGTACACTGAGAAAAAAAAGCTGTTGCTTCAATTAAAGTGGTATCACGGGGTGAAACATAAGTAGTTTATTCAATTGTATTATTAATAGACCCAATATTTGGATTATTAAAACAATGATTGAATTATTGGTTTAAAAATGCAGACATTGGGTCTAATAATAATACAATTGAATGAACTACTTATGTTTTTGGCACCCCGTGATACCACTTTGATTGAAGCAACAGCTTTTTTTTCTCAGTGTAGCGCAAATACATGCTGCGAAACAACTTCCTTCTTTTGCGCCCAGCTGTGACCGTACGAAAGCTTCGTACGGCTGTTTTTCTGATTACGATCGCCCTCAGCTGAAAGAAATTCTCTGCGAACGAACAGCCATTAGACCGTATTCCCGAATCGGTCCAGGTTTTCAAACAAGTATATTTCGAATGTTGAATACGTTCCACTGTGCAGTATGTTAATGTGTTGATTCATCAGACAACAATGAAGCAAACGAAAAATATAGTTATAGGCCCATATTCAGAACGTGCTTCTAAAGATGTTAGCGCTCTTTTTTGTCATTCTATCCTTGTTTTACATCAAATGAATAAAGAATAAACGATAAAGAATATGGGCCATATTCTGAATATGGGCCATATTCTTCTCATCTTGAAAAGAGCGAAACGGTTTACAGAAAGATATTAAAATGCTCAGTTCAACTGTTCTGTCGTTTTAGGACGACTCTATGAAAAGATTAAAAGTTGTGTCCTATATCAAAATAATATGTGCAAAATTTTATTTTTAGTCATAAGATGCCGCGACGTGGCACTCGTGTCGCACAATAAACATTGTATGATAATTGATCGTGCGGAATTGACTTATCGATTTTATGCCACATACTAACAATAAGACTCATTTTATCAAGTCAGAGAAGAGTCAATGTCTTCCGTAATGTCGTTGAACCTCGCGGCTGTCACTTATCGGAATGACAAATACAAAGTGCGTCATATATTCATAAAATTTCCCGTTATTTCGCAATTCTCGATGGAAACGCTATGTGCATCAGCTTTGTTGGCAGATATCGTCGACAACAGACTCACCGCTGCCTCGTGCGTAGTTAAATTTCAACACGTGGCGATACAGATTTGTTTTTAAGCAAGCGCGAACGCGCAGCTCTAGCTCTACGGAGTGATATTTAATTGCGTGCAGTAAAACACGATTTTGTTGGCAATACACGTACATATAAGGAGCATATTTTTATGCTTTGCCTGCAACGGTTCTCGCTCAAACAAATTAAACAGCTTCCGTAGCGTCCTGTAATCAAATGAAAACTATTTCGTTCGCGCGGATTGAATTAATGAACCGCGATTAACTTTATTATCTTTCCATATCCAACATTTTCTGTTATTCTATCTCGCCAGCGTGAATAATTGCGAGCGATATGAGAGATTACATAACAATCTCACGTACCTTTAAAATGCAAAATATGTAGCTCCCGCTTCTGTATGTAATTAATGTTAATCAGTGCGTTCGCGAAAAAATCACATTTAAATGCATTATTTATACGACATAATAAACATTAAAAAGTGAAATTTTGCGTGCGTTTTATGTGAATAGCGTATTTAAAGCCATTTCATTTTTAACTGCGTCCAAAGCTCGTTCTTCGGCGAGGAAAGCTTTAACAAATAATTACTCCGGTCGTTCTTATCGTTAAGGAAAGTGCAACTGACTCGTTTTTATTACGACAATAGACTAGTTATATTGGCCAATAATCGATTTCTGCAACGAGAGAAATAAAATAAGAAGTTCGGGTTCAACGACGGATTTGTTGCTTCGTTATATCATTTTTCCATGGAAAATATTACTGGAAGCAATCGGAATCAATCGTTAAGCCCTATTATGAAAATACGCGATGAGTACACAACGAAAATCAATTATAAACAAGAATAATTTATCTGCTCTGGTTTTTATCGAGACCAATAAGTCTCGCTAATTGAGTAGGTAAATCATCTTGCTTATTGGTTACTAGTTGCAGCAGTAACGTTTTTTACACGCGAAGCTACGAAGACTCATTTACAAAGCTATGTGCTTTGTTTGAAGTTATTGTATTCTCTCAACTCGAGGTCATCAAATAGTAATGATAGTATTCCAGCTACAATGTTGATTTGTATATGAAGATATTGAACTAGAATTAACTATATGAAAAAAATTTACGATAGGATTAGAAAGCGAATCGGAATTCCAAATTTGCGGAATTTCAAATTTCCAAAGAAAGTACAACAGTCGAACATAAAGGCCGGTATTCATAGGCCGGTATTCATAGGCCGGTATTCATAGTCGAATCTTATATTTAAGACCATCTTAAGTACAGTCTTAAGATGTCATAAGCCAATCACAGAGCCGTATTAGCGTCTTAAGACATTACTTAAGACGGTCTTAAAATAAGAACCGACTATGAATACCGGCCATAGTCCATTCTTATTTCAAGACCGTCTTAAGGGGATCCTGTAGTCGCGGCCGAACTCCGACGCGAGAGCCGACTTTACCGACCGATACATCGATACATCACATCGATACATCATTACACACTACTACATACTACATCAATATTGCACGCACACATTCGCAAAAAGCTATTCAAACATACGGTTTCTTTTCTAGGCTATCAATCTGAATTTCAACGATTGATTGTTGTTTGTACACTTATTCTGAACAGTGAAAAGTGTTCATTTTGTACATATAACATACAGAACTTTTCATATAAGTAAATGTTTCAAGAACTGACAGCTCTACCATACCTACTAAAATATTATTTTTACATTTTTTTCCAGTTTTAACACAAAATGATAGTTTCCACTGCTCATTAGTATGTACACTTTAATTCTGTAAATTGTAAATTGTAAAAGGATTTTGCGATCTATATAGCCAATTCAAAGAAAGTTCTTTGAAACAGAATGTCGGTAATTCCCGTCACTTCGGCATCCCCCATCTTAAGATGCTAATACGGCTTTGTGATTGATTTGACATTTTAAGATTGTACTTAAGACGGTCTTAAATATAAGAACGAGCTATGAATACCAGCCAAAGAATATGAATCGGTCAAAATTCTTAGATTAAAATCCGATTTACTCTCACGTGCGTATAATCCTAAAACGCGACGGAATAAATTTGCGAAGAAATTTGGAAACGGGGTGTTTACTCAAATCATACTTAAATAAAAAAAAAATTCCCTGAGAATTCCCGGATTTTCCAGGTGTTTTTATTAAAAGTTCCAAGTAAAATTAGAGGATTTTTAAATACAATTTTGAAATAAATTTATTTTATTATATGCGCTTTTTAATGTTTCTTCCTCTTATGGTCTCCCACGAGACTATACCTATCCTTTTCTACAATTGGAGCTGCGAAATCTACGTATAGATAGTATATGGAAGGCTCATTACGGTATGTATCAGTGAACTCTCTCTTCTGTATTGTCTTCTACTGTTATCTTGATTTTTTAAGTAAAAACTCGTTGAATCACACGAAGAATATACGTGAATATACGCGGATGTGTATGCCAAATTTATTGTTAATTGTCGACATTCTGTATTATCAAAAGAAATAATTTTTCAGACAGAATAGACAGAATTTAAATTTAAAATTAAAATTCCAAAAATTTCCCTGAGTGCTAATAACATTCCATGAAAATCCTTGATTTTCAAGGGTCCCCTGGAATCCTATGGCAAAATAAATCTCCTGAAAATTCCAGGTTTTCCAGTTTTTCCAAATAGTAAACATCCTGTGGAAATCTCTACTCTGCAGCATCCCCAATGCCGAAGTAATTGAGTTTTGCAATTTCAGCCACGTGTGCAAGTTTATCGCGTAGCAATTTAAGTACGTATGCCGACGAATCAAATTGCGACAATTTTCAAGATTATCCTGCGTTGTTCGCGAGGGTCGTCCCGCAATCACTGGGCTGCTCGGAAAAACAAGAATGGCATCGCTGAACACATGGCATCCTACGCCGCGACTATATAAAGTATATGTAAGTGATAATCACGATTGCTAAACGCAACGATCTTTTATACAGCGCATCGTGTGCAAGATTCTCCAGTTTTATTGTGTGCAAAATCATTCAGTTTTATGTATGAAATATAATGTGATTTACGATTCTATGAATTTTCCCGAAAAACTTCCGCGACTGCCTTGAATTAATGTATCGAGAATTCTCGATGTTATATGAATGTTGTATAGAACAATGAAGTCATTTGCGATATGACGCGTTTCCTTTTATCAGGAAAATAACGTTAGATATCGGTATTAGGCCTGTGTACTTTGTACTATGTCTTAATAGGGAGACATGATAACGTGTCTACATCCGAATACCTCATATTCGTTAATGGCTACCATATTTACACATTTACATCACCATGCAAGTTCGCTTGAGTAAGTTCGCTAGAGTTTTAAATTTTCAACGAAAATCTAACAGCTCACCTCCCGATTAAAGTCTTTATTGACTTTCCGTTTAGTACGTTCGATAAATTCCTTACACGACATACGAAATATTATTCCTATATTGCGACGTTAAATGTAAAAATATCGAAATAAGTCATCTTCGTAAAATTTTATTTTTTTCGTCACAGATAATAAAATCGGAATAGCAGATTAAGAATTATGTGCATAATTTTTATATTGAAATGTAAAACAGGGGAAATTGTAACTAAACGATAAATTTCGTTATACACATCCGAGAATGTAAAACCGATTATTAAAACGGAAAAAATAAAAAGTTGTACTCGACCACAGCCCGGAAACTAAACTTGATATTCACCTTTTCATTTCGTTGTGCATATCCAAGAATATAAAAGGAATTATTAAAACGGAAGAAATAAAAATATTTACTCGACCATATGTGGCTGCAGTCGGGAAACTAAACTTGATATTCACCTTTTCATTTCGTTGTGCACAACCAAGAATATAAAAGTAAATATTAAAACGGCAGAAATAAAAATTTTACTCAACCGCAGTCAGGAAACTAAACTTGATATTCACTTCTTCATTTCATTGTACACATCCAAGAATATAAAAGTAATTTTTAAAACAGAAGAAATAAAATTTTTTACTCGACCACATGTGGCTGTAGCCAGGAAACTAAACTCGATATTCATCTCTTCATTTCGTTGTTGGCACATCCAAGAATATACAAATAAATTATTAAAGCGGAGAAAATGAAAAATTTTGCTCAACCGCAGCTAGGAAACCAAACTTAATACTCCCTTCTTCGTTGATGACATCACGTAGATCTAGCCGAATTGCGTAATAAAAAAAGTTATTCGGCGTGTTACGAGAACCGAGGTGAACGAGATAGAGCGGGAAGATTAGATAAAACTTTCTCTCTCGTGTCGTCTATAGGACAATGGGTTGCACCAGGAAACAACTAACCGCCAGTTTTCAAGTCCACGCCGTCCTGGATGGGGATGAGCCACAGGGGGAAGATACCCGTGAGACCAACCATGGTGCTGCCGAGCAGGGAGAATATCCACGGGTTGTAGGAGAGGTATCCTACGATCTCCTGCCACGGCAGCCATTCGTCGTCGGCACCTTCGAGGACGACGCAGGACGGCGGGTACGCGTCCGTGCAGTTGCGAGTGCACGCGTACGACGCCGCGGCGGCCATGTTTGTTGTCGTGCGCTGTCAAGATCCTCGGCGTTCCTCGGGAATCTCGGGAGTGCTCGCAAGTCGGGAGGTAGGTGTCGATGACGACGCCGGTGTCAACCCCTGGCCCGGTCGGCGATCGGTCCTCGTGACGAAAACGCACGGGTGAACAACGTCGAACTGGCGATCCGGGGGACGATTCTGCCGGGAGATAACCTCCTCGCTCACTCGAAGGAAACACCTCTCCGCCGCGCCTCGAGGAAGACGATGTTATCGCCGCGACGTGATCGACGACGCGTGAAATCGAAGTCCAGATTACGGTCCGCGACGACAAGTGGAAGAGCCGTTCGTCAGAGTCGTTCCTTTCTTTCGGCGCGAGCCCTCGTCGTCTCGAAGATCGTTCTCCACGTTGGCACCACACCGCTCGTCTCTCTTGGATGCTGGATGAATGGATGGATCTTATCTCGCCTGAGACAACGACTGCCGAGCGACCGACTAGCCTACACTGAGGACTGAGCACGGACGCTTCGAATCAGGACGTCGTCGCTGCCTGCCGCCTCGTTGATTCGTTCCGGCCCGTCGTTATTTCATGCCGCCGTGTCGAGCCGCGGACAAAGGCACCACCGACGCCGTGGCGATTAAATGCGTGATCACGATCTCGGAGACGCGCGTCCGCGTCCCCCGTTACCCGCACTCGCCCGCTCTCGCACCGCTTATCGCTCCGCTTCCGTGCTCGATTAGCTCGCTTCTCTGCGCCGCGCTTACGGGAACCACTGTGCGCCGCAACGTCGCAACGACTGATCACGACTGACGCGCGTTGCGCCGTGGACGGCCCCTTTTATAGCCTGTCGGCCGCATTATAGTCATCCACCGCGCTTCGGCCGCAAGCGGAAGCGAGAGGGAAAGCGCGGTCGACGCGCGGCCGACGAGGACGAACGCGCGTAGTGACTGCTGGAGACGGCAGAAGGGAATCGAAAGGCGGAGCCAGCGAGAGTCAGAGTGACGAGGGTTAGTTTACGACGCGAGAGCGGAGAGAGTAACGGAGAGCGCGAAAGGGTCGAACGGGAGAGAAAGAGAGAACGAGCGATCACCGAGCGAGGAAAGGGAGAAGAGAACGCGCGGAAGGAGAGAGAGAGAGAAGGAGAAAGAGCGAGGATGCGCAGTGGAAGATGCGGGGATCGCACGGAGCGTTCGTTCGAGGTTGATGGAGGCGCTGCTTTTTGAAGAGAGACGCAATTCGGTCTCTTCATCCTTCGGCAGAGACCGATTCCTCTTACGTCGAACAAAATGCAGCTCGACCCTTCGTCCTCTCCTTCGATCCCGTATTCAGAAACGGACGGGGAGACGACCGAGCTGCGATTTAAGGACGATCCGAGGACGCGGCTTTTCGGTTCCGTCCGAATATGCGCGACGATCGCGCGTGTACCTCGGACTGGATCGTTGTTCTCCGAGAGAGCGTCTCTTCCCTACACAATTGGATAATTTTTCGTCACCCTACCGCAGTCGGTGCCATTATCTACCGATAGTCGCCGATAGCGACTGATCGTTGATAGCGTCATCTTCCTCCAGTTTGGACAGAAATGATAATTCTCGCGTGTCATCCACGCACGCGCACTCTTCGTACCCTGAAAAAAAATGGGGATCGAATCACGTGGGGGATCGAAACTGGATTACGCGAGTGCTCTCGCCGGATCGATCTTGCGTCGCGTACAAGTCGAGGAAATCGGAATTGTATTCCGACACGAGTGTCTCAACAATAATTCGATTCGCAACTTTGAATTTTTATTAAAAAGAGAAATAAGTAAATTGCAGCAACTGGCGCTGGGAGCCTGTATTGCTGCTGAAATTAACATTCGGATGTATTATATCTAATAAATCTAATGATTTATCTCAGAATATGAAGGACGAAACTATAAACTCACATGTGAGAACGCAACGCTATCTAACGGGTGACCATTGAAGTATTCGTCGGACTTTCCCTGCACCGAGAATTGCGTGACAGCTTTTTCACGCAACTTTATAATGGAGTATTTTTGGAAATAAAATAGGATAGTAAAATACCTGCAGTAATTGACGGCTGATTTTAAATAAATATCTACCGAAATATGATTTTATTCCTCTTTTCTTTTTTGTCCTCTTGTCTTTGCTTATACGCAGTGTTTTCCGTTATCTGGATAAAATTATCTAGATTCTCATCTAGATACGATCATTGTTTATTTTATCTCTTATCTATATAATTAAAGTATGTGGCATCTTTATCTGTATCTCAGATAAGAAAAGTAGTATTTTATCTAAAATTATCTAAGATAATGTAATCAGTGCGAAAATGCAATTTTTCTCAATACCGCGTATGAGAAAAATGTTTTAAGTTTAAGTTTAAGTTTTAAATTTAAGTTTTTTTAAGTTTATATGTTATAAATACATATACATTTTTTTTATTTTTTTTTAAAACTAGTGTTATAAATATATGGTTTATAGAGGTTTAGACTATAGTAAAGTTTTTGTTTAATAATTGATTTATACAAAGAAATAAATATATGTATATACTCTCTTATGCATTCTTATTATATAATGTATTAATATTAAATATTAATACATTATATAATATTTTCTGTAGTTGTCGCGAGTATATTATTTTTATATATCCTAAATTGTTTTAAATATTATTTTAAAAGCATCTAGATAAAACACTTAACTAATTCATCTTTTATCTAGATATACTTAAACTGGAATTATCTTTATCTTATCTGAGATACATGCGCATGTTTTATCTAATCTGTATCTAGATTATTTCAAGTTATCTAAGCGCAACACTGCTTATACGTGAGATTATACTAGAGATAAGCGCAATTTAAATCGTTGATTGGCGAAACTGGCGACTTGTACTGTAGTTCAGTCTCATATTTAACCCTTTCGCGCCTAACGGGACATATGTGTCCCATCGAAGATTTGAAAAATTATGTTGGATCTCATGCAGGTCCTGGGACAAAAACTCGATTTATGTCGTGAAACATAAAGAAATCCAAAGAAAAAAAAGTCGGCGCGAAAGGGTTAAAGCTTTTGTTATTACATCAACATTTGAAATATACAAAATTTCGATTTAAAAACACTCCGAAATATCTTAATGTTGCTTTACTTATTAGCATTCTAATTAAAAATTGATATCACGTAACGTTTGGAAAAGTACTTGAAAGCCGTCGGAAAGAAGCGATTACAAGTTATCAGCAGCTTGTATGATGGAACGATACTTTTTTTATTAATTTGACGTTTGAATATCCTCGTAAAAATTACGAAAGTAACGAATGCTTTTTGTATTAATTTCATAACACACATAAGTTCGTAACATAAAATGTGTCGTATAGTTTCAAATTTTTGAACAAATCTATTCATAAATTTTACAAATTGTAAAATTCTATTCGTCAAATTTCGACTCGTGATCAATGTTTGCTCGTTGCGATACAATTTTGTCAGGCAATAAAATTAAATCACGAGAAAACAACCCGATTCGATAGTCATACTACACGGAGAAAATTTTATATTAAAAATTACTATGTATGGCAGTAGCCGTGGACCATTGCTGGAGTTATAAAAATTTTTACTATGTTATTATATTAATAATTATTAAACTCTTTTGTGAAAACATAGTAAAAATTTTTATAATTCCAGCATGGTCCACGGCTACTGCCATACATAGTAATTTTTAATATAAAATTTTCTCCGTGTATTGTTGTAATATTTTTCCGCGTTGATACTTTTTATTTTGTCGTATTGACGTTATCCAATGTGTTATCCAACTAATCTTCGATCAATTTCTTCGATGCGAGAGTTATGATTATGAAATTATTGCAGAGTTATCGCATAATTACTTTCTTCGCGCGAGATAGTGGATCGTATCGTCGTCGTCTCGTTGCAATTTGCTAATCTTATCTATTTCGTGCCGACCGTTCGTTAGCCGCAAATAGCGAGGAATAAGACGCGTAGTTTGTTGCATACAAATTATGCATGCGAAATTCGCGCGATCAAATGCGCGAGTCAATAATTAGACGTTGCTCCTTGGACGATCACCAAGTCGCGTCAACGGATGTCGCGAGCGAATGAATACGGCATATGTCGCGCATCCGGTACAATGTTTATCGGCTTTCACAGTCGATTCAAAAACACTGAGATTTACGTAACATCTTATTGTCTAAGCGTGCGACGTTAAAACTTCCTCGGAATATATTTAACAAAGAGATAACGAGAGATATCGAGAACTCGCGCGATCAATAATTCGATGCGTAATTTCTATGTAATCGTGTTTCCTAAGCGAACGATTCTTCGCTGTGAAATCCCGCTATAACGATTTTCCTTATTTACATCAAATGTTTATAGATAGCCTATTGCGAGGATAAAGTTTGTCAGCTTGTTTAAATGCATAAAGGAACTCGATGAGGTTCTAAATTGTGATTTTAACATTATCGGATGATGTTTATTATACGATTAATGGATACCTTGGCTTTGAAATTTCACTATCGCGAGCCTCTATTTCGTACGTTACAATGAATGATATGTTTTTCTGATGGTATAGCTGTGAGACTGAAAATATTTCTTGGAATGGAATTATAAGATTAATAGATATCTTGGCTTTGAAATTTCACTATCGCGAGCCTCTATTTCATACGTTACAATGAATGATATGTTTTTCTGATGGTATAGCTGTGAGAGTGAAAATATTTCTTGGAATGGAATATACCTTGGAATGAAAATATTTACGAAACTCGTATTCATGGTTAATTGTCTTGTAAGGCCCAGTTTCACAATCTCCAGTTAACCTAACCGGCCGGTTATTCCATTGGAATTGATCAATCACATTTATTAATTTTTCTTAACGATAAATGCGATTGGTCAATTCCAATGGAATAACCGGCCGGTTAAGTTAAGATGGAGATTGTGGAACTGGACCTAAGACAAAAGATTGAAATATTTTCTATACGAATCTATAGTTCACTATCTCTTTCCCTTCTTCCTTATATGAATATCTATTTTATGAGGTGGACACTGTACATAAATAAATTATGAGGTGGACAGTGTACATAAATAAATAATTACAATGTTTTTGATATTGATTCTGATGTTGTTCCTAGAATCTTCAAGTTAGAAGATTGCTTTGGCAATCAATAAAAATGTCAACGAACATATTTTTTATAAAAGATTTTAACTATTGCAAATGTCTTTGCAGAAAATGTACTTGTGAGATCTATCAATTCGAAACTTTTCAAAAGGATCATGAATGTAATAATAAAAGTATATCTCGTTTATATTTATACCTTTGTATAGATATCTAGCTTTTGTATATTGTTATTCCTGAGAATAAAGTATAGAATTTCGCAGGTTTTGTAAGGATTGCCCGCATCGAAACCATGTCGAAGCAGAATTTATGTGGGCATCAATTTGCTATCATATACCGGTATTCATAGTTAGAATAGATTTCATTCTATTTCTAAAGAATATATCTTTCTCATCTTTTTCCATCGTAGAAGCATATAGTGAATACCTTTGAAGGCAATTTTTCTATGTAACATGTTACAATCTATCTATTCAGTTTCAGATTTTTTAAAGAAAAACAAGAAACTGGTCTGTAAATTTCGCAGTCATAAGATAATTAATTGTCAAATTTCCATGCTATTCTAGAATAAAGCGGCGGGAGACTGAGAATTTTAATAGACCGAAGGATTTTATCTGGAGATGATATCAGTCCCGAGATCATTTTGGTAGCAGGTGGTTTCCCAAACAATCAAAGTTTTCAGTGATGCGTTAATAATTCAGATACAGTAGAAGGGTGAGAGCTATCTTTGATTCGTCATTAGATCGAGACATTTATATAAAAATCTCGATCTCGGAGATCATACTTACATTACGTACTACATTAAGCGCGGCCTTAATTAATCAAGTTGGCGGCAGGATGCCAAGGGTTTCCGTTTGGATTTCGGTCAACGGAGAATTCGCTCGCGATATATGAATACCTGACCTTCGTACTGCTCCCACGATCTCGCGGGAGGAGCGCATTCATTGAGAAAATTTTCCGAAACTCGCATGAATTAAAAAATTAATTACTTAAATGCGAGATATGCGATTTTTCCATAAGAATAGTTTCCCAATTGGGCAGAAAATGTAAAAGCAAGAATCAGAAAATGCCAGAGTATGACTACTGCGTGGGAATGAAAAATAATCTCGAAAAACACAAATGAAACAATAGAATTCGTAATTTTGTCGATAAATTATATATACAATATCGCGTAGTTGGCCACAAAGGGAAAAAATAACGTGTCTCTTCTATCTCATAAAATAACAATGCACACTGTGAATCATAACGTTGAGTCACACGCAGAGTTGCAATTGTTGGCAGCTTAGGTTCTAAGAGAGGGGAGAGACATTTACTCAAGTATTCAGTATTCGCAATAAATTTTTAAATACTGTGACATGTTTATTTAACGTTTCATCAGTATAATGAGTAATAGCGGATCTATTTATCGCAAATAACTTTTCTTCTTTCAGTGAGAACAATTTTGTCTTATTCTTTGTATTACTCCTGCTTAACCTTTAAGACCAACGCACAATCAAAAAATATAAGGAATAAGGAACAGGTATTAGCGATTAGGAATAAGAGGGAGGAAAAAGGAAGAATCTTTCTTCTTCCTTCGCTCTTATTTCTAATCGCTAATATCTGTTCTTTGTTCCTTATATTTTTCGATTGTGCGTTGGCCTTTAGACTGCCGGGAAAGCCACATTTGTGGCTCTGAACAAATATCGAAATTCTGCGAAATGTGTATGTTATTTATATAGATAAATTTTTGGGAAAAAAGAACACTATTTTAATGAAAAAATGCCGGCAGCATAAAGGTTAATATCTTCGAAAATATTAAAAGAATAATGCGAATACGTATCCGAAAATATTCTGTAACGCATTGTAACCGAACGTATGTGAGAAAGCTAATTAGCTCTTGGCAAAAATTACGAGCGATATAATACACGAACGTACAAGGAGCAGGTGTGAGTGGTGCATTGTTTCATTTCCACAATGTAAAAGGTACGTCTTTTATTTCCTGGCGACCTGCACATAAAAAATGTATACCGGCCTCTCTTCTCGCTCGAATGATTCGCTTGCACGGGGTGCTTGTGCTCTCGCGGAGCGCTCCAGTGGGTCTATTTTGAGAAAGCGGCGAGAAACACGCGATTATTTTAGTTACAATTTTTCTCCTCCCGCAGAACGCAGACGGACGTCTACACGAACATCACGATGATGACTGAGTACGCTACTTTTCGTCTATCGAACGACTAAAGCCCGAGTTCTCGACTAATAAGCCAGAAATGCACGGAAAAGGTCGGAATCGGATCAAAGCTCGGAATTATTCGAATCTACCGAAGCTCCGTGACGGTGGCTGTGACACAATGGCTCTGCGACTGTGAAAACGCGATGGATAAGTTACTGTGCCTTGCGAGAGTGAAAAGAAATCGTACGAAAATCGAGAACGTGCGTTTTTCCGAGATCGTAATGTAATCCGTAAATAACATCTGTATGGAATCTTTGCGAAAAGCTGCGGTTCATTTTACGAGTTTACGTTCCGATCTCTCAAGTGTTGCGGGGAGTTTGGTAACAAGTGCGAAAAGACTGTGACATCCCTTCATGATTCGTCCCAAGTTGCTTTCCCCCTGCTGCTTGCATAATTAATAAAGCACCGATGAACTTTTTTTTACATGCGTTCGTCATTGCTAGGTGGCTTACGAAATAACAGCGTGAAAACCACTCGTTGCTTCTCATATCTGTTTTTCATTCCTCGCGACTTGCACCTCAGGGATGCTATTCTAATCAATTGTCTCGTCTCCATAATCCCGTCGTCATGGATATGCGAAGAATGTCAAATTGGAATGTCCTGAGCGTGGAGGCCGCGCTGCAGCAACTCAACGCCTTCGAGGGAGACGATCCCGAGAAGATAATAAGGCGCCCTAATACGGTAAGCGAATCTATTTTCGATCAATCATCTATCTCGGCATTCAGTTGAAAAAAAAACCGGCGAAATTATATATTGTGTCTGTTATTATTGTAATAAAATTGATAATAGAACTCCCGATAATTTCAAATACAAAAAATGAATATAAGGGCTAATGGGAGTTAGCGCGGAACACAGAGTGCAATAAATTTTGTGAAACGATTTAATACATGTCCAACACACACACAAGTTTTAACAAAGTTTATATATAAAACCTTTCATACGTTTCGGCTAATCTTTTAGCCATCTTCAGTGTGGAGAAAAGTGAAGCATAATGAATCTTCACCTAATTCAGTAACATCTTGCCGCGGTCAGTGAATGACAAGGCCCAAAAGTTACTCCATGATAATGAAGAGCGTTATCCCATACAGTTAGAAGGCTGGATGGTAACCGATTGGTAACGTGATCTTTAATTATAGATTAACCCTAGAAGGCAAATGTGGGGTTCCTTGTCACCCCAAACGAAATTCAAACTACACTGAGAGAAAACGAAATAGTTCTGGCAACTATAATTTGGCAACTCTGAAATTT
>NJRP01000189.1:303724-317365 GCA_003063835.1 Aphaenogaster floridana
GGTCTTAAATATAAGAACGGACTATATATGAATACCGGCCTACATCATGCAAATCTTTTATTATTCTTATCATGATAGTATCATTTTTATTAAAAACAACATTTTATATCCATATACCACTATATTTAAGTCCTAACATATAATTATGAATATTGGAAATAATCTAAGATCAAATTATCACGAATTATTTCCAACAATATCTCTAAATTTCAAAATCATAATTTAATCAATTTTCCGTCATGATCAAAATATGACTCTTGATAGTCATTATAACATCATTTTGACGTCATCTTGACTTCCAAATGACTTTCTGTTCTGCCTGGGCCGCGACGTTTGCGGTTTACCGTATTTCTCGACTTGCTGCTATGATAGAACAATAAAGCAAATCGATAGAGACGAATTTTCTAATCGATGCATTTTTGCATTAACGAGGCTAATCATGTAGGTCAAGCATGAATTTATTAACCTTTGGAAGCTTTTCTCTCTCCCTTCCTTTCATATTCGCGGGTCATGGAATGACAAACGTTACGAAGAAAGATCGGCACTCGTGCGATATTTCTTGCGTGATTCGGGATAAATTCTCATACATTCGGGCACAATTCTCACTTTTACTTATTCAGCATAAAATTTAATTTTCTAATTTATTAAATTTCGATAAATCTAAAACGATTAAAGTATCACGGAAAAAATTAATTGATTGATACAGCTAAGTTATAGCTTCCCAGCAAACACAGAATATAACTGCAATATAACATAGAAGTCATATGTAATATAACAGATGTTATATCTTAATTATGTTAAGGTTATGTATCTCATTTTATATCTACAATATAAAATGTTATATAATTGTTACATTTTTTTGTTATTTACTCGTTATAATAATGTAACAGCAATATAACATAAATATAACACCCGCGAGCAGTACACGGCACTGCCGCCAGATGGACGTGGCAAAGTTCTTTTTCTCGTAAGTAAAAAACTATGTGAGATCTAATAAAAGGTACGACATTATATAAGCTTTTCACCAGTGTTGAATGTTCTGATAAAAGGATTCCTTGAATGCGAGCCCTCAAAATTGTGCTTCAAAGTGAAAATAAATAAAATATATTTTAATAGTACAATTTCGTTTAGTTCATTTTAAAAATTAATTCAGAGACCTGATATTCCTAACGCAATAATTTATATTGCAGTTAAATAACATTTCAGAAGCGCGATTTTTATAACTACTACATAATATTTATATAATTATATTACAATTATATAACATTTTAGTTACACGTTATATTGATGTTATATAGTCGTAATATCAAATGAGTGGAAAATTACAACTAACATATACGTTATATGTAACGTACATGTTATATTGCGTGTTACATTCCGTTACATTATGACAATATTGCTGTTATATATTTGTGTTTGCTGGGTTGCTAATGCAAGTTTAACATTTATAACTAATGTTTATTCTAATTTTAAAAATCAGAAAAAGATAAAGAGTAAGTTAAACCAAGATTAAAGTTAATTTACATTGGTTGAAATGAACATAAACAGATTTGATAAAGCAAAAAAAATATGCTCATAACTGCTTTCAGACATATTTTCTTTGCTACATTATCAAATCTGCTTAGTTATAAATGTTAAACTAGCTACAACTTGGCTGTATGAATCAATCTATTTTTTTCCATGCATTCACAGTATATAAATGTGTATGTATTTTAATCGTTAGAGAGAGAGAGAGAGAGAGAGAGAAATTTACTGAAGATAATACGTTCGTTAGAAATAAACTTTATATACCGATTATATAACTTTATATAACTTTATATAACGTTATATAACTTTATATAACGCTTAAAAATTAAACAAATCAATGCTTGTTTGTGACACGCGATAAGCAAATGTTTAATCGTTTAACTCCAATTTTAATTTGTCATTCGGCAATCATCGCACGGCTGTCATTACCAGTCTTATTGATTGATCTTAGTCATAATACCAGTCTTATTGACAATCCTAGTCGTAATACCTGTTATTCCCCTGCCACGATGTCTGTCATTCTTGATAATTGAAATTCAAGGATCCTTCTTTAGACTAGCATCGTCCAGAAGTTTTGCAACAACGATTTCACCAGACAGTACGTACCTACTGCGGGCATTGACTTCTTCCTCAAGAACATCAGCATTGGCTGCTACAAAAATGTCAATTTGCATCTATGGGACGTCAGCGGGCTCGCTCTCCACGGCAACATGCTGGATAAATACATTTTTGGGGCACACGTAAGGCCGATTTGTTGCTATTTTTATCTTGCTAAAATAAAAATTCCATCTTGTTTAAGGAGGTTCTCGCGCTACTTTTTAGTCAATAAATATTTATTCTTAAAATTGTGATAAAATGATTAAAAAATAATAATATAAAAATATTATCAACAATATTTAATTCGCTAATGTCATTATGCATGATCAATATTAATTGTATATGTTATTAAATATTTTTAAAATAACAAAATAAAAATTATATAAGACGCTCATTTGATCTAAGTATCAATAGCATGTAATGAAATATAAATATGACATTTATTTACTATTATACCTTAAAAATGATAAATTAAATGTAATCTAAATTAAAAATGTATAAATTAACATTTTTCATCATATTTATCATATTTTTAATTATTAGAACGAGTGTACATCGCTTTATATTTTTTATGTGAGAAAGAAACAATGATAAATTTGGTCAGTTCATTTGAGATTAAATATTATACGTGTCTTGCTTATTAATATAAATTTCTCTTAAACTGTGTGGTAAATGTAGATGAAACTTTACAGAACAAACTTAAATATCATAAAATAAATTATAAAACGACACAACTGGCAAGTAATATATTTAATTTATTACAACGTTTCGACCATACGGATTGTGGTCCTTTTCAAGTGTTAAGAATTACATCAATAATTAATACTTCGATATATACATTTCAACCTGGTGCAACATCGTGCGGTAGAGCACGTGTTTCAAAGCACGTCCATACAGCGTTACATTTAGCACTCGACATGTTCGAAATGTTCGAGTGCTACATGTAACGCTGTATGGACGTGTTTTGAAACACGTGTTCTACCGCACGATGCTGCACCAGGTTGAAATGTATATATCGAAGTATTAATTATTGATGTAATTCTTAACACTTGAAAAGGACCACAATCCGTATGGTCGAAACGTTGTAATAAATTAAATATATTACTTGCCAGTTGTGTCGTTTTATAATTTATTTTATGTTAAATATTCACTGGCAATTGGAGAAAGAATAAACTTAAATATGTTTACTTTATAATTATAAACAATTTTTATAAATTTCTATCTTATATACAGATGTCTCTGAAATTAAGAGAAAATATCTATGGCATTAGGTTTTAAATATATTGTAATGTAAAATTCTATACATTTAAAATTAATATCTTCAAAACAGTACGGTAAAAGTCAATGAAATTTTTCCTAGATACTGTTGATATAATTAACTTTCGTATTAAGTAAGTAGACAAACTTGAAGAGGATATTCCTTGGCTTATTTTAAGAAGAACAGGTCCTATAAACATGTGTCCTAAATTGCTTCGTTTTTAAAATACAGGTTGTCAAAGTTGTGCAAAATAAAATGAAAATTTCGAAATTCTGGAAAACAAGAGGCAGTTTTCGTAGAGTTTTAGTTCAGAATTAAAAAAAATTATTTTACTTGGAAAAAAGAGGCCTACCATTCTTTTATTAAAAAATTTAATATGATTACCCATACACACACCCCTGATGAATCTAAAAATGTTTCATCGGTACTGGAAAATAGTTCTTAATATCACAACCCCCCCCATATGTGGAACGCATACCAAATTTGAATAAAATGTTTAAACGTTCTCCAGAATTTCGAAATTTTCATTTTATTTTACACAACTTTGACACCCTGTATTTTTAAAACGAAGCAGTTTAGGACACATGTTTATAGGACCTTTTCTTCTTAAAATAAGCCAAGGAGAATATCCCCTTCAAGTTTGTCTACTTACTTAGGAAACACCTTGTATATAGATTTGTCCGATATTTTATCAAACGCGAGAACTTTCTTAATGTCGATATGTCCGTATGTGTTATAATTATACGTTGTTACAAACATGTGTGTATTTATGAATCAGATCATTATCTTGGTGTACGACGTCACAAATAGCTCGAGTTTCGACATTTTGGAAGAGTGGCTCGGTAAAATCAAAAGCTTTATCGACGCTTACGACGAGATACCTCTAATAGCGATAGTAGGTAATAAATGTGACATGGAACATCAAAGGACAGTCAAGAGAGAAAGGTCGCATCGATTCGCCGCGGAAAATGGATTTCCTTATCACGATATGTCTGCGAGAACTGGAGAATCGGTAATTTCTCTTTTAAGACCTAAAAAATATATATATTATATATATTTTTATTTATATTTTATTTATATATTTTAATATATATATTATATATTTTTATTTATATACTTGTTTATTATATATATCAATACGGGAGCTATAAAGATTTTTACTATATTTTCAGGTATCTTTATGCATAGCAGGTTTGGCGGCGCAAGTCTTGGGTGTTCGATTGACAAGAACGGATCAAGACTTTCACAAGCCCATCATTATCGCTGAAATTGGGGACACGGTAGATATGAATTCGATACACAAAATCGTAAAAAGAATTCCTAATAAAAAACAACACCCAATTGTGTTTCATCCCCGTTTCCCCACCTCGAAATCTGCGGTGTGTGCACTGCAATGATGATTATCGGACACTCTCAAAATATCTTTTTTACGTAAGTTTAGCCAAATTATCTATTGATTCTGTTGAATTCAACAAAATTGTACGATTATAGTTGTAATAAATAATAAACACCGTATTTCATATATGACGTTAGACAATATCTCTGCACAATTGACTATACGTCACATAAATTTCATTTATTTAAGCGTGCGTGTATTCATAACGGTAAACGGAACACATAATGTCGAGAATGTATTTTTTACGACTGTCTTGCGCGTGAATGTATCGAATTTGTGTATCGCATCACATTCAAATTATATACTGGGTAGACGAAAATAAAAATTATATTTATGTAGCGCGGGGCCAATGGATAAACGTGATCACAGAATTTATCTACCTGTAGATTGAAAAACAGATTTATTAATCGCATCTCGTTAGTTGTGATAATAGTTTACACGCGCAATATATTATTTATATAACAACATTAAAAATCCTTTTACAATGGTAAGAATTATTACGAAATAATAGTAACAAGACGTGTGATGCAATGCAAAGACGTGTGTATACACTAGTATAGCTCACAGAAGAATTCAAATTTACTAGGAAGATTTGTCAAATATTATGTTACAAGCTTCGTTCATCGAAAAGTTGTCTGACGCAGCGTGATTGAAGACCCGATATAAAACAGGTTGTAACAATAATAAAAATTTCAGATAAAGAAGTCCCGTGTTCTCTTTTCTAGATAAATGGATTTATCTATTTTCAAAAATAGAAAAAAATGGTTTCTAAGATACTCCTATACTATCCCTTTATATTTTACAAACATTGTCATTAGTAGCACTTATAGTTTTTTACAGTGCCACATATGTAAAGATATTTTTTAATTGAAAACATTCTTCCCATTTTTACCGCCTCTTTCATAAAAAGTCTTCAATTCAAGCACATGTATAATAATCTTTTTATCCTTCAAAAATTTATCTAATTGGAGCACAACGTCGCAATCATCTGCTTATGGCACGATTCCCTGCTTATGCTAAAACTGCAGATGCTGCATTAATACGCATGAATTAATATACATTAATTTTTCAATATCTTTTCGATAAACATTTCATCAAAACGTGACTCCATATTGATCGTAGATAATTCATTTATAATTAGAAGACATAATACGAAGCATTTCTGTGCGTACATGTTTGGAAAAACTGACCTTATATAAAGATACGTACGTTATGTATATATAATATATAATAATAATGTTCAAAATCTAAAAAACAATTATTTCAAATCTACTACTCTTAATAAAATGACAATAAATTATTTATTCTAATGCTGCAAAAATCATATTATTTCATTTAATATATTTATCAATAGATTACTATCTATATCTTTATACACCGTCTATCTCTGTAATTCATCCAGAACATTAATAGTGCATTTAATATTTCCTTTTTTGGAGCGTTGGAAGAAAAAGAATAATTATATATAAATAGTTTTTCTAAACTTGTAAACTAAGTAAGAAATATCTATTGTTAGTTCTATTATAAATAATGCAATCACATTTCCACCGAGATAAACGAGAATCACTAATTTATACGGACGGTGCAATTATGATTTGATTACTCCCTTATTAAATTACATGTTATCACATATTCTGTACAACGATTGCTCAAGATGTAAAATTACGAGTTCAAAATTTTTACATTGCACTGATTATCCATGCCATTTTTTTCAAAGAATAATTGCTAAAAAATGTTGCATTCTTTTCTTCGTATTATTTTAATAAAATTTTTAGTCTCTTATTAAACCACAAAGAACATGAACATCTTCGCCTACTTATTCCAAGAAGTTGTCGTCTTATACTATAAATCAGATTTTGTAAGAGGTCTCTTTGGCCATGTGTTTTTCTCTAAAAGTTTCTCCTTAATTTCCCATAACTGATTGAGCTTTTCGTTTAGAGGTGCGATGTACGTGTCAAGCCACTCTTGTGTCGTGTAATTGTCATAAATATCTTCCATGGCTGTACGCATCTCTTTTTCGATATATATTACTTCCATTTTATGTCTATCTAAATCAGTAACCGCACGCTCGACATAACTAGGACTCGCGAAAGAGTATTTAATGTTGTACGGTTTTAACCATCCCTTGTAAGTATTATCCTGCTCCATCTTCGTTATTTCTTGCGTCACAGAGTAAAGACGTAAAATAGCTGCGTATACCGACACTCCGTGGAAACTGCATTTGGTCCAGCCGTACTGTGGCTCCGGTATGCTTAACGAGATGACACCATCACATTGTAAGGCTTCAGCTATACGATCGGGTAATTCTACAGGAAAACCGTTTACATCCGAGGCTTGTAGTATAGCTAAATTAATGGCGAGGGATGGTAATCCCACCGGCAGTAATTCGCAAAGGACACTGAAGTGATCGTATCTCTGCCATCCGGTCAACATGACACCTTTGAAAGTGATTTGACTCGAGTATCTCTGAATGATTTCTAACCAACGTTGATGATTCTCCATGTGATATGAAATGTCCGTATAGTATCTGTCCGGCGAAGTGGCTCCTTTGAACGCGGTCGCAACCCAGACTTCTTTCCACACCGCGGCGTAACTTTCCCACAACTGATCCGTTAGTGTCATACCGGGATCAGAAGTGTATTTCCAAATAACAGGTTCCACCATCGAATGGAGGCCCCTGTCGATGATCTCCTGCGGCGATATATCACGGAATTCATCGTCCCACATAAGTACAGTCAATTCTGGGTATCTCTCTTTAATATATTTGACTACCGCGGAGACGTGATCCAGAAACAATTGTCGTTTGCTCCACTGCCTCTTGGCCATGACATCTAAACACCTTGAGCATTCTCCTATCTGATAAACTTCGTCCGCACCTATGTGTAAATATTTAGACGTCGGATGCGCAGATACGACTTGGTTTATCATTTCGTAGATTAACGGTAGTGTCTTATTGTATGTAGGGCACAAGACTTGCGGGTAACGTGGAACTTCTCTAAAATCTTTATACTTGTCCAACTTGAGAACAAACTCCATGTGACCGAAGGTTTGTATCAACGGTATGATGATCAACTGATTGTTCCTGGCTATATTTTGAATCTGCGCAATGTCCTTCCTGGAATAAGAGTTGCCGGCGTGTATATCCTCGATGCTGTCAGCAAAGGGGAACATGTCCTCGTACTCCACGAGCACGCCGGTGGCACCCAGCTTTCGCAGCAGAGGGAACAGGTAGCTGTAATAGCTCATCTTCGGCGGGGCGCCTTTCAGATCTAGGTGGACGATCTTATGGCCCTTGAACAGCGGAGTGCCGTCTGCAAACGATTTATCGTGAGTTAACTCGTTAACCAGTCTGTTCCTACCGTTCCTCAAATCCCCCGTCATCTGCCCGTCTACTTGCTGCCTTCTGGCAGCGCCCTGAGGGCCGTCCATGAGTTCACCTGGTGGGTACACATCCTCGGCTCTCAGACGTGCGCCGATCTTGCCCGTTGACATCTCGTCGATCTCGTTGCTCAGTATGTGGTATATGACGACCAGCAGGACGAAGCTGATCGTCGCGACGACCATCAGCGACGCACGGCCTCGTAGACGTGTCATGATGTCGGAAAGGATTTCTTGCTCTCCGGAGATCGAGTCGCCGTCAAACACCTATCGCCCTGTCACGTCCATCGTTCGCGAGCCGCGCGATCTCCGCGACGAGGAGAGGGAGAGAGAGAGAGAGAGAAAGAGAGGAAGAGAGAGAGGGAGAAACGGCGACTATTGTGGAGCAACGCGAGAGACACGCTCGGCGTTGCTCGTCGAGTCGCGAACGTTCACACGCATTCCCGCCTCAGAGACTGACGTTCCTCGACGGACGATCTCTCGAGAGAAATCGTGACGAATCGCGGGGCCGAGCTTCTTAAGTTTCCACGCGGACCATCAACGTCCTCGGCTCCTTCGTAAAAGAGAGAGAACGAACGCGACGTCGGATCTGCCTCGGAGTTCGGACTGGCCGGATGCGTACAGGCTGTACAGCAGGCGAGGTGCGAGCCAGGCGCGCGGTCTGTCGGCGCCGCCGAGAGACACCCGGACGGACCGGAGAGGAGACGGAGACGGCTTCGGTTCTAATAATCTATACGCGGCTCGCCGATCCGTGGGGGATGCGTGGCGTAGCGGCCACGAGATAATTATTGATTCCTGCATCTCACGCTACGCCGAGCGACAATGCAGCCCGTTTGAATTTTCAGCGGCGAGTAGAGCGAGGAAAATTGTAGCACGTTGTCCATAATGAGAGAGAGAGGGGGGAGAGAGGGACTCTCAATAAATAAACGAAAAATTTATTTATTAAACTTTAAATTGCAGTTAAGGAGGAGCTAGACTTGGGCGGATTACGATAGAAGTAGTTACATAAGGTTCGGTAGATCCTAAATAATCTGCAGTACGCAGTACGTAGATATACAGTGGCGTGCAAAAGTCTCCGGCCAGATGGATCTTTCACGTTTTTTTCCCAAAAACAAGGACTAAAGGAATTTTGACTAATATTGGGTGCGTAAGGATATATCATTTAATAAAAAAATAGTATAAGAATAGTAAAATATATATATAGTATAAGTATAAGAATAGAAAAATAGTATAAGAAATAAACACTATTTATTACTAGAATTTATTACTAGAATATAGTCAAAATTCCTTTGGTCTTTGCTTTTGAAAGAAAAATCCATCTGGCCGGAGACTTTTGCACGCCACTGTATATCGTTTTAAAAAAAATTAAGCAAGGAAAGAATAGGCAATAAGAATCAACGCGCGATAGTTGGAGCGCAGATCTATATATATGTATAACAGTGGCGTAGCCAGGGGGGATTAGGGGGATAAATCCCCCCCCCCAAAATTCTGGAACCAAATATAAAAATATGAAAATGAAAGGTTGAAAACCGAGAGAGAAATGGTAAATGCTTTAAGGTCTAAAGAAAATGTCCTGAACGAATATAGTTATCTTATTTAATTAAAAAAGTTATGAGTTGTTCTGTGTGATTTTAATTTTTAAAAATCCCCTCCCCCCGAAATAAAATCCTGGCTATACGCCCCTGCTGTATAAGAACGAATGTCCTGACTGGCTGACTCATCAACGCCCAGCCCAAATCCCTAAACCTAGAAACCTGAAATTCGGGGAGTATATTCCTTCCATGACGTAACCACTCACTAAGGGATTTTTAGAAATTCGACCCATAAGAGGGTGAAAATGGGTAAAATGTATTTTTACGGATTCCTCAATATCTCTTAAGCCCGATCGATGAGATATCGATTTGGTTTTTGCTTACAAAGGTTACCCATACAAATGCTTAAAAACTAATTCAGGATTTTGCCCTAATCAACTCTTAAAAGAGCAAATCTAGATTCGGAGGTGAATTATAAATGATTACATGGTGTTGCTTGACATGGAATAGTTGTGCTAAATTTAAATTGTTCATTGCAATCAAAGGAAAGTTTATTGGAATCAAAATAGATTTAAAGTAATTAAATACCGTAGCGAAGCATGGGTATCAAGCCATCTATTATATTATAACAATGAAGTACATCGATTACATAGCGCAAATGTACGTTTCGGCTTTAATTCGAGCCATCCTCAACATATGCGTAAATCCTTAGTTAGTCCGGAAGTACAAAAATTGAAAAGAAAGATGTTACCATCCTACACATCGTCATCAAACTCGAGTAAGACTTTTTTTGATCGGGTAGAAACGTTAGTCAAGAGTGTCGTCCACACCAGTTGCAAGACTGGATAGAAAAGAGCTAGAAAGATCATAAAGTAACTGGAGTGTAGCTTTTTTTAATTTTTTAGAAACGTTCGACTTTTTATTATATTAAACATGTTAAAATAAATAATCAACCTAATTGAATTATTTGCGCATCGAGTACCGCGCCGCACTCTCATTGCCTGATATTTGTATTAATTTTTTTAATTTGAGAGTCCTATCTTTTAATTTTTTAAAATTGTTTCTTGTTATTTTTGTTCGATTTTTTTTAATGGACTGATCAGTTTATTAATTGCGAGAAAAGCCGATACGTTATCGCTGAACAATACTCGAGGAGTAATTTAATATCATCATTAGATAAGATACAAAAGTACAACATAAGTCGCGTGTTCTGTCGTCACACGAATAGAAGAAGGTTTCTCGAATGGCTAATTGGCTACAGATCTGTTTAATTATATTTTTTTACATTTTTAAAAATAAAATATACACTTTAAAAAAAAGAAGAGAGAAAGAAGAAACAAGAAGATAATTACAAAGAATTAATGTAATCGAGAGAAGAATTGATTTACCTATTCCTGTCGCGCGTTTGATTTATATTTTAGATAGCTCCGAGACGATCTACTTATTCGGCAGAACTGTCGGCGATCGATTCGAAATACCGGAAGTACTATCGTCTGCTATCGTAAGCCGAGCGAATATCGTCACGGTCGCACGTTACATCGCGTTGCATTTCCGTCACGCGGATATCAATTAAATATTAATTTGCCGGATGCGCGCAAGCATTCCCGGCATGGCGTTGCTCCGGCTATTTTTTTTTAATTGAAGATGTGTGCGTGCATATGTGTGTGTATGTTTTGTGTGAGTTTGTACAATGTAGATATAAAAGAATAGGTGGTAGTGTCGAGTGCACTGAGAAAAAAAATTTGTAAAAAATCTAAAATATTTAATTCGATACGTTCAACTAAAACATTAGTTAGTTTAACTGAACATTAGTTGAATTAAAAAGGTATAGTTCATTTTTTAATCAAGAATTAGTTTATTCAACTAATGTTCAGTTAAACCAACTAATGTTTTAATTGAACGAATCGGATTAAATATTTAAGTTTTTCAACAAATTTTGTTTCTCAGTGTGGATTTGCATAAATCGATAGATTTTATAATTTTGTTCTTGCTATTAATAGAATGTGAATGTATAAGAAAGGTGATTTTTAAAAATAAAATTAACTAATGCGCAGAAACTATTGTAATGCCATCGTAATTGTGAAGCGACGCGACATCTGTCGAGATGCGGGGAAATTCCGCGATCCGGCGAATCGTCGAAAAGCTGAGTCATCAAATCCGCACGATCTATAGTCACAAATTTATTATTTTCATAAATCTTTTATAAGCAATATTTATCGATCCATTAAAAGATCAAATAAAGGCAATGAATAATAAAGAAAAGATGATAATAATAAACGAGAAAATGTCGTTAATGTCATGTAACATTTGGGACGATCTATTTGCGTAAGATTTCAGGATGAAATTCTACTTATAATCTTATATGTTATTTTTTTAATATCTTTTATATGTATAATATAATATATAATTTAGAATATATTTTGTATATGTGCGTATTTTGATCTTTAAATGTTTTTCGCATCAAGCTCACTTCAGACGATTTATAATTTGTATCGGACTTCAAGATGGAACTCTCTATTTATAACGACAAACGATTAATAATTGAACAATCACTGCAAATTGCGATTGTATATATTTCTCCGGGTTTGTGCTCACGTACCAACTGGCATCAAACGGCCACATTATCCGGCGTTAAAATACGCTCAGGAAGTGCGTCGCATCGCGGTCGAAGCGTTTCGCAAAAATCAGATCTCCGGTTGAACGCGTAGCATTACAATGTAACGTCCGTACATTAACGCGAATACAATACAAAGCCGAACCGTTTAAAAGTCTATCAAAAATGTATTAGAATCAAAATGTGTTATAATAAAATTTCTAATAAAATAAAAGTCTTTCTCTCCATCGATTATTAATCACGATTCATTTCAGAGATCGTCTCTACCTTCATTAAAAATCTTCTTATGATCTTTTTAATATCTTCTTCCAAAATGTTTCCCTTCACGAGGGTTTAAAATAATTTCTCAGAAGAGAACGGGAGAAGTTTGTGAGTTAAGACGAAAATGTTTTAGAATCGCCTAGAAAGGACGATTCTAAAACATTTATAGGGAAAGATTTTCGTGCCGCCTGAGTCACGCAGGCCGAAACCTTCGACTCCATATCTTCTTTGGCGTAATCTCGAGCATGGATAACCCAGCCCGTGACCGCCGGTTTCCACGGAATGCCGGGACACCCGTTACGCGAGTGACGAGCGTGAGTCACATCTCTGCGGCCACGAAGGGAGGCAGGAGCACGATTCCAGACAATAAAGCCGTTTAACGACGGCACCGTCCGCGCGATTCGAGGCATTGCAGACACGGTCGAAAGCGCGAACTCGAGGCCGCGAAAGACACGCCGATCACTTTACGCGTACGATAATCTGCGCGTTTTTCCTTCGCGATCTCTTTGTCAAAAGCGCGTGAGAAAGATCCCTAAAGATCCTTCCTGTCAAGTTTATCCGTGGACTTTAACGCAACAAGCAAGGGCGCTTCACTTGTAATATTTTGCGTTTGCCACGAGCGCTATTTAAATTTATATATGTATAATTTATAATTTATAATATGTATAAATTGATATAAGAATAACATAATTAAAGCCAGTATATTACAGTATTAAACCTAATGGTATCGTACACTGAGAAAAAAAGCTGTTGCTTCAATTAAAGTGGTATCACGGGGTGCCAAAAACATAAGTAGTTCATTCAATTGTATTATTATTAGACCCAATGTCTGCATTTTAAACCAATAATTCAATCATTATTTTAATAATCCAAATATTGGGTCTATTAATAATACAATTGAATAAACTACTTATGTTTTTGGCACCCCGTGATACCACTTTGATTGAAGCAACAGCTTCTTTTTCTCAGTGTATGATTTTTGGAACTCTCGAATTGCATCTTAGGATATCGCGAGAATTAGTACACGGAGAAAATTTTATATTAAAAATTACTATGTATGGCAGTAGCCGTGGACCAT
>NJRP01000189.1:335268-372772 GCA_003063835.1 Aphaenogaster floridana
ATGTAATATAACATGCGTGTTATATTGCATTTACATTGCTGAGTAGGAAATTATAACATTGATGCAACGTTACTGTTAGTTGGTGTTTATTGCATTGAGAAAAAAATTGGTTGAAAAACTAAAATATTTAATCCGATACGTTTAACTAAAACATTAGTTGGTTTAACTGAACATTGATTGAATTAAAAAGGTATAGTTCATTTTTTAAATCAAGAATTAGTTAATTCAACTAAGGGTTCAGTTAAACCAACTAATGTTTTAGTTGAACGTATCGGGATAAATATTTTAGTTTTTCAACAAATTTTTTTTCTCAGTGTGGAAAGTGCTTTTACATCCGTTTTTGCTTGCGCGAAGCTTCTACACTTCGCTTCCACATATTTCGAACGCGGTTCGAGAATACGCCCCTGTTTATCGATCTCAACACCGGAGACGCCTTTTCTGCTTTGGGCACGCACTCGAACGCGATGAAAGGACCAATTGACTTCTCGAATGTCGAGGATCGCGTGTATTTCACCGAAGTATCCAGCGCGTCGGTTTTCGACCGAGCGAATTTTTGCGAGCCTCTCGATTTTCGCGCTCGACGAAACCGGGGCCGTTGGCGGAAGCCAGAGCGGCAATTATGCTCGGCATTATCGGAGCGATCGCAACACCTGGCGGACCTTTAGCTTAGGGAAAGCGGCCCGAAACCGTTCGACCCTCCGTCGACGACGTCGTCGGTTTAAGGAGGTTGGCTACTCAACTAAAAATGATAAGAATTAGTTCAAATTTATGGAGAATATTTGTCTATGGGAATCTGCCATCCATGCAAAATTTTAAGTCAATGGTCTGCATGGTTGTCGAGTAATTAATTATTGAAGTTATACTCTTATACACGGACGACATAGCAAAAATTGTATAACTTTTTTTTCGTTATTATTTTCCATCATTATAAATAAGAATAATGTAGAATCAAATGTAGAGACATGTGATGCGAATAAAAATTTGTGAAAATTGAACAAACTTGAATATAAATAAATTATCAAATAAACTAACATATTTTATTAAACCAACCATGCAGACCATTGACTTTAAATTTTGCATGGATGGCAGATTCCCATAGACGAATATCCTCTATAAATTTAAACTAATTCTTATCATTTTTATATCATTGTATATTTGTAATTTATATAGTTAATAAATAATTTATTTTCGCCCCAATAACGGCGTTGGCTCACATTAGCTTCCATATTATCCTTGATTTTATATTCGAAAGCCTTGTTATCATTAATTTTACACGGAGAAAATTTTATATTAAAAATTACTATGTTTAGCAGTAGCCGTGGACCATTGCTGGAATTATAAAAATTTTTACTATGTTACAATAACAAGACGGGCTTATAAGAGTCAAACGCAGTTATTGGTGCGTGAATAATTCTTTATGGAATTAAATAATGTCGATCTACATTAACGCTATAATTCAACGATTTACAACGTTATAAATACCGTTATTCACGCACCAATAACTGGATTTGACTCTTATAAGCCCGTCTTGATATTGTAATTTTTATTTTATATAAGAGAGTCTATACTCTCTACACACTTTGTACGTCTTTTACTATGTTATTATATTAATAATTATTAAACTCTTTTGTGAAAACATAGTAAAAATTTTTATAATTCCAGCATGGTCCACGGCTACTGCCATACATAATAATTTTTAATATAAAATTTTCTCCGTGTAGTTATCATTTTTAGTTGAGTAGCCAACCTCTTTAACGATCAGGCTGCACGAGCCCCGACACGAACGCGCATTCCGACGAATTAACTTTAAATGGCCCGCGGGAGGGCTATTTGCCTTGCTCCCGCGAAGCTCAGCACGTGCGTCTAAACCTAACTCTCGGGTAAACTCTCTTTTGGAGGAATCCTATTTTAGAAACGCACGAACCTCTGTTCCGGCAACTCGTATATTTCGCGGCGTGAATGAACGGCGTATATACGGCATATATACGACAGATCTTATCGAGAGTACTTGAATCTCTCTCCGCTAATAGCCGTGATATCATAATAAAACAGCGAGTACACACAGTTATCTAACAACAATAATTAATAATTGCGAAAATCGTTATTTAGAGTCTGACAGTTGTTGATAAATTACGCGCAGTAATATTCTGCTACCAGTTCAGTGACCTTCACGTTGTAGAATTGTAAATTGTTAATCAAATATTAACGTAATAATTGTTACTAAAACATGGATATTTTTGAAATTCTTTTCTCTTTCTTTATTATATTATTATGTTATTATATTATATTTATTATATTATTATACTATATATATTAATTATTTAATATTAATTATCGATCTAAACCCGGTATGAGATAACAGAAAATGAGAAATATTGCAAATTTATACAATCCGGATTAGGCGTACTTACAAGAATATTTTGACACAGTATCTATTTCAAAGTTCAAACTTGACTGCCGAGGGCGAGATCAATATCCCACACAGCACAAAACTTAACAGAAATGTTTCAGAAATGTTTCAAAGTTTCAGAAACATTTCTGAAACATTTCTGAAACTTTGAAACATTTTTGTGTTATGTGGGATGTTTATTTTTAGAAATGTCCAATGTTATTAACCTTTGCCGTAAGTAACCGGTGGCAATATGCATTTGGGTAGGTTCGTTTCTTAGGCCGTTGCATGTAGAAATCTGATCGCGGAACGTTATTTTTCCGTGAACATCGATTATGCAATTTAATGAATCAACGATGATGTTGCTCGTGAAGAATTTATGTACACAAGACGCATGCATTTTAGGAATTTCGTTTCTCCGTCCAAGACACTTGTCAAACATCATTTCTCAACGAAGATATATCGATGTACTTATCGAAATCAATATTACGTCTCACGTTTAATATCACATAATGAAGCCATATTCACATATAAAAGAAGTTCGATAATATCTATCGATATTCTTTCTCTTTTCAATGATTTCTTTAATAATAACGATTAGCCAAAGATTTCTTTTACTACCCGGTAAAAAATTTTTCATATAAAAATATTTATAAATATATATAGATAATTATATATAAAATATGTCCATATATTTTTTTTCTCTTGTAATAATCTGTCTGTATATATAGGAAAAATAATAACAAGAATAATTGAAAAATAATCAGAAAAATAATTTTTGCATTTTGTTACAAAAAATAAAATTGGAATTAAATTGTACAATATTATATATATAATCTATATTTTATATTCTATATATAACTTTTTTATACATTTATATATGATTATATATGCAATTTTTTCTTATTTCCTTAAACTTTACTTTTTATTTTAAAAAACAATGCGGAAATTATTCTTTTAATTATTTTTAAATTCTTATTATTTTTCTTATATATACGAATAGAGATTATACACACAAGAGAAGGAAAACATATATGAACATATTTTATATATAATTATATATATTTATATATGTTCTTATGTAAAACATTTACTGGGTGGTTAAAAAACATCCTCACTGTACCTTAGCATAAAGTACATTTTTTACTTAAATAATACATATTGTACTTGGAAAAAGATACTTAACTCTAAAATGGTCAACTTTCTCTCTGAAACTCTTCTTGTACTCCATCATTATCGCTAGCAAAGCTTATAGTAAACGGGATAATAAGCGTGCTTATTTCCACAGGCACCATGAATAAAACGGAATTCAGCATTGTCCTGAACACGGAGCCACCGAGGACGTCTCCGAACGTGATTCACTCTCACATTCCGGTGCCGAGAATATCGGCCGCGATCAAGGCCCAAGAGAGATGTCCTCCAAAGCGCAGAGGGTCCTTCGAGAAGCTCGCCCGCGGGACCGGCAACGTGGCAGCCCAAAGAGCGTCCTTCGAGAAGCTCGAAGCTTCAGTCGTACAGCTGAGGTCGCGCAACAACAATCAGTTGTCGACCTCCAGTATCGAGATGCGCAAATCCGAGGAGAAGGCGACGCCAGTGAGCAGTTGCAAGCTTAACGACATCGTCAGGCTCAACAGGAGCAACAGCTTCTTGGAGAGCAAATGGAAGAACAAATATGAGGACTCGGAAAAGAGGCGGAAACACCTGCTGCAGAAGAGCGAAGCTGGTAATTACTAATTAAAAGTGTCAGATGACATGATAGCAGATTCAGACGGATTCAACGTGGATGTATTAGATAATAACTAGTTGCCAGGATTCGAATCTTGAACTCATTGATAAAGAGACATATCTTAATTATCTTTGAAGTTTACGTTGTCGGATAATCAGATTGATATTTCAAACGATTCGACACTAATTTTGGCTGCGTTCCGATATTCACTGCCAGTACTGAAAATCTTTAGTTAATGTCACGTATACTATAGATTTTTAACATTGGCAGTGTATATCGGAACATGGCCTTTATACACAGTTACTTAAATCGTTCTTGTACACGGAGAAAATTTTATATTAAAAATTACTATGTATGTCAGTAGCCGTGGACCATTGCTGGAATTATAAAAATTTTGACTATGTTATATTAATTATTAAATTATTATAATTATTAAATTCATTAAGTGAAAAACATAGTAAAAATTTTTATAATTCCAGCAATGGTCCACGGCTACTGCCATACCTACATAGTAATTTTTAATATAAAATTTTCTCCGTGTATTTCTTAAGGTGAAGAAAGTGACTAAACGTTTATAAGTGACCTAAATGTTTATAAACGATTCGTAAACATATTTGTACTTGAATATCGGAAACACGACGGCTCTTGTTATTTTCGAGAATTCCTTTGTGACATCCGGATGTCACAATGATAAGCTAGCTACTTAAATGGATTCGGTGCTGATTTTTCTGTAAGACTTTTCTTTATTAACGAAGACTCACAAGTAATGGAAGGCGCGTTCACCACGCGATTGCAGTTCATGGACAATCGACTGAGAATGTCGTGCAGCCGATTATCGTGTCGTGATTCATTTCTGCATGTAAAATGAAGGCAATGACGGTCCATTAGTCACACTGTTTATACGCGATAGAATTATAAATCGACGGGGACAAAACATTGGCGCGAGTTACTCGCGGAATTTGTATTCTCGGTTTGTTGCATTGATTGATGGACGATCGGTGAAACTGCTCGATCGAATTCACGCGAAAAGAGCAGGCACCGAAAGGTAAACTGCTGGCCGCATCGCAGAGGCGAGATGTTTTGAAAATTTTCTTGCTCAAATACGATTCATAATTAAACGACAACCGTCTCGTAAGCGATTCGTGCATAATGCAACACGATGCGTCAGAGTTTTATGATTGACCAAGAATATATTTAAAGATAATATTTGGAATATATGGCAAAAGAAAAAAGCGACGAAAGAACAATATGCTAATCAGAACTTAAAAAAATATTAAAGTAACATAATTTTCGACGTGCATATATATGTATATATAGTACAATTTTTTGCTTTTAAATAAATTGTTTGCAGAATAAAAGGCTATTATATATCACGTTTGATGTTTCATCATCGCTGGAATTATATTTTGTTTCATAATGCGAATTCTTTTTAGAAACGAAAGATGATATCATCGATCGACATCGATCGACATCGATAGTTCCACGGATTATGTGACCTTAATCTGATTGTCGATTTAATCATGGTGTTTGATAACTGACTCATTTTACCCACGCATATCCGTGTGTCATTCTATAATTATAATAACTTGAAGGAGAAATTAAAATAGTTCACAATAGAGAATTGCGTTCCGTGTCATAATCGCCCATCTTTTGCAGCGAATAAGGACCACGCAGATTTGGAGAAAAAATTCCAACAATTGCAGAGGGAAAATGGTGTGCTGCAGTCGCAAGTTCAAGAGAAGGAGCAGAAACTGCTAAAATTGCGAACAGGTGCGTATCTAATTTAATTTAAAGCTTCACCTCATGACGTGTAGAATCTTCTTTAAAGTTATCAAATTCTTATTCCTTTCCTGCAGTTTCCGAAGCGGTGTGTAAGGAATACGAACAATTAAAACATCAGTATGACGTGGAAACGAATGCAATGCACAAAGCTATGCAACAAGCCTCTCAGGTAACGATCTATCTGTTATAATTTAATCTGCGTTATCTGTAACAATCCGTATGCGTGTGTACATAAAAAGTATATTGTACCGATTGAGATTAGATAAATATATAGTTGTTTTAAAACGGTACACAATTTTGTGTTTTACTAGTGGTACCGACAAAACCGCGAGCTGAAGCGAAGGTCCCAAATCATGGCGCAGAAGTTTCTACACAACAATCCGAATGAGTCGCTGCATGACGTGTCCGATGAAGTGGATTCAAACTTCGAGGATTTGGATCAGCTAAGGCAAACGGTGAAAGGTCAGTGCGACTGATCTTGTTCGTTTCTTACGTACCTATCACTTCGAGAATCACATTAAAATATGGTTGCGCTCTACCAATCAGAGTTAGCTCTAACAATCTAATCTAACTTATCTAATAAATATATAATCTAACAAATAAAGCTATTAGTAGTAGAATAACGAATAAAGTTAGTAGAATAGGGTAATCAGTCCTAAATGGGAACATCCGTTTTCAGAGCTGAGCGGCGAAATAGCGCGATTACAAACAGAACTTCATTCCGCGCGGCTTCAGGAATTCGAGGCGCAGGAGCAGGTGACGCAGCTGACCACGCAGCTGGAAGATGAAAGGACCCTCCGACAAAAAGGTAAAATAAAATCTCCCATAATTTCACGGTAAATAAAACACAGTAAAAACCGACCGATCCATCTCTGTCGTAGGCGAGGACAAAATTAACGAGATGAAAGTGCACAAGGAAAACATGGAAAGAGTCACGAAAATGGTGGCCGAGGAGGTACAGACCCTGAAAACGCAATGCGATCGCGAGAGAGAAAGCGCAAAAATTCTGAAGATGGAAGCCGAAAGGGTGCGTCATTACGGTCTACAATTTATTCAATATAATTTTAAATACACAATTTAATTATTTCACTTGAAAATTATTCTTATTATTTAGATTATCGTCTTAAAGTAAAACTCTAATTTGTATTTTTTAAACAATGTGCGCGATAAAAAAGGAATATATGGGAATTAAAGTTCATTAAAGATTGCAATCACTCATATATCGCGCTGATTATCCAACTGTTTGTTTAGGTCCAGAAAGAACGAAATGTCTTAGCGCACCAAAGTGCTCTTCTTATGGCCGAGGTCGGAGACGATCCGAATGGGAGATTATTAACCGTTTTGCAAGAGGTGGAAACCCTGAAGAGGCTACTGGAGGAGGAACAGCAAAATCATGCTTCTCAAGTGCAGATGTTGCAAGAGAAATTAGAAGAGAAAGAATCAAATGTAGAATTTGAGATTGTCGAGGAGAAGCTAAAGCTCGCGGAGTCTGAGTTAGAGGTAGTTGTTCAGAGAGCCGAAAGGGCCGAGAAATCGGTGGAAGAGCTGGAGAACGTTGTGCATTGCTTAAAACAGAAAATCAGCGAGTTAGAGGAGAAAGTTTCGAGACCGCCACCGCCACCGTTACCGCCACCTCCTCCACCACCACCAATGTCGACGACTGGTCAGTCATCGATAAAACTGCTGACCAAAGAAAGATTGACCTCGGCTGTAAGCGATATGGAGAACATACTTGGCATTACGCCGAAAAAAACGCCTGCTGTCGCGCAACAACCTGGTAATTATATCTATTATTTTATCGGTCACGAATTAATTATTTTAAACAGATCTAAATTATGCATTGTAATATCATATGTATCTATATTTTTAGCTATCGATGATATTATTAATCAAATTAAAGGCGGGCGTTTCACGCTGAAGCAAACAGATGTAAGTTGAACTGTATAAATATTTAGAATACGTCATAAAGATGTTTGAAATACCATTAATTTCTCAAACATTCTTTAAATCTTTACATCTTTTGGACATTTGTGTTTTTGAATAAAATTTAGTATTTCTTTTGATCGATTCTAGTATGCATATTTGAGCGAGATGTTGATTTCAGAAACAAAGAGAAGAAGAACGGAAAAGACGACAAGAGGCGGAGAGTAAGCCGCCAGCAGTTTCTGAAATGTTAAATATTCTTGGCACAATGAGACGAAGAGCCAAGCCAATAAGGCAATCGTTCAAGTTTACAGACACGGCGTCATAGTAATGAGAATTGTTTGAACGGATACAATTTTGACGAGTCTCAAACAATCGATTAAATTATACATTCTCACTATTATTTTACGGTATATATCTTTGTTATTTCACGTGTACATTTTGTCTTATAGATCTGCCTTGCTCAACCTAAATTTATGCAAAATCTATTTATTCGATTGTAAAAGTGATTTTTATACTATTATATATATAAAATCTTAAGCCAGACGAGGTCTAATACAAGAGTGATGGCCATTTTGCAAATATTTTGTAATTTACATGTTAAGAGAGATAAAGACAGAAAAATGAAAAAGAGGAAGGACGAAATTTTTAGCAATAGTTTATAGTATAAGCGTTCTGTAAAAGATGTATTATAAAAAGCTTAATGTAACATACCTTTACAATTATACGTTGTTATACGCAGATATACAAAAACTATCTTTGAGAAGCACATCTTCTGTTCATAAATAGGAAGTTTCGCAAGGGACTTAGCCATATTATTCATTTACGAAAATATTAACACTGTTTATGAAACTAATTAGGAAAATTGATTCTGTATTTTGTCAAATATAGATTGTAATTTGGAAGCTTCAAAAAGCAGGACTCGTCTGTAAGGTATCATCTCATCGTCCGTTTCGGCCCAGGTTCCAGACAAGCCACTATCTGCTTCTTCCTCAACGGAAAATTCGAAACTAATAGTAGCCTCTTCTGCAAAAATTTCTTCTTCTGGATTGCTCCACAATACCGATGGCTCACTGCCGGTGTTTTTATTCTTGTTTTTCGCCTTTTTCCCAGCCCTTTTATCCTCTGACTTATATAATTTGCATATAAGTACATAATAAGAAAAATTAAATGGCATGTTTCTGCTATTGGCACGTTTCAGTTCGGAAATTAAGTTTTCAAGAAGCGGCACTGAAATCTTGGCGGGAATATTAATAAATCTCTCATTAATGAGCAAACCTAATTGCGCCGCGTCATTTTCCAATGCGTTTTTTATCATAGTATTAGCTGCGTCAGTTGCATGTTCATCCGCTAATTGTTTTAATAAATCTCTGAGCTGTTGTATACATAAAACGTTCTGAAAAAATTAATTAATTTTCTCGTTAAATAGAATTGATAGACAGAGATTGATAATAAGTTCTTCGATTTGATAATAATTATATTATATATCATTATCGATTTTACTTACCTGCTTATCGGATACATTAACGACAGTTGTAATACCAAATACATCGTTAATATCATTGTCGTCCTCGTCGGATTCATCTATTTCTTCAGATTGTTTAACGACAGATCCCACGTAATTCTGTGATATTATTAAATCTGTAAGTCCACCTAAGTCAATATGTGCCTTGAGAAAGAGTTGCTGCAGTAACGTCTTGATCCCGTGATAGTCTGGGTCTTGCGGATTACGACCTTCAAAATCCACTTGAAACTCCATTGCCTAAAATTCATATTTATCACAGCACTGCACTATAATCGTTTCGTTTTTTACAAAGTATTCAGATATAATAATAATTAAAATTTGTATTTGAATTCCAAAAAAATAGAACTCAAGACTAACAAAAAATTTACAATAAAAGTAAATACAAATTTAAACTTGTTTTAAATAATTAATTTTAATAATCAATTTTAAATAATGATTACAATTTGTAACAAATTTTAGTATTTGTTACAATTACGACAAATACAATATTTCATAATATTACACAGTACAGACAAACTGTATAACAAGATTTGCTTATACAAAAGAATTAAGATTTTTTATTTTACGATCATTTCTCTCACTCTAAGAATTTTAATGTTATTTCAAGTATGACACATTTTGTATCAAGTATGATACTTTTCTTGTATGATATATTTTTCAATAAGTCTGTCTTCGTATCTTGTTGTTTCATTTATTATCCAATTTTTTTAGTTACAAAAATAAATGATAAAAAATTAATTCATTAATCCAAAATCATAAAGAGCTATTACGTCAATATATGGAAAACAACGTAATAAAGTCATGAAACAATCAATAGTATGAACAAAGTTGACGATAGGTGACCGTTAACTGGCAATAAATGTTTATGGAGATCAGTTTGACGGTGCGCTAATATGATGGTGACGTGATTGTAACGTGACAACGATGTTTAATAGGGTATAGTTTAAATCAGACGAAAATGTTGAAAGATTGCCCCGCCCGGAAAACCACAACTTCCCGCTTTGGTGAGAACATATCTACAAAATGCGTTATTCATTTTATCAGTTAATATTCTTGCGCGTTGTACAAACTGGAAAGAAATCACATGCCATACATCAATTCCATACTGATTCGTATATAACTACAGGATTATGATCAGTATTTTTTTAATCAACTTTTCTACGTTGTAAAGACAAAAATACAATTTGCTATTCGTACATAAAATTGTGTGACTAAATTCACAATCTTAATATATATATGTATATATATTATTTACTTAAAAAATACAAAAGATAATTTTTCAAATTACATGCTGTTGTATCTCTTGCACAACATATGTGCTTCAAAAAATCGTTAAATGCAAGAATCAAATGTGTAAATTCCTCGATTTTTGTGATGTAAAATATTATTAATTAATTAATATTCTCAGAAATAAAGATTACTTCATTAACTTCTTCAATAATTTCTAGCAAACTTTCTGGAATGCAATATACTTGTAAATAATAACTTTAAACTGATAGAATTCAGTTCAATTCTGGATTCTGGGGAAACTAATAGAATAAAAAATATACCTTGCATATTGTATTTCCGTTATCATTAATGAGTAGGCTATTATCGTACATATACCGTATTAAAATCTTATTAAACTTACTAGAAGTATACTTGTTTTAATTTCTACTCATAAATATCAGACAGATTCAGGAAGTTATTAGTCAAATCATTTTTTAATAATAATATTTGACAATACCAATCCAACAAAGATCTGATAATAAAAATAATTTGTAAGAAGACATGTATTATAGATACATATTACTGAAAATAAATAGAAATAATTTAAAGCAAGTAGCTTTTTCGTCTCTGTTAAAACATATTTCTCTCGATTCTCCTGAGACTCAGGCTGGGTCTACAATGTGCTCTTTACTTTTTGTTTCTTTAGAAATTAATCCAATCCTGTTCGATTATTCTTCCTAAAATCAACTGCGAACAAAAAGCAAAGAGCACATTGTAGACCCAGCCTCAGGATCGCGGTGAATAGTAAAGATGTGTGATGTGATGATCATTACATGGAGCTGACGATGTTTCATCCCCTGTCGAATAGCAACCATTTGTGCTAGAATAACAATCGAACAGAGCTTTCGTCTGCACGAGATTACTTCCACAATGATTTTCGCGTATACGTCACGATGTATCATGTCGATTTCGCGTTCGGACGAATCTGAACGAACTAAATAACCGAGCGACCAAATAGATGAATAAATCTACAGCAGGAGAGCGCGACCGCGTGCTCGTCGAGTGAGGTTAACCACCCGGTTGTCGTGACATATCTCATCGATAGGAATCAGCTATCTCTCACCTGCTCGTTCGCGATCTCGTACTCTTCATCCTCGCTGCTGGACGAAACGCGGTTCTCGTCATCGTCGCGCAACTGCCGAATATCACGTTTCTTCACTGGTGCAGCCATCGCGACGTGCTAATCAGTACAAATCACTAATCAGTATGGAATATGACCACTATCAGGGCTGCGTTCAGAAATCCTACTCGATGGGTAGAGTAGCGTTTATTAACCAATCATGATAAAGAAATTTTTGTTCTTTTTGTTCTGATTGGTCAATAAAGGCTACTCTACCCGTCGAGTAAGATTTCTGAACGCAGCCCTGCTGTCTATTGGTCTATAACCGACCAATCAGAAGGAGAAACAAGTTTGCGTTTCTCTACTAATATAGGGCCGGTATTCATAGTCCGTTCTTATATTTAAGACCGTCTTAAGCACAATCTTAAGGTGCTCACAGACAGGACGCGTCAAGCGTCAAGCAGCGAGCAGGAACCAATCAGCGAGGCGATATTTTCTACGCCACTGTGAATATCGCCTCGCTGATTGGTTTGCTGCTCGCTGCTTGGCGCTTGGCGCGTCCTGTCTGTGGGCATCTTAAGACGGTCTTGAAATAAGAACGGACTATGAATACCGCCCTAGGACTCTACATGGCACATAGTTCGTGGCGTTCGTGCCAGTTTGTGCCTGCAGCGCGTGGTGGCGTGTACGTAGTACGTACGGTCGTCTGACAGTTCATTCCGGAGCGGTGGGGGTCGGTGGTTGTTCTACCGTGCGCTCTACCCCCCCGGCGATCGTGCTCGTCGCCCGAGAACGATCCAAGGCAGTAGCGAGTGGCAGGTACCGACCGACCCGGCATGGGCGATTCCTTGGACGGCTCCGGGGAACCGTCCCCGGAGTCGCAGAACGTCGCGATCGTCGAGTTCCCGACGTTCGCCAGCTATCTGCGCAAGGCCGTCACCGTGCTCCTGCCGGACGAGGATGTGGTGCCGCCCGCGTTCAACCTCGCGCTCGAGGAACGCTACAACCAGGATTGCATCCGCAAGTTCCTCGGTGACTCGCAGGTCAGCTCGCTCTACGTGCAGAGAAGCTCGAGCAAAGGTGAGTGCGATCGATCAATCATTATCATCATCATCATCATCATCCTTCTTCTCGTCACCGTCGTTCTCTGCGAGCTGAGAAAAATCGGCACCGTCAGCGGCCGGCGATGCGCGGCCCTCCATTATCGGATGCGTTAACTTAATGACTGTGCGTGCAACGGTACATTCGCACGTACGTGCACGGGAAGAAGTCGCGTCCCGCAAAATCAATCGCGGTGCGTTCACGCCCCGCTCACCCGCCGAATATGACTCATTCAAGCCGATGAGATCGATACGCACATGATCGTATCGGCATACATCGATTGACGTGGGCGACGCACGGATTCGACTCGTCGCTCATGATCCTCGTCTCCGATTTTTGCTGACCTTCTCACGCTGCGCGCGCTCGTATTACGCGTTGGCGAACGCACCAGCGGTAACGCGTAGTTTGATGACATCCGTGGATTCGGCCGCGTTTGCGCTTTATCGCGCAGGCATCGTCTTTACGTGTAAATCCATCAGATTTACAATCCTGTTGATAAATATCCTTCTATTTATATATATATATATATATATATATATATATATATGTATGTATATGCCAATAATTAAACAATGAAATTTTATATATTATGTATAAAATATACAATTATGTGCAAAATAATAGCACCGGCTTAAAAAAGGAACCTCAAATTTTTATGTTTCCTCCACCATGCTTAATTATTTTGGCTGTGTATCTAGAATTAAATTCTGACTTTTGTGATCATATAAAAAAAAGATATATATATTTCAAATATTTGAAATATTTTTGTGCGGTTAGGCCGTGGCCTATACCCCAAATTCGACCTAAATGATCGCTGTAAACACTTGGTAGGTGACCTCAGGTCACCTTTTAGGTCGAATTTGGGGTATAGGCCGCGGGCCTAAACGCACGGTGTATTCGTAGCCATTATTTTGAACGTAACTATAAATAATATTATTTATTATATTTTTTATGTATATACTATATATAATTATTTAATATTTTACATAAGCATTTACTTCAGCAGTTAATTCAAATAATTTAAAATTTTATTTTGCATTACGAACAAGGTATTAATAAAAGTTTTCAATATATAATTTTTCTGTTATATTTTTTCGTCTTTCTTTCCTGAAATTAATCGTGATTTCATTATCGTGATTTTATTATGATTTTATTATCGTGATTTCATTATGAGAAACTAAATGCTGAATGTGAAACCCTTTATATTTATCGTTCTCTCTTTGCAGAAGAAGATAGTGGCGAAGGAGATGAAGACAAGGAGAATGCCACCTATTATATATCAAATGAGATTCACTTTTCAAATCCAAAAATGGCCTCCCTAGTTCTAACGAAGCGTGGAATTGTCGTCGAGGCTGATAAATCGATTCATTCTCAAGTGCGCTTAATCACGTTCTCCGATGGACCGCCGTACGAAACTTTGCATGCGATAAGCAAAACCATGGCACCTTATTTCAAGAGTTACGTTAAAGAAACAGGTCGCGCCCACAGAGATGGGGATAAAATGGTACCGTTGGTGGAGAAGAAGATTGCGGAACTTGAGATGGGGCTGCTGCATTTACAGCAGAATATCGATATTCCTGAGATTTCGTTGCCCGTTCATCCGATCGTTGCGCAAGTTATTAAACAATGCGAAGAGGAGGGTCGCAAGCCGAAAGTTGCTGATTTCGGCGACAAGGTCGAGGACTCGACATTTCTGAATCAATTGCAGAACGGTGTCAACAGGTGGATAAAGGAGATTCAGAAAGTGACGAAGCTGAACCGCGATCCGGAATCAGGTACGGCTCTTCAGGAGATATCGTTCTGGTTAAATCTCGAGAGAGCGTTGCATCGCATTCAGGAGAAGCGAGAGAGCATCGAAATCTCCTTGACGCTCGATATACTCAAACACGGCAAGCGATTCCATGCCACCGTCAGCTTCGATACCGACACCGGCTTGAAGCAAGCGCTAGCCACCGTGAACGATTACAATCCGTTAATGAAAGACTTCCCGATCAATGACTTGCTGTCGGCTACCGAACTGGAACGAATACGCAGCAGCGTGCAGCAGATATTCATGCACTTGCGGAAGATCAGGAGTACGAAGTACCCGATTCAAAGAGTATTGAGATTGGTAGAGGCTATCTCGAGGGATTTGGGGCAACAGTTGCTCAAGGTGCTGGGTACACGACGCCTGATGCACATTCCGTTTGATGATTTCGAGAAAGTCATGGCCCAATGCTTCGAGGTGTTCTCCACTTGGGACGATGAGTACGACAAGCTCACAGGGCTGTTGAGGGACGTCGTGAAGAAGAAGCGCGACGAGCACATGAAGATGGTATGGAGGGTACTGCCGGCGCACAAGAAGTTGCAGTCGAGGATGGAGCACATGCGCCGCTTCCGACGACAGCACGAACAGCTGAGAACAGTAATAGTCCGCGTGCTCAGACCCACTGTACGCCAGAGCAGCAATAATTCCACGATGGAGAATGCCGATAACGACAACGTTAAAGTAGAATTCGCGCTGGACGCCGCTGACGCCAACGCTATCAGTGAAGTTAACTTGGCGTATGAAAATGTAAAGGAAGTGGATTGTCTGGACATCACCAAGGAAGGGCAGGAATCCTGGGATGCCGCTGTGCATAGATACGAGGAGCGCATTGAGCGCGTGGAGGCGCGGATCACAGCGCACCTCCGAGATCAACTGGGCACGGCCAAAAACGCGAATGAGATGTTCAGAATATTTTCACGATTTAACGCGCTCTTTGTACGGCCGCATATTCGAGGCGCTATCCGAGAATATCAAACGCAACTTATACAGAGAGTCAAAGATGACATCGAGGCGTTGCACGAAAAGTTCAAGGTATTAAATAAATATTAAGATAGCTCTAATTCTCTGGTAAACGTATTTGCTTCTTGAATAAATGAATGCAGTTTAGTGATTCCGAAAAATTTTTTGTAGGTTCAATACGCGCAAAGTAAATGCTGCAGAATGAGTATGGTGAGAGACTTACCACCTGTAGCTGGATCGATAATATGGGTCAAACAAATCGATTACCAATTGACGATGTATTTGAAACGCGTCGAGGATGTTCTAGGTAATCTTCCAACCTTTGAACTATAGAAAATATTTGTTTTCTTAATTTAATGTTTGTATGTATGTATGTATGTTTAGGCAAGGGATGGGAAAGTCATATTGAGGGTCAAAAATTAAAAGCTGATGGAGATAGCTTCCGTATGAAACTATCAACGCAAGAGATTTTCGATGATTGGGCACGCAAGGTGCAGGCACGAAATCTCGGTGTGACTGGACGTATCTTCACGATCGAGAGCGTGCGTTCAAGAACAGGACGCGGAAATGTGCTAAAACTGAAAGTGAATTTCCTTCCCGAGATTATTACGCTATCTAAAGAAGTAAGAAATTTGAGAAACCTCGGATTTCGCGTGCCTCTACCTATTGTGAATAAAGCTCACCAGGCTAATCAGTTGTATCCCTTCGCCATCAGTCTCATTGAGAGCATCAGAACTTATGAAAGAACATTGGAGAAGGTAAGATGATTGGTGATAATTTCTCAGTCATCATTATCCAGAAATTAAACAATTTCTAGCAAATGATCGATTTCTTTTTTTTGGTGTTTCTGCATTTTATGAATTATCAGTATGATAACGATATAGGCAACTTAAAGCTTTAACGGTCCGAACAAAACGATAGATTACGCTAGGGTAATAGTGCCAGGTGTTGAAGGGTAAATGTTAGAATAATTGATATCTCTAATTTCTTGGATCTCCAATATTTTTAGCTTACCAATCGGAGTCCCCATTGTCCCGCATTAAAGGTAGTCATACTTGACGCTTCCAGGAATTATGCATCTTGCCTATATATGCAAATGCATTATTGTCTGCCTGCTTAGCTATCGTAGATAAATCTGTAATGCAAGATAACACATCATTTATTTTTACTGATTTATATATTTAACGAATGTTACGTCAATTATTTTCGAATACATGTAGGCTTGTACGGATGTGCGGGAGGTCTGATCAAAAGCTACAAGCATTTAAATTATTTATACATTTCATAAATATTCTAAAAGATACTAAGAGAAAATGTAAACAAATATGTAAACATTCTAAATTAAATTAATTCATATAAAGGTGGATACTTAAAAAATGTAATTATAAATGTACTTATAAATTTTAACAAACGAGGCTGTCCGCATGTCCGGAAAGTTGCTTGGAGACGATATAATATATATAATTTTCGTCTGTTTGATATGAACATATACCAACCATCATAAACATACTATCATATATGACTGTACATTATCTATATTAAATTATTAAGTATGCTCTTGAGTTCGGTATTGAATGATAACTTGTAATTTATGTCGTAAAATTGTACTGAATTTATTACGCATATTGCAAATTTAAAGAAATAATTTAACAAATCTCTTGTTAGATTGAGGACAAAGCCAGTATTATACCCTTGGTCGCTGGTATGCGTAAAGATGTCTTATCATTGATCTCCGAGGTAAGTTAACGTTTTATATAAAGTATATAAAATTTTCAATATATTTGCTATTCTATATTTACTATTTTATATTCTATATTTATCTTCTATATTTATCTATAGCTATTCTATAATATTATAACTGTATTGATTGTCTCTATATAGGGTATCGCACTAGTTTGGGAAAGCTACAAACTCGATCAATACGTGCAGCGTTTGTCGGACGCCGTCGTGTCGTTCCAAGAAAGGGTAGAAGATCTTTTGGTTGTTGAAGAACAACTTGATGTTGATGTTCGTTCTCTTGAAACATGTCCTTACTCCGCGAACACGTTCGCCGACATATTGTCCAAAATACAGAAATCAGTAGACGAATTATCTCTGAAGAATTATTCCAACTTACATATCTGGGTAGCAAGACTCGATGAAGAAGTGGAAAAAAATTTGGCTGCCAGATTGGAAGCTGGAATAAAAGCGTGGACTGATGCACTAACTGGTCACAAAAAGGAAGTGGACCTGAGTATGGACACAGACGCTCCCACACAACCGACGCATAAGCCTGGCGGAGATCCTAAAATTCAAAATCAGATCCACGAAGTCCGAATCACCAATCAGACAATGTATTTATATCCTAGCATCGAAGACGCTAGGTTCCAGATAATGCAACAGTTATTTGCATGGCAAGCAATTGTTACATCGCAGGTTCGTCTTCAAAGCTCGAGATATCAAGTTGGACTGGATAAACCTGAATCAGGCACATACAGAAATTTACTTACGAAATTGCCCACTGGAAAGCAACCGCTGGAGGCAGCATACGAAGCGGTCGAATTTAAGATGAAAGATGTTGCAGATTACGTCGATCAATGGCTACGCTATCAAGCTCTCTGGGATCTGCAACCGGGCAATCTTTATGGTAAATTGGGCGAAAATATTAACTTATGGATGAAGTGCCTCAATGACATAAAGAAGACAAGAACCACGTTTGATACTTCTGACACAAGACGTGAATTCGGACCTGTAATCATAGACTTTGCGAAGGTGCAGAGTAAAGTATCCCTAAAATACGATTCATGGCATAAAGAAACTTTGGGTAAATTTGGAACGCTTCTGGGTAACGAGATGGCGAGCTTTCATTCCCAGGTATCGAAATCTAGGAGCGATCTAGAACAACAATCTATCGAAGCAGCTAGCACATCCGATGCAGTTGGTTTTATAACATATGTGCAATCCTTGAAGCGCAAGATGAAAGCGTGGGAGAAACAAGTAGATATATATCGCGAAGGTCAGAGAATACTTGAACGTCAAAGATTCCAATTTCCATCTTCTTGGCTGCACGTGGATAATATAGAGGGAGAATGGGGTGCATTCAACGAAATTATCAAACGCAAGGATACTAGCATTCAAACTCAAGTTGCGTCCTTGCAAATGAAAATCGTCGCTGAAGATAAAGCGGTTGAAACAAGAACCACCGACTTCCTTAGTGACTGGGAAAGAGGCAAACCGGTGGAAGGTCATTTGCGACCAGACGATGCTTTGCAACAGCTGCAGTTATTCGAGAGTAAATTTGCTAGGCTCAAAGAAGAGAGGGATAATGTAGCCAAGGCCAAAGAGGCGTTAGAATTGCAAGAACCAGGCGGAATATCAACCAGTGAGGATAGAATGCAGGTAGTATTTGAGGAACTGCAGGACTTGAGGGGAGTTTGGTCGGAATTGTCGAGAATATGGGCGCAGATTGACGAAACGCGTGAGAAACCTTGGCTTTCCGTACAACCGCGAAAGTTACGCCAACAATTAGATACGATGATGGCGCAATTGAAGGAACTTCCAGCGAGATTGAGGCAATACTCATCGTATGAATACGTAAAGAAAATGTTACAGAGTTACACGAAAGTGAACATGCTGATTGTAGAATTGAAATCCGACGCGCTCAAAGAAAGGCATTGGAAACAGTTGACAAAGCAGCTTAGAGTGAATTGGGTATTGAGCGAACTTACCCTCGGCCAAGTTTGGGATGTAAATCTTCAGAAAAATGAGAGTATAGTTAAAGATATTATCCTCGTGGCTCAAGGCGAAATGGCACTTGAGGAGTTCTTGAAGCAAGTACGCGAGTCATGGCAAACATACGAACTAGACTTGATAAATTATCAAAATAAATGTAGACTGATACGTGGTTGGGACGATTTGTTCAATAAGGTAAAGGAACACATCAATTCAGTGGCAGCCATGAAGCTATCGCCATATTACAAAGTATTTGAGGAAGAAGCTTTAACATGGGAAGAAAAGTTAAATAGGATTAATGCCTTGTTCGATGTATGGATAGATGTACAGCGTCGATGGGTCTATCTTGAAGGCATCTTCTCCGGTAGCGCAGATATCAAGACGTTGTTACCAGTGGAAACATCCCGTTTCCAAAGTATTAGTTCCGAGTTCCTGGGACTGATGAAGAAAGTATCCAAATCCCCTATGGTCACAGACGTTTTGAACATTCCTGGTGTTCAAAGGGCGCTTGAACGTCTTGCCGATCTTCTTGGTAAGATACAGAAAGCATTGGGAGAGTACTTAGAAAGAGAACGAACGTCTTTCCCACGATTTTACTTTGTCGGTGACGAAGATTTGCTAGAGATTATTGGTAACAGCAAAAATGTTGCAAGATTGCAGAAGCACTTCAAGAAGATGTTTGCCGGCGTAGCCGCTATTCTGTTGAATGAAGATAACACGATAATCACCGGTGTCGCTTCACGCGAGGGAGAAGAAGTTCTCTTCCAGAATCCAGTATCTACAGTTGACCATCCCAAAATCAACGAATGGTTGACGCTTGTGGAGAAAGAAATGCGCGTGACGCTTGCCTCGAGCCTCGCGAAAGCGGTGCAGGATATTAAACAATTCAAGGACGGAAATATAAATCCACAAGAATTTATGTCATGGTGCGACAATTATCAAGCCCAAATAGTAGTTCTAGCTGCACAGATTTTATGGTCGGAAGATGTAGAAGCGGCTCTTCATGAAGCGCAAGCAGATCCGAGCAAAAATTCACTGGAAAGAGTTCTGGTACAAGTGGAAGGCACTTTGAATGTCTTGGCTGACTCTGTTCTTCAAGAGCAGCCGCCTTTAAGGAGAAAGAAGTTGGAACATTTGATCAACGAATTTGTACATAAGCGCACCGTTACCAGACGATTGATTGCTAACAGGGTTTCAAATCCAAAGGCCTTCGAATGGCTGTGCGAAATGAGATTTTATTTTGATCCTAGGCAAACAGAAGAGCTTCAGCAGCTCACGATACATATGGCGAACGCTAAGTTTTTCTATGGATTTGAATACTTGGGAGTACAAGATAGGCTAGTGCAGACGCCGTTGACCGATAGATGCTATTTAACAATGACACAAGCATTAGAAGCTCGACTTGGTGGTTCGCCATTCGGACCAGCTGGTACAGGAAAGACTGAATCTGTGAAAGCATTAGGCCATCAGCTCGGAAGATTCGTATTGGTATTTAATTGCGACGAGACATTCGATTTCCAGGTAAATAAAAAGATAAATTAATATTATTAACGATAAAAAGATACGTTTTACATTATTGTTATTTTTTGTATTATTTTTCATAGGCTATGGGTCGTATATTTGTTGGCCTCTGTCAAGTGGGTGCGTGGGGTTGCTTTGACGAATTTAATCGTTTGGAAGAGCGGATGTTGTCTGCTGTTTCCCAACAAGTGCAGACGATTCAAGAAGCGCTTAAGAGTCAGATGGAAGGCAAGAAAGAAGGAACTCTCTGTGTCGAATTGGTTGGAAAACAAGTTAAAGTCTCCACGGACATGGCTATATTCATTACCATGAATCCCGGATACGCCGGACGTTCTAATTTACCTGACAATCTGAAGAAGCTTTTCAGGTCGCTCGCTATGACCACACCCGATCGGCAACTGATTGCCGAAGTGATGCTTTTCAGTCAAGGTTTCCGATCAGCGGAAAAACTGGCGTGTAAAATTGTGCCATTCTTCAAGTATGTATTTGAACGCACATTAGTATTTCGTGTAGCAAAAATCAGATCTGTTGCATTATTGAACTTTTCTTCTTTCCCAGGCTTTGCGACGAACAACTTTCTAATCAATCCCATTACGATTTCGGACTGCGCGCACTTAAATCCGTGCTAATTTCTGCCGGAAACGTGAAACGCGACCGTATACAAAAAATCAAAGAAGGCATGCACAGCCGTGGTGAGACCAATATCGATGAAGCCTCGATCGCTGAAAACCTGCCTGAGCAAGAGATACTTATTCAATCTGTTTGCGAGACGATGGTTCCCAAATTAGTTGCCGAGGATATTCCATTATTGTTCAGTTTACTCAGCGATGTATTCCCTAACGTGAATTACACGCGCGCAGAAATGAAGGGTAAATATAATAATAATAATAATAATAAGATGTATCTTTCCACGCAGATGGTTACACATATTTCTATATGAATGTATGCGTTTTATTCTAGGATTGAAAGACCAAATCAGAAAAGTTTGCGCTGAGGAATATCTAGTATGTGGCGAAGGAGATGAACAAGGAGGCGCCTGGCAAGAAAAGGTAATTTTTTCTAACAGGAAAGATTTAAAAAAATAAATGATATTTAACATTAATTCTCATTGAATGATAATGTTATATCGCCAGTAAATAATTAACTTATTAAAATCTTTATTTGACCCAACTGGTCCGTTTATTGAAAAATGGGCCAGTTGGGTCGAATAAAGATTTTAATAAGTTAATTAATTCTCATTATAATTCTAATTATCTTCTCATACACATCAACAACATTAATAAAGATACTAACTATTCACAAGATAGTAACTGTATTTCTCACGTCATTTTTTATATGTATATTTCAATTGCTTTATGTGTATAAAATTGCTTAAAGACTTAATTTTTATATTGTTTATGCATACTAAGGATTTGGTCGGTGAGACGTGGGTAGAAAAGGTGAGATTAATCTAAATATAACCATGTCTGTAACATTTTATATGCTTTTGCGTTTTTTATTACATCAGTATCACGAATTATCTTCATCTCTTGTGTGCACTCTTCTATTTATTATATTATTTATTTAGGTACTTCAATTATACCAAATTTGTAATTTAAATCATGGATTAATGATGGTGGGCCCGAGTGGATCTGGCAAAACAACGGCCTGGAAAGTGCTACTTAAAGCGCTGGAGCGATTCGAAGGTGTGGAAGGCGTCGCCCATGTGATCGATCCCAAAGCAATCAGCAAAGAAACATTGTACGGCGTGTTAGATCCAAATACACGCGAATGGACAGATGGTCTATTTACGCATATATTGAGGAAGATAATCGACAACGTCAGAGGTGAAATCAACAAACGGCAATGGATTATATTCGACGGAGATGTCGATCCGGAATGGGTCGAAAACTTAAACTCGGTATTGGACGACAATAAGCTGCTCACTTTGCCCAATGGCGAACGTTTGAGCTTACCGCCAAACGTGAGAGTTATGTTCGAAGTGCAAGATCTTAAGTACGCTACCTTGGCCACTGTGTCGCGATGCGGTATGGTTTGGTTCTCGGAGGATGTGCTGTCGACGGAAATGATATTCGAAAACTATATGCTACGTCTGCGAAATATCCCGTTGGAAGATGGCGAGGAGGATAATCTTGGCAAAAAAGCTTCGGAGAAGGAAGACACTATATCGCCTGCTTTAGCAGTGCAGAGAGAAGTCGCCAGCATTATGCAGAGTTATTTCGCGCCTGACGGTTTAGTAGTGAGATGCTTGGAGTACGCCATAAGGCAGGAACACATAATGGACTTCACGCGCTTACGAGCTCTCAGTTCTCTATTCTCCATGCTAAATCAAGCCGTTCGCAATGTACTGCAGTACAATCATTCTCATATCGACTTTCCTTTGCCGAGCGAGCAACTGGAACGTTACATGCCCAAGTGCTTGGTTTACGCGCTCCTGTGGAGCTTTGCGGGAGACGCTAAATTAAAAGTTAGATCCGACTTGGGTGACTTTATTAGATCTATCACAACTGTACCTTTACCTTCTCAAAACAATATACCTATTATAGACTTTGAAGTGAATATACATGGCGAATGGTTACCTTGGAGCAACAAAGTCCCTCAGATTGAAGTAGAAACTCACAAGGTAGCTAGCCCGGATATTGTCGTGCCAACTTTAGATACCGTGAGACACGAGAGTTTACTGTATACTTGGCTAGCTGAACATAAACCTCTGGGTAAGTGATCGTAACATTACGAACAGATACGCATTATTGCTATACTATTTACGTATTTAAAAATATAATTGTTTCTGTGTGTTTATAGTGCTCTGTGGACCACCCGGTTCTGGTAAAACTATGACGCTATTCTCTGCTTTGCGAGCACTTCCGGACATGGAAGTTGTCGGACTTAACTTCTCTTCCGCGACAACACCTGAACTGTTACTCAAAACGTTCGATCACTACTGCGAATATCGTAAGATGCCTAACGGCGTCGTACTCTCTCCGGTGCAATTGGGCAAGTGGCTGGTTTTATTCTGCGATGAGATCAATTTACCCGATATGGATAATTACGGGACGCAACGTGTGATTTCTTTCTTGAGACAATTAGTAGAACATAAAGGCTTCTACAGAACTAGTGATCAGGCATGGGTCACTCTGGAAAGAATTCAGTTTGTGGGTGCCTGTAATCCACCTACAGATCCCGGCAGGAAACCTCTCAGTCACAGGTTCCTGCGACACGTACCTGTCATTTACGTTGATTATCCTGGAGAAACCTCGCTCAAACAGATTTATGGTACATTCACACGTGCCATGCTCAGGTAAGAATTTTGTTTATTGAAATATAGGCTTCCGAAATGGGTTACCATTCTTATTACTTTTTTATTTACAACCTTTAATTAATTTTGTATAAAAACGAGGTTTAACGAGGAATTAAACTCGGGATCAAATTTGAAATATGCTGATTACAAATCGCTTTTGTTTGTAACCCACACATACATCACCCTAAGAATTTCATTCATTACTTAATTTATTTGTCATATTTATTATACTGTCTCGAAATACATCCTCTTTATAACAAAAACATCGCCCTACAAATATCAGTTAACACGAGGGAAATCTTTCTGCAAAATTACAGATTGACGCCTAATCTGAGAGGCTACGCGGAATCCTTGACGAACGCTATGGTGGAGTTCTATCTAGCTTCCCAAGAGAGATTTACTCAGGACATGCAACCGCACTATGTTTATTCTCCGCGAGAAATGACACGTTGGGTGCGCGGTATTTGCGAAGCCATTAGGCCGCTCGATAATCTCTCTGTGGAAGGTCTGGTGCGTTTGTGGGCCCATGAGGCTCTTCGTCTATTTCAAGACAGATTGGTAGAGGAATCCGAGAGAGCCTGGACGAACAAAAACATAGACACTGTGGCTCTGAAACACTTTATGTCGGTTGACAGAGAGAAAGCGTTGGCCAGACCAATCTTGTATAGCAATTGGCTATCAAAGGACTACGTGCCAGTGAACAGAGAAGAGCTGAGAGATTACGTTCGGGCAAGGTTGAAAGTATTCTACGAGGAAGAGTTGGATGTGCCATTGGTGCTCTTCGACGAGGTTCTTGAACATGTTCTACGGATTGACAGAATTTTCCGACAGCCTCAGGGACACTTGTTGCTCATTGGTGTCTCTGGCGCTGGAAAGACTACTCTGTCGAGATTCGTTGCATGGATGAATGGCTTGTCTATCTTCCAAATTAAGGTAGTTCTATGCTGCTTCGTATCGTTTCGATAAAGAACGTTATATTTAATATTTCAATTCAAGTATGTTTCTCTAATCGATCAATATCTTCGATAGGTACACAATAAATACACCGGTGAAGATTTCGACGAAGATTTACGACAGGTGTTGAGACGATCTGGTTGCAAGGACGAAAAGATAGCTTTTATTCTCGACGAATCTAACGTGCTGGATTCCGGTTTCCTCGAACGTATGAACACGTTGCTCGCCAACGGGGAAGTGCCCGGATTGTTTGAAGGTGACGAGTACACGACGCTCATGACACAATGCAAAGAAGGTGCTCAGCGAGAAGGTCTAATGCTAGACTCCAACGAGGAATTGTATAAATGGTTCACTGGCCAAGTTATGAAGAATCTACATGTCGTTTTCACGATGAATCCGAGTACGGACGGTCTGAAAGATCGCGCGGCAACATCGCCTGCGTTGTTCAACAGATGCGTACTGAATTGGTTCGGCGACTGGTCGGACAATGCATTGTTCCAAGTCGGCAAAGAATTCACTAATCGTGTTGATTTGGAGAGACCCATGTGGAAGTGTCCAGACTTCTTCCCGTCCGTGTGCTCGTTGATCCCGTCGCAACCAATGCACAGGGACGCCGTGATAAACGCGTGCGTTTACGTTCACCAGACCTTGCACAAAGCAAACACACGGCTGGCCAAGAGAGGCTCCAGAACAATGGCAATCACGCCGCGTCATTATTTAGATTTTATTAATCACTTTGTTAAGTTGTATCAAGAGAAGAGAAGTGATCTGGAAGAACAACAGTTGCATCTAAATGTCGGTTTGAGTAAAATTGCCGAAACAGTCGAGCAAGTAGAGGAAATGCAGAAGAGCTTAGCTGTCAAGTCTCAGGTGAGACATAAACTAAACTTACGAGAAAAACATTTCTCTTCTTTTTTTTAATGTTGCTTTTAATGGAATAGAACCTTTTACGTCTGTATTATCCTGTTTTAGGAGCTGCAAGCTAAGAATGAAGCTGCTAATGCGAAATTAAGACAAATGGTCAAGGATCAGCAGGAAGCCGAGAAGAAGAAAGTGCAGAGTCAAGAAATCCAACAACAATTGGCTATTCAAACAGTGGCTATTAATCAGAAAAGAGACGATGTCATGGCGGATCTTGCCCTGGTGGAACCAGCCGTTATTGATGCTCAAAATGGTACGTATCTTCAACGGTTCTTTCTTTTATTATTATACAGATTTGTCGACGTATATTTTAATCAAATAATTATAAAATTTTTTAAAATCGTATTTTAAAAAACGGTTGAATTTTTTTTGCATTTATAGTAATATTAATTAATTAAGGTTGTAATATATCGAGATATGTTAAACATTACTGTGATAATATTCAAGAAACGTACTATGCTATTTTTTGTTATTTACTGTACGTCGTTTTCGGATTACTTCCATTTCAAAATTACGATATAATCGCGGTCTGGGGTATCTTGCGCTGAGAAACATTTGCATTGAGTGTAGCCGTGAAGGCAATTAAGCGGCAGCATCTCGTCGAGATCCGCTCTATGGCGAATCCGCCCGCCGTCGTAAAACTGGCACTAGAGTCTATATGCCTGTTGCTCGAGGAAAACGCCACAGATTGGAAGCAGATTCGCACCGTTATAATGAAGGACAGCTTTATTCCCACTATTGTCAATTTCAACACGGAGAATATCACGTAAGGGAGCGACTACCGGGCCTGCTGAATGTTCAACACGCGCGTGGGGTTCTAATATGAAACATGAGCTACACTTTGTAACAGCTTGATATGTGTTTCCTTTTCATATCTATCGATTTCAGCGCGCTCACCTACGTCGCTGCGTCATTACAACTGCAAGGAGAGTCTACAGATATTTTAGACGAAGACGTTGCAAAAATATCTCATAGATTATTTATATCTCTCTTTGCAAATGTAAAGATGAGACACATAATATGTATATAATATATGTTACTTATGTTGCCTCTCCTAAGTCTAACACTATAGGCCAGCTACAGGAAGGCTTTCTCAGCCAGCTTCCTCTTTTGCGCAACTTTATTATAATTTAATATTAACTTTATTGTAACTTTGCCTGCGCATCTCCTTCTTTGTACTATAAATGCCCTTTTTGATTGTTCGTACAGCGGTGAAATCAATAAAGAAACAGCATTTAGTCGAGGTTCGCTCTATGGCGAACCCGCCGGCGATTGTGAAAGTCGCACTGGAATCTATCTGCTTGTTGCTCGGCGAAAATGCCAGCGACTGGAAATCTATCCGTGCGGTCATCATGAGGGACAATTTTATCAATACCATTGTCTCTAATTTCAGTACCGAGGACATTACGTAAGCATGCATTCATAATTTGTTTTCTTGTTGTGATATTGAGAGATCAGCTGTCACAAACTTAGATACATATCGCGTACGATACAATATTAGTGATGAGTTATATGATTATTACTTGACCGCATTGACAATTAAAGTATTAGCTTGTAAATTTCCGACGATTTTTAAACGTGTTTGCTGTGTCTCGTCTTTTTACGTTGTCGTTGAAATCTGAATATATTGAAAATATGAGATTCTCTTTAAATATTGTAATGAATGAACCGATGTTTACTTAATCAATATATCATAACAAGCCGTGATAATCGCATTTCTTGCAAATGCACTTCACTTGGCAAGTAATTCTGAAACCGCTTTGAAATATGCGACGTATATATTAACAAATTTTAATGGCAAAGATTGTTATGTACAACTACTGTTATTCTTTTATTGCATGTTAACAATGTTCGATTAACTTGTCACTAACATGTAATGTGTCTAAATCTTGATTATTGAAAATAATGACATTAACAGTATATGACAGCATATATGAAATGTGCACATATGAACTGTTTTTATTAGTAATTAGTAAGATTGGTTTTCAGTTTTCTGCCGAATTAATAGTTTCTGATTACAAAAAAAGTAAATATTATACAAAATATTTTTATGATAAAAATTTTTGTATTCAAATAGAGTCAAAAAATCACTTTATTCTAAAGACAATGAAGAGATTAATGAGATTAAATTAAATTTTAATTTAGCGATGAGGTGAGGGAAAAGATGAAGGGCCGCTATCTAAGTAATCCCGATTATAACTTTGAAAAAGTGAATCGCGCTAGCTTGGCTTGTGGTCCTATGGTGAAATGGGCCATAGCACAGGTAATTTTTAACGTTTGAAATCCGAGAAAGACATATATATTATCATAACTTCCAAGAAGATAAATATGTTAAAAATAAATGTGTTTCCAGATCGAATACGCTGACATGTTGAAGCGAGTTGAACCATTGCGCGATGAGCTCTATTCTTTGGAGCGACAAGCAGAAACTAACAAACTAAAGGGCGAAGAGGTGAAGAACTTGATCGCTCAATTAGAGCAGAGCATAGCGTCATACAAGGAGGAGTACGCTCAACTTATCTCACAAGCGCAAGCCATCAAAGCTGACCTGGAAAGCGTACAAGCCAAGGTGGACAGATCAATCGCTTTGTTAAAATCCTTAGTCATTGAAAGGGAAAGATGGGAAGCAACGAGCGAAACGTTCAAGAGTCAAATGTCCACAATAATTGGAGACGTTTTATTATCTTCCGCTTTCTTGGCTTATGCTGGCTATTTCGATCAACATGTAAGTTCCAGCATTTCCTAATATCTCTTTTTTTTTGCATTCCGAGTGATAAATTATGTTAATCTATTAATGGGATTGTGTCTTATTTTAGTATCGCCAAAATCTCTTCACCACGTGGTGCCAACACTTGCAACACGCAAACTTGCAATTCAGACCCGATATCGCGAGAACGGAATACCTATCCAATCCGGATGAGCGTTTGAGATGGCAAGCAAACGCATTGCCGACCGATGATCTGTGCACCGAGAACGCGATTATGTTGAAGCGCTTCAACAGATATCCGCTGATCATCGATCCATCCGGTCAGGCGACAGAATTTATTCTGAACGAATTTAAGGACCGGAAGATTACGAAGACCAGTTTCTTAGACGATTCGTTCAGGAAAAATCTCGAGAGCGCTCTACGATTCGGTAATCCTCTTCTGGTCCAGGACGTGGAAAATTATGATCCTATACTGAATCCTGTTTTGAACCGAGAATTGAGACGAACAGGTGGGCGCGTACTGATCACGCTTGGTGACCAAGATATAGATCTCTCGCCTTCCTTCGTCATCTTCTTGTCGACGAGAGACCCGACAGTGGAATTCCCGCCGGACATTTGCTCACGCGTGACGTTCGTTAACTTCACTGTTACTAGGAGTTCCCTGCAGAGTCAGTGTTTGAATCAGGTGTTGAAGGCTGAACGTCCAGACATCGACGAGAAGAGATCAGATTTGCTCAAGCTTCAAGGAGAGTTCCATCTGAGGCTGCGACAACTGGAGAAGTCTCTGTTGCAAGCGTTGAACGACGCCAAGGGCAAGATCCTTGATGATGATTCCGTGATCACTACTCTCGAGACTCTAAAACAGGAGGCCGCCGATATTAGCAAGAAGGTGGAAGAGACGGATAAGGTCATAGCGGAAATCGAGACAGTCTCGCAGCAATATATGCCTTTGTCTCAGGCGTGTTCGAACATGTATTTCACAATGGACAGTCTCAACCAGGTACACTTCCTGTATCAGTATTCGCTGAAGATGTTCCTGGACATCTTTACATCCGTGTTGTCGCAAAACCCGAAATTGTCCGGCATGTCGGATTACGGTCAGCGACTCACGCAAATCACGCGCGATCTGTTCGCCGTCTGTTATGAACGAGTCGCCCGAGGAATGCTCCACACGGATAGACTGACGTTCGCTCTGCTGCTCTGTCGTATCCACCTGAAGGGCGTACCCTCGGAGTCTACCTACGACAGCGAATTCACGTTCTTCTTACGCGGTAAGGAGGGTGTACTTAATATCCGAGCGCCTCCAGTACCCAATCTCAGTTCGGAGCAGCAGGAGGCGATGATGCGTCTGAGCATAAGACTACCTGCCTTTAAAAAGCTTGCAGAAAAGATTCAGGAGAATTCGGAATTCGGCGCATGGTTGCAATCACCCACACCCGAGACGTGCGTGCCAAAACTTTGGGACGAAGAGAAGCCGCTGTCGCCTACAGGAACAGCGATGCACCAATTGCTGATAATACAAGCGTTCCGACCGGATCGCGTGATCGCAGCCGCATCCCTGGTAGTGGCCTCCGCTTTCAACGAGTCCTTCATGCCAGCTGCGGAGGCCGAACTCGATTTTGCGTCTGTCGTAGAAAACCAATTAAAGGCGACCGTACCGGCATTATTATGCTCAGTGCCAGGCTTCGATGCTTCGGGCAGAGTGGACGATCTAGCCGCAGAATTGGGCAAGCAAATAGCTAGCATCGCTATCGGATCGGCAGAAGGATTCAATCAGGCTGATCGAGCTATAAACATGGCTGTAAAAGCCGGCAGATGGGTGCTATTGAAGAATGTACACCTTGCTCCGCAATGGTTGGTGCAGCTAGAAAAGAAGCTGCACAGTCTTCAACCGCACGCTAGCTTCCGACTGTTCCTAACGATGGAGATTAATCCTAAAGTACCGGTGAATCTATTGAGAGCTGGTAGAATCTTCGTGTTCGAGCCGCCTCCTGGTATACGAGCAAACTTATTGCGTACGTTCAGCACCGTACCTGCCTCAAGGATGATGCGAGCGCCCAACGAGAGGGCCCGTCTCTACTTCCTGCTTGCGTGGTTTCATGCAATCGTGCAAGAACGTCTGCGTTACGCGCCGTTGGGCTGGGCCAAGCACTACGAATTCAACGAGAGCGATCTGAGAGTCGCCTGCGATACCTTGGACACATGGATTGAAGCCACGGCTATGGGCAGAACGAACTTACCGCCGGAAAAGGTACCTTGGGATGCTTTAGTGACCCTTCTTTCTCAGTGCATCTACGGCGGCAAGATCGACAATGATTTCGATCAACGTCTTCTGGCTTCTTTCCTGCGCAAGCTCTTCACTCCACGCTCGTTCGAAGCCGACTTTGCTCTGGTCGCCAATATCGACGGCGCGCAAGGCAATCAAAGGCACATCACGATGCCGGATGGCACTAGGCGCGATCACTTTTTGAAGTGGATTGAGTCTCTCTCGGATAGACAGACACCTTCCTGGCTCGGCCTGCCGAATAACGCGGAGAAGGTGCTTCTAACCACGAGAGGAACCGACTTAGTTTCCAAACTTCTTAAGATGCAGCAGCTAGAAGATGAGGACGAACTAGCATACTCGAACGAGGAGTCTCTAGATACGCCAAAGGAAGCTGAAGCGGACGGTCGACCATCTTGGATGAGGACCCTACACAATTCGGCCTCCACTTGGTTACAATTGCTTCCAAAGAATCTACCGACCTTGAAAAGAACAGTGGAAAATATCAAAGATCCATTGTATAGATACTTTGAAAGGGAAGTCAATAGCGGAGCGAAATTACTTCAAGACGTTATACACGATTTGGAGGATGTCGTATTAATTTGTCAAGTAAGTGTTTTTACTTTTGTTTTATTGCTGTCGAATATAAAACGGGGCTAACGTCGTTTGGAGTAAATGCATTTTGTATTTTTTTAACAGGGCGAGAAGAAGCAGACCAATTATCACAGAACGATGTTATCTGAGTTAGTAAAGGGTATATTGCCTGGTGGTTGGAGAAGATATACCGTGCCAAGAGGCTGTACAGTCATACAGTGGATCACCGATTTTAGTCATAGGGTCTCACAACTGCAGGAAGTCTCGCGTTTAGTCTCCCAAGGCGGAGCGAAGGAGATAAAGGTTTATTTCGATTTTCATCATTGCATTTCACTGTTTCAGGCATTTTACAACTGAATGATCTTAATTATACTATTTATCAAAAATATGTCTATTTCATTGAATTCGTTCGACTTGACTCGATGTAAAATTATAAATCGATTGCGATTGATTTCAGAGTTTCCCAGTTTGGTTGGGAGGTTTGCTAAATCCTGAGGCTTATATCACCGCAACCAGACAATGCATCGCGCAGGCTAATAGTTGGTCACTTGAAGAACTGCAGTTGAACGTAACTATCGGCGATGGCGATAACATTGCAACAGACGATTGCTCTTTCGCCGTTACTGGTTTGAAACTGCAAGGCGCGCAATGTAAGGATAATCAATTGTATTTAACTTCGACTATCATGACTGATTTACCAGTCACCATGCTAAGGTGGGCGCGATCATCTACGGAGGATATCAGAAAGGGCAAACTGTCCTTGCCGGTCTACTTGAACAGCACTCGTACCGAACTACTATTTACTGTCGATTTGAATATCGCTCCTAGTCAAGAACCGCACAGTTTTTACGAGAGGGGGGTCGCTGTATTAACATCTACCGCTTTGAATTAATAATTGCTTAATAATTAAAATCGTTTAGAGTAAATTGTACCGCTTATGAAGCAAAGAGTACTATCACGATAAAACAAAAACAATTTATGACACATTGCTGCATGTTACATCATTTGTAAAGAAAAGAGGGCATAGTAACATGCAACTTACTACAAATCTAAAATATGAAAACATTAAACAAATATATATTTTACACTGAATTGCTTTTGTATCTCCAAAGGATTTTGTGCTAATTGTACAATTAGGAACGAATACTTTCGGTGCATAGAGCGTAATTAAATGTACATCATTCGTTTATAATTAACATTTTCATGCAGGAGGTTGTAATATATATATAGTTTATTTAATTTTATATGCGTTTAGATCTAAAATATGGTTTTCTGTAACAAAAAGATTACATTACGTTTGCACAGATGTAAGTATCGAGATATTATAGTGTTTATAACATCTTAATGGCATCTAATAAAGTCGTACTATATAACATAATAGTCGTATTGTATATAAAATTTTCTCTTCACTATTCGTACTCATCACTCGACACTATATCCTTAATATACATATGTATATCAATTCTGTTTATCTCCTACTTATCTCTACTGATTCCAATTATCTCAGTTAGTCAAAAAGGTCATATGGCCATATTATTTTTATTAGATGTATTATGCATATCGAAACTGTTCACGCTTTACTTTCAATTATGAAAAATAGATACAATTTAGATTTAAGGTTTAAACCACATCGTATCATCGTTTAAAAAGAAAGTCTTTGAACATCAGGTTCACCCCACAAGCTTTTATTGTTATTATGCTTGACAAGTGCATTATCATAAACATTTCTATAAGAGGAAACAACTTTTTTCCATTTAAAATGGCATGTATATATATTGACGCTTAATAAAAATATAAAACATAATAAAACTATAAAACATGTCGTTTTTTACGCTATTTTTATATAAACTGGCACACAGCGCGCGCCATCCACGGCATTCGGATATTACGTTACTAGAACAACACAGGCGCGCGCTACGCGCGCGCCATTTATTTTCTAATCTTCAATATTTTTAAAATTTTAATATATATATATATATAACAGTGTATTAAATACGTTAATATATAATATGTTAAATATATTAAAAAATATTTATTAATCAAGAATTGCCAGAATATAGAGTATATATAGAGTATATAGATTCTGTCTCTCGCGTTAAGAATTAGAAACGTTTAGAATTTTAAACTCACAATCAGTGTTTCTTCTCTCTTTAACCTCGCACTGTCAAACACGAAACGAACCTCGCAGTTTGCACGATGACATTCATATGCTACGCACGAAGCAAACTACGCATACGACACACAAGCGAGATGATCAATCGCGGAAAACAGGCCTCAAAGCTCGATAGAAATTAAATTCACTCAGGTAACATATCTTTTTTAGAAAGGGAATTTTAAAGAGACACCCTCGATAGATATGAGAGAAACGATTGGATGCTGATTATTTAATCGCTCAATGAGCTGATATATCCCGACAGCGCCGAGAGAGGCTTCGCACCTCGATCTGCGGCTATATTTGCGATTAGCTCTGGCCTCTTCCTCTCATCTCCGTCATCGATACGGGCGTCGCGCCCGTTCGCTCTTGGCCCGCGGAGGATATTAATGGTCCTCTGGGCACGTTCCATGACAGAGGCAAGCCAATTTCGATCTGGATCAATGGCGACACCATAATCAGCAAAGCCCTCGGCAGAGCCATTCACTTAGGCCGAGGCTGCTGGCGGCAATCGTGGCGCTAATACGTCGCTATAGAATCGCCAATACCTAAACTCACTCCCTCCCTCCCTTCCGCTTTCTATCTTCATCCTCTCATCTCCTCGCATCCTGACTGCGCGTATGACCGTTAGCATTCACATCGTGCCCCATCGTCGCGAACCGCGCCTTCGAGATTAAGCCAGAAATTAGATCGCGCCCGAGTGAGTGGCCACTTCACGAGGAATGATCGCGTGACGAGAAATTATCTAGGAATTTTCGATCTCGTGAGGAAAGCGTTTCACGGTGAGCGACGTGAAGTAGTAAAGTAAAAGCTTGATCCGACCGCATTTTAACGGAACGTTAGATACCCCGGGCGGTTGTAGAATCCCCTCTGTTAGCGCACATCGTTAATTATAACAAAGGTTAGCAAAATATAAACGTGCAAGTATGATGATTTTCTCTTTTATTTTTTTATTACGCAATTTCGTTACGTTCCGTCAAAATATTTATCGAGAATAATATTTTTCAATTCCGGACAAACTCGATCGCGTTTATTCGAACATAAATTCACGATAACGAGTTATAATTGTGACTCTTGTGTGTGTATAAGTTTTGTTCGCCATGCGAATATTCGCCCAAGTCTCGATAGCGAGGCATACCGAGCGATTAGTCATAATGGGCCGGCTCGTATAATAGTCCGAAGTCAAGAGCCCACGTACTCATTACGTATTCTACCTAGCTCGAGCTGCAGTCGGAACTTGGACAAGTTTGCACCGACACTATTTGAATGTCGAAAGAAGGGTGGGGGTTAGTTTGGCGGACTTGGTAACGGTGCTGCCAGTGTCAATGGGCCGGTAAGGTCGAGGGGGAACTTTAAGCTTCGATTATCAAGACGCTAATTACGTCTCGCGCGCACCTCGCGTCGAGCTCAAGTTGTATTAAAATTTCTCATTACCAATCAGTATCTGAATTCCAACGATAAACATAATCTGATATAAATTTCGAAAAACACCCTGAAATTTATAAGGGAAAAGCCGGAGAATTAAATTGAATAAACATTCCTATTTATCTTTCTTTACATTATCGCAAATATTTTACGTGAATGTGTTCATCGAGTTTTAAAATTTTATAGCGAAAATTCCAGATTTCAGTGAAAAATCGTTAAAACACGGGCTAATACATTTATACGACCAAGATAAAATGCTTCTTCCATTCTTCACGAGATATATTAATCATTTAGAGTTTTCTTTTTATTTTTTGGTAAATGAATGTATAATATATATAGTATATTTTTAATAAATTTTTATTTTTAAGAAATAAATCCCTTCTAAATATGTACTGACATAAAAAAGATTCCCAAACTGACGTCACGAGCTGTCCAAGTATTACAGATAAGAAAATTTTTGCACTTGGAGTAAGTTCTTTTATTGTTGAGTACTTTCATAACGTAACGCTAAATTACAGGTACGGAAATCATGCTTGTAATTTAAAATGTTCCGGTAATTTAAGAATATCGTTCCGGAATATTGTGGTTACTGAAATCGCCCGGCCAGTTCTCACCTTGCCCCAGTTCCCAGTTGTCTCCTATCGACTTAATCTTTTTGCACCTTGATCAGCCAATAAAAATGTAACGCGAGCTTTCTTTCCCCCGAGAACTGACTGTTGCAGCGCCTGTAAATTGTTGATTACTGCTAACACCCTCCTCACTATTAATTCCCTCGTTCGCGCAACTTGTGACGGATTAATCACGAATCATTCGCGCTTCGTTAACGAAACATTGTTACTAATTTACGAAGAATTAGTAAGTGACTTAATTAAAAACTTCGCGATTTTATTATTGATGATAATATTCGCTCTTGCCAGATGGAATTTTAAACATCGGCAAAAAGTTCGATGCGATCGTTCGAGAGAAAGAGGCTGCATTACGATTAAACGCACTTAAAGTGCAAAGTATCATGCTTCGCTGTAAGCCAAGTTTATAATCTTATATAACAACTATTCGTTTCCAGTGAAATACTTAATACTGAAATACTAATTTGTTAAAGTCTTGACTTACGCGAGAAAGGTAAATTTATTTCATCAATTAAAGCACTCTATATTATATTAATGCCATTCATTGAATTATTTAAGAGCAATTGCGGAAAGTCGAATTAAGCTCTCAAAATCGTTACCTTTGAAATTAATAATCAAAAACTGAACCGATCAGAGTAAACAGTTCGATTAAAGATGTCGATCCATCAATCACATCGGATTACAGGAATCAGAATGACAACCGGCCTGTCGCTTGTCCCTCTTGTTACCTGTCTCTCACTTGAATTTGTATGATTATCTATGGCTACATCCCGTACGTCATTGTCCGAATCACACTGTTACTACACTGCATTCTATTTGTTGAGATTTTAAATATGCTACTTTACATATTTCTCCTGCAAATCCTGTTATATTTCAGAATTGTAGTTAAATTAAATTCTCGTTATACTACTGCGAGATCAATCCATTTACCGAAATTTTCACGCAACTTCCATGATAAATATACACGGAAAGAACGGTTTTGCTGAAATATTAAAGAATTGGCCAGATACAGATCTGAAAAATAATTTTGTTGGACCATCAAAATAATTATGTAGGACACTCCAACATAATGATAATGCTGCAAAAAGTTTTGATATTCTAGTAACTATTTTAGGCGTCCTACATAATTATTTTGATGATCCAACAAAATTATTTTTTAAATCTGTATCTGGCCAAATTTTTTAATATTTCAGCAAAACCATTCTTTCCGTGTAGCGATAGGTAATTAAGTTTTAATTAATTCCATCAATTTAATTACAATGAAAATAGATCTAAAAATTGTTTTATACATTTTGGGCTTTTTGTAACAAATCTACTTGTACAAAGCGGAAAACTGAAATATCGAAGTTGTACGATACAATGATGATATCAACTGAATAGCAGATGTCGATATGTCAATCACTTTTGAAAATTGTCAGAATTTAGTCTATGTCCTTATTCATCTTTGATTTCGATAGAAGATACTCCAACATTATATAAAGATCGATTATTTTCGGTAAACAATAGTTTTGAAGCGATATTTTATTCGTTGTCAAATAGAACAGTTATAAGACATTGCAATTATTGACGAATAAGTACACGGAGAAAATTTTATATTAAAAATTACTATGTATGGCAGTAGCCGTGGACCATTGCTGGAATTATAAAAATTTTTACTATGTTATTATATTAATAATGATTAAACTCATTTGTGACAACATAGTAAAAATTTTTATAATTCCAGCAATGGTCCACGGCTACTGCCATACATAGTAATTTTTAATATTAAATTTTCTCCGTGTATGTATAAC